>SJYA01002977.1:0-88354 GCA_006410615.1 Neotragus moschatus
GCATGGGGAGCCTATTTCTTCTCTCCCTGGGCTCTTCTAACCAATATTAGAAAAAATTTGTTACTGGAACTTGTTCTTTCAAAACCTTCAGTTGAAGCAGCCCTGCAGAGACAGATCACACTTCCATCAATTTGAAGCCTACAGAGAAGCTTTGGTACATTAAGTGGGCTTTGGAAGCCCACACCCTAACCTTTTGTTTCTTGCTTTAACCTTTGGCTCCCAAAAATTTGTTCCCTAAGACCTAGGTAAGACAGAGGCATTAAAAATACAGAGAAAGAATTTTACCAGGGCATAATTTATTTTCCATAATATTTGATACACAGTATACCAAATCCTAATTGGCTAAAGGCCCTTGGCAATATTAACGTTACTAAGGGAAATGATGATTTCTACTGCATTCAGCTTCGAGGAGAAAAGGTAGGGGTAACAAGCAAGAGTGGGAAGGGGCTTTCATCTGCCACACAGACTAACTACCCCCTGATCAAGAAGTATCTGGGCCACCAAAGGCCCCTCTCCTACATGATGATGCTCGTTTACCTGCATCAAATGTATCAAGTCACAGCACATACATTATTACCTAGCTATGTCCTGAAAAATCTCTAATCCAGCATCCATTAGATTAGATCTGAATTCTGCTGGCCAAGCCCCAGCCTCTCAGGGGGCTGGCATAAAATGGGGAGGCTGGAGTAGGGTTTCAAACACCTGTTTCAGCTTTTTAAGTGTCCGATTCAGGCCACTGTGCTCTGGCAGCAGGGATCCTGATGATACGGGTTCTCTTCTCCTGCCAAATCCTCAATTTAAAGAGTCTAGCCCCCCTGGGGAGAAAAAGATAGACTGGGGGTTATAGCCACCTTAAAGAAATGTTTCTTTCAAACATATATCTCCCCTATGATCCAGCAATTTCATCCTTAAGTATTTGTCTAAGAGAAACTAAAATGTATGTTCATAAATAGACTTGTATAAGAACGTTCATAGCAACCTATTCATGAAAGACAAACACTAGAAACACTCAAAATATCCTTCAATAAGAAAATAAGTAAATTTTCTTATGGTTTACCCATACAACTGCATACTACTCAGTAAAACAGAGTGAATCAACCCCCCCAAAAAAACTAGTGATATATGCAACAACATGGATGAATTCCAAAAACATCCTAAGTGAAAAGAAGCTAGATACAAAAGAGAATATCTTATGTGATTCCATTTACAGGAAATTCAAAATCAAAACTAAGGTATGGTAATAGAATATAGAAAGTGGTTTTGTGTATGTGTATGGGGGTTAACTTAAAGGGGGCATGAGGAAACTGGGGTGATGAAAATGTTATGTATCTTTTTTTTAAAGATGGTTAATGAATGTCTACAATTCTCAAAAAATTATCAACTGAACACCTAAGGTCAGTGTACTTCACTGTATGCTAATTGTATTTCAACTAAAAAAAAAAAAGAAGAGAGAACTAGGGGTGCTTGGGATCAGCCTCTCCTATTGCGATTATTTAGGAGAATGAAGACACAGAAGAAGCAGCTTTGCTTCTCAGCTCACCATTCTGGGAGCAGAGGCTCAACAGCAAGCTGAATTGCCACCTCAGTGCCCCTTGGGCAACCTTTGGAGAAAGAAGAGATTTTCAAGTTGTAACTGATATACCTTTAGTGAGCCCCTATGGTTCCTCAAAGGAGTGTCACTGAAATATCTTCCAGTGTTTACTTCTCCATTGATAAAAGTATAATCAGGGTTCAATTTAGAAGTTCACAAAGAAAAAGTTAGGCCCTCACTACTTAAAATTCAGGGACTTGGTAGTCTCGTGGTTTAAGAGTCTGCACTTCCACTGTACAAGGCTCAGGTTTAATTCCTGGTTGAGGAATGATATTCCACAGGCTGAGCAGTGTGGCAAAGAAAAAAAAAAAATCACAGTCTTAAAAAACATATTATAACCATAGTAATAGACAAGCAAGTCAGAGCTCTACTCCAGAGCCGTCACCACTCTGTCATGAGATCTTATATAAAGCATGACCTCTAAGCCACAGTTCCTTCTCAATAAAATGGGCCTGAATGGCATCTATGCTTCACCTTAGCTCTACCACTGTATTATTTTAATACTCTTATAAGTTAATATGACCTCCAGGATCAGATGGGGAAGGCAAGCCTTGTAATCCTTCTCAGCATTGTTATAGATTCATCCTTTAGTTTAATGAGAGCCACCTCCCTCCCCAACCAGAGGGATTCTGCATTTCATGTGAAATGATTTCACTCCTCTAACACACTTACAGAGTTAGATTCAAAGAAAACAGCTTACAGTTTAGGAATATATGAAGCTGCTTACATGGCAAACCCAAGGTGGTGCAGCATAAAAGAAGAGCACTGTGCTGAGTCGCTCAGTCACGTCCAACTCTTTGCGATCCCATGGGCTGTAGCCCGCCAGGCTCCTCTGTCCATGGGGATTCTCCAGGCAGGAATACTGGAGTGGGTGGCCATGCCCTCCTTAGGAATCTTCCCAACCCAGGTCTCCCGCCTTTCAGGCGGATTCTTTACTGTCTGAGCCACCACAGAAGTCCATAAAAGAAGAGTAGGTATCCTCAAAATTCAGTGGGAAGACTGGAGAAGAAAACAAACATGTATTGAGTGCCTATTATGTGCTAGGTATGCACTGTACTAGACTCCTTGCATGTATAGTTTTGTTTAATCCTCACGAGAACCCTGGTAAAACAAGTTTTTAATCCCCATTTTACAGATGAAAAATGGAGGTTCAAATAGGTCAAGTAACTGTCAAGACCCTGATGCTGGCAAAGACTGAAGGCAGGAGGAGAAGGGAATGACAGAGGACGAGATGGTTGGATGGCATCACTGACTCAATGGACATGAGTTTGAACAAGCTCTGGAAGATGGTGAAGGACAGGGAAGCCTGGTGTGCTGCAGTTCATGGGATCACAAAGAGTTGGACATGACTGAATTACTGAACAACAACAAACTTCCAAAACAACCCAGTGGTAGAGATGGGAGTTGAGCCCAGGTCTATTCAGCTCTAAAAGTTACTTTTCTCCACAACCATTTGGCAGGAAATAAGTTGGAGATCCTACATCTCCAAAGGGCCCTAGCATTTTTTCCTTCTTATAAATAACTCATTTTACACATGTCATGTAGCTCTTGGCACTATATAGAAGAAAGGGTTAAATCTACTGTTAGGAAGAGGAAATTCCCTGGAAAATTGAAACACATGCTGTGGCTCTGACTAAATTTCACACCCGTTTTGTTGAGCAACATCCATACTGTGTGAGAAAAGATTCCTTCCCCATCACCCCAGCCCCATTCTTTATTCATTCTATCACCTGCTGCCTTCCTTCAGACTAAGCTGAGAGGGAGGAAGGGAGGAAGACTATACATCTTTGCTTAGTGCATAGTTAAGCTAGAGGTTAGTACACCCAGGGTAGGAAGAAGTAGTGTGAAAAGAGAAAAGGAATGACACTTTTTCATTTCTGCTTGGACCAGCATAGGAGGGAGCTCTTATGATAAGCTACAATGAAGAAAGTGGTTAGACTTCTGCTGAGGAGGAAAAGAGGGGAGGCTGTTCTTCCTGGAGAGTAGGCAGAATTCACAAGAACGAGGCGAATGTACACCTGTCCCCTTGTCTGGAATTTCATGCTGAAGTGAACGTTGAATTTCTGTCCCATGAGACTTATGCCTCACCCAGGAGAGCAAATGGGAAGGTGGAAATAATTTTTTTCTCTCTGCCACCCCTCTTCAAACAGATTCTAATTTCCAGTCCCAAATAACAATAAGTATAGTTATTTGGTACTGGAAGCTAACTGGATGAAAGAAGCTTGTGGGAATTTAAGAGCCTAGAGTACCTAGTAGCTACTTGGTATAAAAGAAGGAAGAAAAGAAAGGTAAGGACAGGTAATGCCATTACGATAATCTCCAAAGACAATCCCATACAACGCCACCCCTCACATGGCTTCCTCCCATCAAGAGTTTCCCCTTGAATCTGGTCTGTGACTGCGTTGACAGATATAATGCAGGGGAAGGGACAATCTGGGACTTCGGTGCCCAGGCGCTAAAAAAGGCTTTGAAGCTTCTATTTCTTTCATTTTGGCAATCTGAACTGCCATGTACAAATTCTAGGCTACTCTATGAGAGGTCATGAGGGAAAGCCCTGGAGACTGAAGCATCATATCAAAAGAAGCCACATGGCACCAGACATCTAAGCCACAGTCATAGCTGACTGCAATCTCAAGAAAGACCCTAAGTGAGAGCATCAGAAGAACTGCCCAGCTAAGCCCTAGTCAATCCATGGAATTGTGAGATATAATAAAATGGTTGTGCTTTAAGCCATAAACTTTTTAAGTGGTTTGTTAGGTAGCAACAGATAACTGAAACAGCTAGCTTTTGTTAAAAATGAAGCTAGTATTCTTTTGTCCTGAGCATATAACATAAACTCTATTGCATAAACAAGGAAAATCTACCCAATTTTAGTTAAAAAGAATTTATATTGGGGGGAAATCTCATTCCATTAGCAACTGAAGATTAAAAAATATCTAAGAATAAACTTAAGAAATTTATGGTACATAAATGGGGGAAAGAAGAACCTAAAAATTTTACTAGAGTTACAAAAGAAGTCATGAATAAATGTGGACGCAAAAACATGTTTCTGGACAGGGAGGCAAACATATATTATAAAGATGTAAAGTCTCCCCATATGAACTGACATTTTAAAATCAAAATCCCAATTGGAATTTTTAAAAGAACTTGAGTAAGTGACCTTGTACTTCATGTGAAAGAATAACCAGATAATGATAGCCAGAATATTTTTAAAAATAACTAATAAAAGTTTGTAGTATCATTTTAAAATGAGTTACAAAACTATAACAAATAAGCATGTATAATACTAGCAGAAGAACAGGTAGAATAATATGTAATATATGATAAAAGAAAATTCAATAAATGGTCCTGTAACACATGGTTAATTATTAGGGAGTAAAAGTTACATTTCTATTTCATTTCACTTGATAAAATAAATTCTATGTGATTAAAAGAAGATAATAATTCACTCAACAAATATTTATGAGCACCAACTGTGTAGCACTCACTGGGATGGATAATAGAAATATAGTGGTGAACAATGCAATGCAATCCTTTCCTACGTAGTAGAAGAGAAAGACATTAGGGCTCATATAAGTGCTAAAAGTGCTCAAGAGTTAAATATAAAAACTGAAACATTAATAGGTGAAATAAAGTGACCTGAGATGAAGGAAAAGTTGTTATAAGATTCATCAACATATGCTTAGCAGAAAAAAAGGAAACCGAGGTAGAGCTGAAAAGGCTGAATAAGGGGTGGAGGGGGCCTTCAGAGGGAAGCACCAGTGAGAAACAAGCTCTGAAATGGAAGCATCAGGTGGAGGGTGAGAAAAAAGAAGAAAATAAAATGGAAGAGGAGGAAATCATTGAAGAACTAACATAAGATCATCTCCCAATCAAATGATAATGATTTTCCTAGATCAAAAGGATGCTCACTAAGAATGTAGCACAATGACTAGAAAGAGACATCAAGTGTTTATTTACATCAAGTGTTTTAGAATACTGAAACAAAGAGATTGCAAGAAAACTTCCAGTTCAAACACAAAGGACTGAGAATCAGTGGTATCAGACTACTCAAGAGCAACACTGGAAATGAAGAGACAAAGAAGCAAAGCCACCACATTCTGAAAGAAAATAATTTCCAAACTAGGACTCTAAATCCTGTGAAATCTTCACTCAAGAGCAGTGCAGAATACAAACAGTTTCAGATACACAGTCTAAAACAATTTATATACCAAGTGTCTTTTTCTAGGAGCCTTTGGAGGATTTTTAATCCAAATTGAGAGAGTAAAACAAAAAGGAAATGGACATGGAATCCAGGAAAAAAGAGTCCGGAGAAAAGTGAAGGGAAGTTTCAGGATGACAGCTGTACCTCATGCCTAGAGAGCAATCGATGCAGAATAGAAGAAGAGGCTAGCAGGCACTGATAAAGATTCTCCAAGAAGAGAGAAAAAAATGGAGTAGAAGATAAAAACGGAAGAGACAAGAATGGAGTGTTTGATCATGTGGGAAAATAATATTCAGAGTTAAAAACTGTATTGTAGAGCTTGAGAAAAAATAGTAATAGTAATAGTAACATAGAAAATTAAGTATATTTTTCAAAAGGGAGTAATATCTGACTTGTAAATAATACTTAAGATCTTAATAAGGTAAAGACTGAATATTGATTTAGCCAACTGGAGAGAGAACTATTATATATTGGGAGGATGGAGGAAAGGAAAATAAGTATCAAGCAGCACTGCAGAAGTGCTATATTTCTATATCTAGGAGTAGGAAGTCAGCAGATAATGGTTCAAATGTTTAAAATCTATTTATTTTTAAAAAGTTGTGTTGTTCAGTCATGTCTGACTCTGCAACCCCAGGGACTACAGCACACCAGGCTTCCCTGTCTTTCACTATCTCCCTATCTTTGAGTTTGCTCAAATTCATATCCATCGAGTTGGTGATGCTACCTAACCATCTTATCCTCTGCTGCCCTCTTTTCCTTTCTCCTTCAATCTTTCTCAGCATCAGGACCCTTCCAATGACTCAGCTCTTTGCATCAGGTGGCCAAAGTACTGAAGCTTCAGCATCAGATCCTCCAATGAACTTTCAGGGCTGACTAAATTCATTTAGTATTGACTGGTTTGATCTCCTTGCAGTCCAAGGGACTCTCAAGAATCTTCTCTAGCACCAAAGTTTCAATTCTTCAGTGCTTAGCCTTCTTTATGGTTCAATTCTCACATCCATACAAGAATACTGGAAAAACCACAGCTTTGACTATATGGACCTTTGATGGCAAAATGATGTCTCTGCTTTTTAATATGTTGTCTAGGATAGCCCAGTTGGTAAAGAATCCGCCTACAATGCAGAAGACCCCAGTTCAATTCCTGAGTCAGGAAGATCTGCTGATAAAGGGATAGGCTACCCACTCCAGGGTGGCAAAAAGTCGGACACAACTGAACAACTTTCACTTTCAAGCTGTCTAGGTTTGTCAATAGCTTTCCTTCCAAGGAGCAACTGTCTTAATTTTACAGCTGTAGTCACCATCCACAGTGATTCTGGAGCCCAAGAAAATAAATTCTGTCACTGCTTCCATTTTTACCCCTTCTATTTGCCATGAAGTCATGGGATCAGATGCCATGATCTTAATTTTTGAATGTTGACTTGTAAGCCAGCTTTCTCACTTCTCTTTCAACCCTTCATCAAGGGGCTCTTTAGTTCTGCTTCTTTCTGCCATTAGAGTGGTATCATCTGCATATCTGAAGTTGCTGATAATTCTCCCAGCAATTTTGATTCCAGCTTGTGATTCATTCAGCCCAGCATTTCGCATGATGTATGCTGCATATAATTTAAATAAACAGGGTGACAATATACAGCCTTGTCATACTCCTTTCCCAATTTTGAACCAGTTGTTGTTCCATATAACGTTCTGTTATTTTTAGATCCACGTACAGGTTTCTCAGACAGATAAGGTGGTCAGGTATTCCCATCTCTTTAAGGGTTTTCCATAGTTTGTTGTGATCCACACTGTCAAAGGCTTTAGGATAATCAATGAAGGATAATTAGATGTTTTCTGGAATTCCTTTGCTTTCTCTTTTTCTGGATTCTCTTGCTTTCTCTAAGCAGGTCATGTCCTACCTTAAACTATACCCAGTCAAAGAACAAAGAGCCTCTCAAGAGTATGATCTAAACACAGAGGTAACTGACAAGAGACTACTGTCTTCATTTGGATACGAATTAGTATGTCACACTGAAATCAAGTGGATAAAAGAAAGAGCAAAGAAAACTGAGTACAAGCAATACAGAGAATTACCACTGCTCACCTTGCAATAAAAGTAGGAAGCACCATTACTACCATGATGTATTAACATTCCTATTCTGGGTCACTTCTTATCCATTGGTTCAGGGTACACAGGTCTTCGGGGCTTCTCATATGACTGAGTGATTAACACATAGATACACACACACAGAGGTCTCCACTTTGATGGCGCTAACAAAACCAAGATCTCCCCAAGAGTTTAGGCCTGGCTCTCTCATTACTCACTTTCTCAATTTCAGCAAAAATAACTACCTTTAATTTCTTGCTACCAGAATTAATCTATTCCTTCTTGGTACTTCTAGAATGCTGTTGCTTTAGTGTACATAGCATATTCTGGCTTGTGGGGGGAAAAAAAGGAAAGGTGAAACATGTTAGTAGCTTCAGTTGTGTCTGACTCTTTGCGACAATATGGACCATAGCCTGTCTGTGGAATTCTCCAGGCAAGAATACTGGAGTGGGTAGCCATTCCCTTTTCCAAGGGACCTTGGACTTGACTCAGGGAACAAATCCAGGTCTCCTGCATTGCAGGCAGATTCTTTACCATGTGAAGTACCATTATGGAATAGCTAACTGTAGTCTGTAAGCTCCTGGAAAGCAGAGAGGGTTCATAAAGATAGTAGTGCTCAATCAATGCTTGTCAGTTGACAAAGGTCACAGGAATACACTAACGAAATCCATATCCCAATTTTCCTATCAAAGATTTCTTGTCATTTCCAGGAAAAATTGGTAAAAAGTAAGGTTTATAAGGAATAGGGCAGCACCTGAACAGAAGGTCCCTCCATATGTGACCAGTGGCTGTTGGCCAAGAGTGAGAGTTCAGAGAAGTAACATTTCTGAGAACAGCCTGCCAATGGAGATGGAAAGCAGTTAAAATCTGAGGTGGCTGTATTGGGAAGGGAGATGGGAGAGAGGCCATTTTGTGCTCTTTGGGGAAAATGTTAATGAGAGGTTTCACAAATGTCAGACTTGCCTGATTAAACGAAGCCAGCTAGGTAGATGTTTTTCATATTAATGCCATCTTTGCTAAAAGAGCAAAAGGGGAAAGAAAAGGAGGTTTGAGAATGGAAAATGATAAACTCTGCTGCTCCATGTCCTTGCTCCTTTCAAAAAGAAAAATGTAAGCCCTGAGGCCAGGAGAGAGGATAGATCACTGTGCCCCATGCCCTGCCCAGGGTGTCTAATAATGAAGAACTCAAAGAATCTAAACAAGTTAAGGCACAGTTAAGTTTTATCTGAATAATTACTCTTAAAACTTAAAGGAGAAAAAGTACAGGAAGAAAGTCAATAAAATAACTGATATATTTAAGGGACTTTTTCCTCCTTAGTTTGGGCCTGTATCTAGAGTTTTCAGAATTTCTGTCACTTAAAGGCTAGGGATGGGCAAGTGCTGTTGATTAGAGAGCTCAGCCTTCTTTTACTCCCGTTCCTCCCCAGCCCAGCCTGCAATTGTGTCCCAATCAACCAGCATTAATACAGATACACGGAGGTATTTATTTGCTGCTGATTCTGCCTGGCTGTATTCAGGCTCGATCTCCATGTGTATTTAATAAATCACAGTAGTTAGGTGGACAGGATTAGTTCCAAGTCACCTAATGACTATATCATGAACTGCAGCATTAAAGGGATTAATATTAATCTGAGTCATTGCAATTCAGTGGGAAGGCCAGTCTGTTGTCCAACAGGAGCTCCAGCCGACAAGAAATCCCCAACAAGACTAGGAAGATTAATGAGGGCTTCTACATTCTGCCTGCAAATCTTCACCTATCAGGGTGTAGGGTAGTGAATCCCAGCCCAGACGAGCTCATAAATAACCCACAATATCACAAGTATTTGGGGCAGCTGTGCCCCAGCAAGGGAGGGCCAGCTAGCCCTCTCCATCTTCTTCTCCTGTAACCTACACCATCGAGATGGCACAAGAATTTTACAGGCCCACACAGCAGCCGGTTTTGTTTTCTTTCACGTAAGGGCCCACACCTCGTAAATCACATTCTTATTTCAGGAAAGGAATAGTACTAACTGCAATCTGGTCTTGGGTATACTCAGAAGAACATGAAGCTTCTTGTTATAGTGTCACCTTCCTGAAGTTGGGAACACAACCTGGCCTCCACAATACAAGGAGCCTGTCTTCAAGTCAGGAAATGTTTCGTCTGCCCAGCAGCACAATTCTTCACTAGCATTCACAGTATGCTACTCTTGCACGGGACTCTGGAGCACATATTCAGAACTACTTTTCCTTGTCCTGTCAAAGTGAACACTCACTGTCCACCAGACACTACAGGAACCAGCATTTCCTTGTGCCTTGGTCCTAATTTCACCACCAGGAGACCACAAAGATGAGCCTAGCCAAGTCTCAGATCTCTATAGGACAGGCAAATCCTTGCTTTCAGTGGCTTAGAAAGCAAACTAATGGTGCCAATGTGAGATGCAGACAGAGAAAGCAACAGAGCAATCTTAAACTCAATTCACTGGAAACCAATTTCTTCTTCAGTAACTCTACAGCCACTTGAGGAAAACACCTGGAGCCAAATTTCATGAGCAGAATTCTTTCTGTAGGAGAAACCAAACTGAAACTGCTGTTCCCACCTTGTAGCATCACAGTTTCAGTTTGGGAACACCAAAAGTATGGGTTTACTGCAACCAAAGACCCTTGAAACTGCATAGACAACAGTGGATCAGCTGCCAAGATTCCCCTGCAATGGATGAGACTGCTAACTATAATAGTTAGGCACCAACAAAGGTTACTGAACTAAAAGCGAAACTTCAAAAGCATTAAAATAAAAGTGAACTGAAGGCCTGGTGCCAGGTTATCCAAAGTTTATAAATGTTTGCTAAGCAACATAAGCATAGAGCTGACATGGTTGCAGTTGGGAAGGGAAGAGGCCCATTCATTAAGTGCATTATGCCTCAAACACACAGCAGAATGGGGGCAGAGAGAGATTTAACATTTTCTAAGTTTGTTAACATTTCACCATTCTTATAGGAGACATGTCTAAAATGGGCCCACTCAAGCTTGGGCCCACTCAAGCTTCATTCAGTAAAGGAGGAGCTTAGAGAACTGTTAAGGTAGGTCTCTGTTTTCTAGTTAAGGTGGAAAGGAAGAAAACTATTTGTTGGGAAAATGCCCTGATAAGCTAGGGAACCTGTAAATTCTCCATTCCACTGGAGTAGTTCAACTTTGGGGAAATACACAGGGCACAGGAATGACTGGTTCTACAGCCAACAAAGGCAGTTCGCCTGAGTGGGAACCAAATAAAATTATGCCCATATCCACAGTTCATGTTTTCCTGACAGCTTCATTAGCATTAAGTTCTGAAGGGACTGATCAAGTTAAGTGACAGGGACTTTCTCATCACTTACTAAACCAAAGCTCAAAAGCTTTCATCAGACATTCAAGCTTTGTTCTCCACAAGACAGACACAAACGAAGGGAAGCATGAGGTAATCTTGGAGAAAAAGATGGGTACAGCAACTTTTCTTGATAGTTGCAAAGGCTCAATTCTCTCTCCACCTATATTCCCTGTACCATTTCTTCACCTTCCAATCTCTTGATTGAAGCCCCTCTCCTGGTTCTAAGAAAATTAACCACCCAGCACATGGAGTCTGAAACCTTTTCTTCATAGCCAAGTCAGCTCAAATTAAGGCTCAAGTCAGTGGCCTCAGGACAACTAGAGACGCTAATCAAAAGTAGTACCATGCTAAGATCGGGTGTATATACCACAACAATCTACTTAGGAGCTTCAGCCCCAATACGGAATGATTAGTAGTATTTATAGCACTTAAGAGCTGCTCTGTCTCTTGCCAGACATTCCTGTCCTTCTAATAAATAAGTCCTCAAATCATCAGAGGAAAGATGCTCCCAAGACATAAGGAATCTGTGTTACCTAAGTCTATGGGAAAGGGACTTCTATAAGGCACCAGGAAGCTTTCTTTCCTCAAAACACTCTCTAAAGGAGAATGCCCTGTACAATGCTGAGTCCCCAGGCCATCATGTACACAGGAGCAGGGCCATCCAGCGGGATGCATCAGGCTCCAGGAATGCTGAAGTCTACATATTTGCCATTCAACACCAAAATGGCTTTTCAAGTTCAATCAGCTATAAATGTTGCTTTGTTTTAATTTTCCACTGAACTTCCTGGAACCTATTATCCAACTGTCAGGGATGTATATTTAGCAAGAGCAACATGGCCTCTTTGCCACTGCCCCACTGCTCTTGTCACCTCTAATAAACAGAAAATCAATCCCTTCCTCAACTCCACACAAACCCCTGTGGCTTGGGGCTGATAAAGAATAGTCTTGGTGTAGAAGCCACAGGCTGACCAAGCCCTCATACTTACCTGAAAATCTGAAAATCCCAAAATCTCTTCTAGGTTAATACCGCTGCAATATTTTCTAACAGTCCCAGAAAAAAAGAAAAAAAAAAACTCTAGTGCTTATAATCATAAGAGCACAAACATGTAGGTATGCCTCTATTCTAGGGAATGCCAGTAGTAAAAATGAGGTACCTAACAGAGACCAGGAATCTAATACTGATTAATAGAAATCTCAACTAATACAGGCATACCAGATTCAATACTAATATAACATATATCATATTTAATAGAAAAGATTTGAAAACCAAATCAAGGCTAAGAAGAATAAGCAGGGCAGACATACGATTTCAATTTCATCTCAGGGTGCAAGTTTGAAAATATAACTTCCTCTTGGTCAATGGAATACCAGTGTAACTTTTTCAACTCTGTCAAGATGCTTCTGCCTTTTTGAGCTACTGACACTTTTTACTCTGACAACAAACAGTAAGAACAGACTAGACCTGAGTGAGAAACACATGTACCCTACCACTTTTCCAATTCATCACTTCTACCAACTACTAATCCACTTAAATCCCACAACTATCCACACAACCTACTTCCAGTTTCACAATATCCAAAACAGCTCTGTAAGCCCAACAGAAAAGATGAAGCTATATATATTTAAAATACAGGTGGCCATATTTTCTTAAATTATACAAATATAAACCAAGAATCATAAAATGAGATTTTTTTGAAAACACAGAAACTCAGAATAAATTTAAACTAGAATTGAAGGCAATTTCTGGGACTAATGCAGCATCACTAAATTAGCTTCTGACTAAAGCCTGAGATCTAAAATAGACAGCAGATCTAGAAGAGGGAGAAAATTCAGGAGAACAAAAAAATATACCTTGCCTTTCATTCCACAACTAATAATGAATTGAGTTTCAGATACACACACACACACACACACACAAACACACAAAAATCATAACTATAAAGACCAAAAATTCTCAAAAAAAAAGCAGCCTAATCTGAATAAATACAGTGGACAAGATATCTTACCAGTCTTGGAAGATGAATAAGCAAGTATCATGTTTACAAACAAAGATATTGAAGCAAAAGTAAGAAAAGTCACAAGCTGAGCTGCCCGGAGAGAAAAAGCAAACTTCACACTAAACAACTTCTGGAGCCTGACTCTGACAGAGGCAAAAAATAAGTATTATAAGGGTCAAGAGAACACAAGGTATTCTGTGTTCCATATAATTGTTCTTGTTGTTCAGTTGCTCAGTTGTGTCTGACTCTTTGCGAGCCCATGGACTGTAGCACAGCAGGCTTTCCTGTTCTTCACCATCTGCCGGAGATTGCTCCAACTCATGTCCATTGAGTTGGTGATGCCATCCAACCATCTCATCCTCTGTCGTCCCCTTCTCCTCCTGCCTTCAATCTTTCCCAGCATCAGGGTCTTTTCTAATGAGTCAGTTTTTCACATCAGCTGGCCAAAGTATTGGAGCTTCAGCTTCAGCATCAGTCCCTCCAACGAATATTCAGGGTTGATTTCTTTAGGACTGACTGGTTTGATCTCCTTGCAGTCCAAGGGACTCTCAAGAGTCTTCTCCAGTACCGCAGTTTGGGTATCAATTCTTCAGCACTCAGTCTTTTTTATGGTTTAACTCTCACATCCATATATGACTACTGGAAAAACCACAGCTTTGATTATACAGATCTTTGTTGGCAAAGAAATGTCCCTGCTTTTTAATACACTGTCTCGGTTTGTCACAGCNGTACCGCAGTTTGGGTATCAATTCTTCAGCACTCAGTCTTTTTTATGGTTTAACTCTCACATCCATATATGACTACTGGAAAAACCACAGCTTTGATTATACAGATCTTTGTTGGCAAAGAAATGTCCCTGCTTTTTAATACACTGTCTCAGTTTGTCACAGCTTTTCTTCCAAGGAGTGTTCCATATAATACTGACCAAAAATCAGTATTATAAGAGTAGACCTCTTCTTGCCATTTCATTTTAGTCATATTTCCCCAAAGACCTTCTTATTAGTATTGATGACCAAAATAGCATCCATAAATTTAACACTTACTATCTCAACTATTTAAAAATGGCTCTAAAGATCCAAGAATCATAATTGATAACTTTTCTGAGACAAAAGTTTGAATTCTGCTTTAAGTAATATGTAACAATTAATTATTTAGCTAGTAAGTGAGACTGGCTGACAGCTCAGCATCTACAAACTTAAGTCCTCCCTCCCCTTTCAAGAAAACTTTTCAATTAAAGTACATAACATCATTAAGTACACAGCTCAATGAATTTTCACAAACTTAATCACCTAAGTAACCAGCACCCAGATGAACATAACCAGGACCCAGAAGCCACTATCATGACTTCTTCCATTCACAATGATTCCAAAGGTAGCCATTTTCTTTACTTATAATACCACTGATTGCTCTGCAATCAAACAAAATCTGGTTTGCTCTACAAACCAAAGTAAAAGCTTTTAATATATAAATGGTATTGTGTAGTATGAACTCCTTTGTTTTGGCTTCTTTTGCTCAATATTACATTGAAAAAATTCATCCATTTTGTTTATTATGGACATCTGGGTAGCTTCCCCTCTTTTTTGTCTTCTATGAATGTGCTGCTATAAGTATTCTTGTACACATCTTTTGGTGAACATATGTATGAATTTCTATTGGGTATAGCTCTAGAAGGCAGGAGTAGAAGAGGACAACAGAGGATGAGATGGCTGAATGGCATCACTGACTTAATGGACAAGAGTTTGAGCAGGCTCCAGGAGTTGGTGATGGACAGAGAAGCCTGGCGTGCTGCAGTCCATGGGGTCACAAAGAGTCAGACACAACTAAGCAAATGAACTGAACTGAAACCTCTAGAAATGGGGCTTCCCGGGTGGCACTAATGGTAAAGAATCTGCCTGCCAATGCAGGAGATGTAAGAGACATGGGTTCAATTCCTGGATTGGGAAGATCCCCTGAAGGAGGAAATGGCAACCCACTCCAGTTTTCTTGCCTGGAGATTCCCATGGACAGAGGAGCCTGGTAGACTACAGTCCATGGGGTTGCAAAGAGTCTGACATGACAGAAGCAACTTAGCACAGCACAGCATATACTTCTAGAAATAAAATTGCTGGCTCAACAGAGTATGGGCATATCAACTCATTTCAGTTGTTCTGCTCTATGTGTAGTAGTAGTCCACAGTGCCTCTGAATTTCTCTAATGACTAATGAAGTTGAACATCTATTGTTATGTTTACTGACTATGCAGATATCCTCTTTTGTGAGGTGTCTGTTCAAGTCTTTAGCCCATTTTTCTGTTGCAAAATCTGCCTTCTTCCTATTGATTTATACAAGTTCTTATAGAGACTTTTTTATTTGCTAGGTTTGGTGATTTGTAAATATCGCTAGAAATATTTCTTTCAAAAATCAATTTACTGTATTTCATACATGTCTCTCATTCTCTGGAGAAAACTCAACTGCAATGAAACTCATATTCCAATTTTTAGCGAGCAGTTCCAATCTCTGATTTTATCATCCTGAGGCCCCTGGAATCTAAGAATAGCAGGAAGCACTAAAGTGCCAGGTCCCAATAAGAGCTGCAAATCATCTTCCCAATATAACAGGGACAAAGTGGGGGAAAGAGGAATCAGAAACCAGTATTTTTTCCTGGGATGGAACCCCTACAGCACACAGACCTGATTAGTAAATGGAAATTCTAGATAGCCTCTGAATAGAATCCTTTTCCACCTTTCAAATAATTTACAGCTTAATGTCAGCTAAACTTAGTAACTTCTCCCATTTGTCCATGGCAAGGAGATCATTGGCTGGCTTTCCACGGTCATTACAGGCCTTCTCATAGATCCCTGAAATATGATGTGGCCATCAAAATGTCAGCACTTACCTGCTGCCCACCCTCAGGACACATGATCCAACTCTCAAGTCAGTGACTGATAACATGAGGAAATAAGACTAGCTTTAGATCTGATTCAAAAACAGACACCTGACAGTTTCTATGTTCTTGATAATATAACTTAATAAGGACAATGATAGCCAACTCCTTGACTACATCAAGAATTATCTAAATAGTCCCACTAGACAGTCCCACTAGAGCAATCACATTAGGTTGAAGAGGCAGCATTAATAAATAGGACTATCCAAGCAACAGAACAGCTGTAATTCTGCTGATGAAAAAACTCCTGTACTCAGAAACCTTCAATAATTTCCCACTTCTAACTGAATTAAGAAGCAGCATAGGATTTTAGAACTATAAGAAAACAAGCACTCAACCAGCCCATTTTCTATCCCATTGTGTGTGTGTATATATATGTAATGAAAGTGAAGTCAAAGGAGATTAACTCACCCAAGATCACACGCAAAATTATGACAAAGCCCAGTCTATATCTCAAGGATTCAGATTGTCAGTTAATTTCTTTTCACCACCTAATGGCCTTCCTCAGTTGGCAGTTAAGGCCCTCCATAACATGAATCCTACCTACCTAACATCCTTCTCTCCCAATGGATTCCATGCTTTTCTCCAAACCTTGGACTGTCCTACCTCCATCTTTCTGGCAGGAAAGCTCTATTACTCTTTACTTGGGCTTCCCTGATGACTCAGGAGGGAAAGAATCTGCTTGCAATGCAGGAGACCTGGGTTCGATCCCCAGGTCAGGAAGGTCCTTTGGAGAAGGAACAGCTACTCACTCCAGTATTCTTGCCTGGAGAATTCCATGGACAGAGGAGCCTGGCAGGCTACAGTCCATGGGGTCACAAAGAGTTGGACACTGTCAAGGACAGTACGTGATACTCATAAAACTTGGTTATTTTTGTATCGCACAAAGCACACTAAAGTGTCTGGTATACAGAAGACATTCAATNGCCTGGAGAATTCCATGGACAGAGGAGCCTGGCAGGCTACAGTCCATGGGGTCACAAAGAGTTGGACACTGTCAAGGACAGTACGTGATACTCATAAAACTTGGTTATTTTTGTATCGCACAAAGCACACTAAAGTGTCTGGTATACAGAAGACATTCAATAAAAATATATTGAAATGACTCTTCAGGAGAGAAACACAGTTGAAAGGACTTCAGCTTCTACAGCTAAGAGAGAAATATTGTCCAGAATTAGAACTGGTACCTCTTAATACTATTTCACCAAAGTGACCAAGGTGACACTTCCTCAGGGATGTGGAACCAAGAATGCTAATTTATAGAGCAAAGGAAGTCTTAACCAGAGTCAGTATTAATGGACCAGAGGAGCATTCCATCATTTTACAAGTTAAAGAAAATGAAGCACAAAAAGTTAAAGTTACAATGCCCAAGTTTATGGAGGTTTGTGGGTGTTCATTGGAAGGAGTGATGCTGAGGCTGAAACTCCAATACTCTGGCCACCTCATGCGAAGAGCTGACTCATTGGAAAAGACCCTGATGCGGGGAGGGATTGGGGGCAGGAGGAGAAGGGGATGACAGAGGATGAGATGGCTAGATGGCATCACCAACTCGATGCACATGAGTTTGGGTGAACTCCGGGAACTGGTGATGGACAGGAAGGCCTGGTGTGCTGCAGTTCATGGGGTCGCAAAGAGTCGGACACGACTGAACAACTGAACTGAACTTCCTTTGAGATTCTGATGAGATATGAATCTTCTTCCCAGAAAAGTGTGTGTGTGTGTGCACATGTGCACATGCGTGTATATATACAAGTCTGCATATATTTTCAGGAGTTCTATTAATCTCCTAAATTCCATATTAAGACCCCAGATCAGAATGTCTGATCTCAATCTTTCTTGAATAAACTTCTTATATAAAACTTACAAATTTACTAACAGACATACAAGGTAGAACTTTTTCTTATACTTAACTCTAATTTGAAGATTATGTTCCTGAATTCTAATATTCCAAAACTTAGAAGTCCCTTCTTCAATTTACTTTCTCTAAATTTTTTTCATATATATATGAACCACAAATGGTATGTAAGGTATTGGCATGCTATTTTTTTGTCTTTAAAATCCTGCAGGATGAGGCCCACCACTGTAAGGACCTTTCTGGCTACAGAGCAAATAAGAAGCCAGTGTATTCAGAGAGCAGTCTACATTCCCTTTCTGGGTCAGAAGATAGACTACAAAAGGTCAATGAATCTTAAATATAGTTTAGATTTCCCCATAAGTATATACTGGCTTAAACTTAAGTCTCATGTACCATTTTTCTGTTTGAATACATTTTTATAGTTATTATTCCTATTAGAACTCAATTTTATGTGAAGATGGAGACCTCATTACATTTAAAGATAGTAGCTTTGGAATAAAAAGGACCAAGAATCAAGTTTCGATTCTGGGGTAACCATAGCAAACTTCTCTAAGCCTCAGTTTCCATAACCGTAAAATGGAGATTTGGAAAACCTTACCATATAGGCTCAGGTTGAGAATTAAATGAAATAATGTATATAAATATCAATAACCTCAGCTATGCTGATAACACCACCCTTATGGCAGAAAGCAAAAAGGAACTAAAGAGCCTCTTGATGAAGGTGAAAGAGGAGAGTGAAAAAGCTGGCTTAAACCCAACATTCAGAAAACTAAGATCATGGCATCCAGTCATATCATTTCATGACAAAAAGATGGGGAAACAACAGAAACAGTGACANCTGTGGGCAGGAATCCCTTAGAAGAAATGCAGTACTTGGATGCAATCTTAAAAACGACAGAATGATCTCTGTTTGTTTCCAAGACAAACCATTCAATACCACAGTTATCCAAGTCTATGCCCCAACTAGTAATGCTGAAGAAGCTGAAGTAGAACAGTTCTATGAAGACCTATAAGACCTTTTAGAACTAATACTCAAAAAAGATGTCTTTTTCATTATAGGGGACTGTAATGCAAAAGTAGGAAGTCAAGAATCACCTGGGGTTACAGGCAAATTTGGCCTTGGAATATGGAATGAAGCAGGGCAAAGGCTAATAGAGTTTTGCCAAGAGAACGCACTGGTCATAGCAAACACACAACACAAGAGAAGACTCTACACACTCTACACATCACCAGATGGTAAACACTGAAATCAGACTGATTATGTTCTTTGCAGCCAAAGATGGAGAAGCTCTATACAGTCAGCAAAAACAAGACCAGAAGCTCACTGTGGCTCAGATCTCTTATTCTTATCACCTTACAAAAAATGAGAAGCCAAATCTCTAGTCAATGTTTTAAAAACAAATAAAGTTTTAAAAAAGAAAACTGCCAGGCAAAACCATAACCCCCTTTTCTTATATAAGTTAATGGGGCAATTTTCTCATAAGAAACAATGACAATAGTATCAGACCCGAGTTCTAGCTTTCCTCACTAATAAGCTGTGTGACCTTGGTCAAATGACAACCACTCTGTGATTTAGTTTCTTCTGGAACAAACTGAGGAATCACAAACTTAAGCCCATTTAAAAAAATCAGGGCTAGTCCACAGATATGTTTTGTTTGGTGTAAGCTGCAAGTTTTTTGTTTAGAGCAATGAATGAATTTAGTAATAACTGAAACCACAGTTTGAAATGACATGTTATCATCTACTACTTAAGGAAAAAAATGAAAGTTTAAAAGAACAGACTAGACAAATGAACATTTGTAATAACAAATGATTATTTGACTGAATATACTATTAAGGGTCTGGTGACAGTATAGCTAAAAGAACTACCTTTGTTCTAGTCTATTCTATATTCTTTTCCTCCTTATTCTATTACTCCTCTGCTATAAGGATCTGATTCTGAACTATGTAATTTTAACATTATGAAAAATTTCAAAATTATACAAAAGTAAACAGACTAGTGTAGTGAACTCTCATGTACTCCAAACCCACCATTAATAATTAGTAACTCAGGGCTAATCTTTTTTTATTATCCCCTCCCAAAATGGCAACCCACTTCAGTATTCTTGCCTGGAGAATCCCATGGACAGAGGAGCAGGCTACAGTCCATGGGGTCGCTAGAGTCGGACATGACTTAGCAACTAAACCACCACCATTCCCCTATTATTTGGAAGCAAATCCTTTATATCATATATTTTCATTCATCTTGATAACATCATTATCATCACATCTGAAATAGCAATATTGCTCTAGTATCAAAGTGTTAGTGTTCAATTTGTAATTATTCAATTTCTATAATCCTCATAAATTTTGGTAACACTTCTTTGTATAAATCGGGACCCAAATAAGACCCATATATTGAAACTGTTTGTTATGTGCAGTTAAAAACAGAACTGAATTTCTTTAGCTGGGGTAGTAGCCTTTCAATTTGCTGTAGTTCCCAATGATCCCTATCCTCATACCCATTTATAAGTTACCTGCTAGGCCCTTAAAAGTTTTGAGCATGGGTGTCTGGAAGATCTGAAGTCTCTTCTCATTCTAAGGTAACTTGATTCTTACAAACATTAGTAGCGACATAAAACAAATGAGGGGAACTTCATGCTTAAAACTAAAAAGACCAAGAAGTAGCAATATAAGCGTTACTTAAATTCTGAAAGAATCTGCTAAAAAAGATGAAAGGAGTTGCCTCCTGGGAGTGGCACATGATGAAGAGCAGGTATTGGGGATTACTATTCCACATCCTCATGCCTACCTCACAGGATTGTGTTAGGTCTTAACTGAGACATGTTTATGTATCTTCATATATGTTAATATATAAATGTATTTAATGAGTAAAAGTTCTAAATCAAAAATAGAATACTCATGTAATATTAATTCATTTCCAAGAACTACTGAAAATTTTAAGAGATAACAAAGATCTTAGAATCACTTACTTGGAACTAAAAAGCCCTTGTGAATATAACAAGTTTGAAGCACAGTTCACCTGAAAAGCGACCCAAGTAGACAACAGAAAGACAAAGGGAAACTGTAAAGTGAGACTACCTCAAAACACATGGAAGCAAAGATTATGTGCATTTTCTCTTTAAAATTACTTTCTGTACTATTCCAACATCAAAATCTTCATTACAAATAAAGGATAGTGACGCTCATGTGGAATAGGTTCTCTCTGAAAGTATTTCCAAACTTGTGCGAGAGGAGAGTGGATTCAAAGAAGCTAAGGACTTTGACTTCAGAGATCATTTGGTCCACTTTTCTCAGATTAGAGAAGAAACTTCAGGGCCCAGAGAAAAAGTTCTAAGAGTCTGGGCCTTTAACTCTCTGCAGAGATCAGTGACAATGATTAGGCACATCAGTCTACAAGGTAAAAAAGGATTTTGCTCAAAGGGGAGAAGACTGACACATGCTGGGTTACCAGCTTCCCTTTCACATGGTCAATCTGTCCTAGGCATGGTGCCATGGCAAAGAGACACAGGGCCTTTCACTATTTAGAATTCCACTTTCTTAGGAAGCTGGATATCATGTCTAGTTAAATCCCCAAATCCAACTTTTCATTCAATCATCTCACACTACGAGAAAAAAGAAAACAAGACAGAGCTGACCGATATCTGCACTTCTCATTTTTCTAAAGCAGAAAACAGTAACATTTTCTTAAAAAAAAAAAAAAATCCTAATGCCTCCTCTTCATGGCCAACCAGTAAATGACTTGGGGAAGACAATAAAAGTGACCTAATTCCTATTTCAAAGCACAAAGCTAAACCTTAGGTTATTTATAGGTCTGGTATCAGTCAGCCTTGTCCTCATCTCCCCTCCTTACACCTTGGATTGCCTGCTCTCCACACAGGGAGGCTCCCATGCACACTCTGAGTTAAAGGCTCTCACAGGAACTCTCATTTCTATACTTCAAATGCAGATACACTAGTTAATGCTGAAGAACCTCATTGTAAGGATCAAAACTACCGCTAACCTAACCAGGTTTCAAATAGCCCACAATAATAGGGGGAAAAAGACATGAGGAATAAATATGAAAAGATAAAAAAGCATTATCCAGATATAAAAGGTGCTAATACAAATTGGAATGGACACTATCCAATCTCTGTCAAGTAAGTGGCCAAGACTTAAGTACAGATAATTCACATGAGAAAAACTTCTAACAGTAAAACACTTGAGAAAATGCCAGTAAAGAATTGTAAAACGAACTATAAAGGTATCATCTTGTCAACTAAATTAGCAAAGTAAAAAGAAGGTAAAAAATAATAAAGGATAGCAAAACCATAAAACTCAGTTGAGTCTACTAATGGGCCTATTATTTCATGAAGATAATTAGGAAAAAAAACCAATTTTATCAGTATAAAGATGATTAAAGTTACACTATATACAACAAATTAAAATTTTTAAAAGAATAGTTAACCTATGACATTCTAATTCAATGTAATTTTATAATGACAATAAAAATGCTAAATAAAACTCTGTATTAAGTTATGCTAAATGAATAAAAGGAACAAAAATAATATGGCAAATTGATTAACTATTTAAATTATGTATATATAATGCTAAGGATTAGAGAAGGTCAGAGTTAGGTAAAGAGTGATTTTATGATGAAAGGTTTTTTTGTTCTTGTTTGCCTGCTTTGTTACTTTTATCTATGGACTTCTATAGAGAGAAACACAATTTGGGATCCTCTCTGGTTTTATACGACTTCCCTGGTGGCTCAGATGGTAAAAGCGTCTGCCTACAATGTGGGAGACCTGGGTTCGATCCCTGGGTCAGGAAGATCGCCTGGAGAAGGAAATGGCAACCCACTCTTGCCTGGAAAATCCCATGGACAGAGGAGCCTGGTAGGCTACAGTCCATGGGGTGGCAAAGAGTTGGATATGACTGAGGGGCTTCACTCCTGGTTCTATACTGTGTTACGCTGTGCATATATGCTCAGTGGTGTCCGACTCTGAAACCCCATGGACTGTAGTCCGTCAGGCTCCTCTGTCCATGGAATGTTCCAGGTTCTGTATATCCTGAGTCAAAAAAAAAAGTATCGTGTATATTTTTCCAGGTATGAATTTTCTAGTAGGCCAGTTAACAGCAACAGGAATATGAGGCCAGATTCAGTCATAGCTTCAGGCTGTTCCTAGGAAGCCAAACATACTCTGGGATTTTTGAGAAAGTAAGCTAATTCTCCTTTTTAACATCCATAAGAGCTGAACAAGTTCAATTTCACAACACAGGCTATAGGCCTCTGGACAACAGCCTGCAAGAAACTGGTGTACCTTAACAAAAGCCATATGAGTAAGCTTGGTATGGGTCCTCCAGCCCAGCCAAGATTTCAAATGACTGCAACTCTGGCTGATCATCTTGAGGGACCCTAAGCTATAACCCCTAAGTGGCTCCCAGAGTCCTGACCCTTAGAAACTGTTCCATAATAAAAAGTTTAAGCTTCTAAGTTTTAGGGTAATTTGCTACATAGCAATAGATAACATGATAACATCAAACTAAACAAGTTTGATGGGGAACTGTACCATATGGTAATAATACCATGATTCCATCTACTGAGTGAGAAAAAGAATCATATTCAAATTAAAAGTGGTGTGCTGCCCAAGATACCACTAAAAGCTGAATAAAGCTTAAAAAGGGGCTCCACTGGAGAGAATGAATTATCCTTTATTTTTAGCACTAACCTAAGGATTGTCACAAAGAGGCCCCATCAGAAGAGTCCAATAGTTTCCTCCCACTAGTCATATTATCTATTTTACAACCATAGACACGGAGTTAATGAAGGGTAAGTTTCCTGTACAAGTCACTGTGAGAGTCTCATCCCATATCAGAGCAGTCAGGGTTAAAGTTGAGGCAACAAACTTATCCCCAGAGATATATGCCTGGTACTAAGTTGAGATTCATAAGACTCTCCCTGAGTTTTCCTTACCTCTAAATGCTGGGATAACTGATGCTCACTGAATGCCGATATTTGTATGAATAAAAATGAAGGGATTTAGCAAATCTTGTTCCTGCACACAGTTGTCAAAAAAAATCTGACCTTTACAACAGGAAAAAGAGGGGGGATTTAAAGATTTAAAGAAGAGGCAGTGACTGTCTGATGTATAACAAACCTTTGAAAAATTATGAAGCAGTGAAAATCCCCTACAGGTCCCAACAAAATGTGTCCAATTTGCATTCCAGCAAAGCTTTCCATACATACCATTTGACTCCTGTGTGTACTTCCAGGCAAGTAAATCCTGAGGAATAATCCCACTGGGACCTAAGTCTGATCTCTGATATATTACTGTTCCACAACTCCAGACCAGGCTCCACAAATGCCTTTTTGGTTCCAAATAACTAAATCAAAGTCATCCTGATAAGCTTTGAAAACAGGGAATGTGAGGAGTGGTTTAATGAATGTTACAACTCAACCTATTATAGAACACAGCACATTATTAGAAGAGGGAAAGAAAAAAACCCATCCCCAAATCTCTCAAGACCAAATCCAGACATACCTGTCATTCAACCACACCTGACTATAAAGCCTTATTCAAAGCCTGACTTTGATCAAATGGTTAGGATGCATTTATGAACCTAACCTGGAGCAGGGGAGAAGGAGAAGGGAGAGAGAGGTAGAGTAGAGACTACAATTTTCTGTTTGCTTTGATAACTGGTGCAGACTCATTTAAAAAAAATTTTTTTAAAGCAACCAATGGAAGCAATAAACATTGAAATGTATTCTGATTTATTCTGATTTAAAACACAGCAAACACATTACAGTAGCAAAAAATTATTTTTCTGAAAGTTAGAAAAACCTACCACCCAACTCATAAACTAGAGAAAGCAGTGCTACCAAAAAAAAGGAAAGCTAGACTTATAGAGAAGAGAGAACTACAAGGTCAAGCTTCCTAGATCTCAGCAACAATTTCCTCCTTCCACAAGAAGAAAGTAATTTCTACAAAAGAAAAATTTAGATAAGACACACTAAAACATTAACCACAGTGACTACTATTATACAAATCACAAATATATAGACATAAGAAGTAGAAATTGATGGCCTAAAAAAGAGAAGGTATGAAAAAGGCATTTAGGAACTCAACAATTTGATGTAGAAGACATCAAGATAAGAAACCATCGTGCCAAATAGCAAAGAAATGGGATTGTTAGAGTATTAAGGTCCATGTAAGTAGCAAAGGGCTTCCCTGGTGTCTGACAGTAAAGAATCTGCCTGCCCGTACAGGAGACCTGGGTTTGATCCCTGGGTCAGGAAGATCCCCTGGAAAAGGAAATGGCAACCCATTCCAGTATTCTTGCCAGGAGAATCCCACAAATAGAGGAGACTGGTGGGCTACAGTACATGGGGTTGCAAAGAGTTGGGCACGACTGAGTGACTAAGCAACTAACAAGTAGTAAAAGAATAACAACAGAAATCAATTTATGTAGCACCTTAAAAAGAACCAGTAACTTATCAGGAATTAGCACTAACTCCTTCTCCAGAAGGCAATTCAGCAAGCAGGAAAGTAAACTGGCAATCTGCAAGCAAACTGAACTTCCTGAATAGTCAGCAAGACCCAGTCTATTGCTTGGTGCAGGATTCTGATGGCATATGATACCAGAAATACTACCATCTATGTCAAGACCCAAAGTGTAACTGACACTCTTTTTAGCAAGTCAGATTTCAACCCTATCTAAGCAAACCATATCAGCTGTGATGACTATGTCCTACAGATTTTAGAAGAAAGTAATTTTTTAGCACAAAAGGTAGAACCTCAATACTTTATTTGACCCAGAATAGCCTTCCTGTGATTTCAGGGAAGCATGCCAAGAGATCCATAAAGACTTGAAGGAGTTTTATCTGGTGCTGGTAAGGATGTAGAGAAACTGGAACCCTCATACAGTGCTGCTAGGACTGTAAAAATGATTCAGCTGCTGTGAAAAACAGACTGACATTTCCTCAAAATGTCAGTTACCATATGAGCCAGTAATGCCACTCCTGGGTATATAATTCAAAAGAATGAAAACAGGCACTCAAATACATGTACACACATATGCCTAACAGGACTACTCATAATAGCCAAAAAGCAGAAATAGTCCAAATGTTCATTAGTGGGTGAATGGATAAATAAACTGTGGTATAGAGACACAGTGGAATATTATTCAGCCATAAAAGGAATAAAGTATTGATTTTTGCTACAACATGGATAAACCTCAAAAACACTATGCTAGGATGTCCCTGGTGGTCCAGTGGATAAGAATCCACCTGCCAAGGCAGGGGACATGGGTTCAATCCCTGGTCTGGGAAGATTATACATGTTACAGAGTACTTAACCTGTGTGCCACAACTACTAAGCCTGTCTCCTAGAGCCTGCAAGCTGCAACTACTGAAGCCTGTGTACCTAGAGCCTATGTTCTGCAACAAGAGAGGCCACTGCAATGAGAAGCCCATGCACTACAACGAAGAGTAGCCCCCTCTTGCTGCAACTAGAGGAAAGCCTGCACAGCAGCAAAGACCCAGTGCAATCAAAAATAAATAAATATGCAAATAAACAAACAAAACACTATACTAAGTGAAAGAAGCCAGATAGGTCATATATCACATAGCTTTCCTATAGCTCAGTGGTAAAGAATCCACCTGCCAATGCAGGGGATGTGAATTCAATCCCTAGGTCGGGAGGATCTCCTGGAAAAAGATATGGCAACCCACTCCAGTATTCTCACCTGGGAAATCCCACAGACAGAGGAGCCTGGTGGGCTACAGTCCTTAGGGTCACAAAAGAGTTGGATGTGACTTAGTAACTAAAACAACAACAATCCAGGATGGAGACAGAATGCAGACTGGTGTTTGCCAGGGATTGAAGAGAAGGGAGAAGTAGTTAACTGTTTAGTAAGTAGTAACAAGGTTTCCTTTAGGGGTACTGAAAATACTTTGGAACTAGACAGAGGTTGGTGGCTGCAACATTATGAATGTTTGGCATCACCAAATCAATGGACATGAGTTTGAGCAAACTGGGAGATAGAGAAGGACAGGGAAGCCTGGTGTGCTGCAGTTCATGGGATCAAATACAACTTAGTGACTGAACAAGTGCCAATGAATTAACTGTTCACTTCAAAATGGTCAATTTTGTGTTGGATGAAATTTATCTCAATTTTTTTTTTTTTACAAAGCTCTTGAAAATGAAAGTAAAGATTCTCTTATCACTGCTGCTGCTGCTAAGTCGCTTCAGTCGTGTCTGACTCTGTGCGAACCCATAGACGGCAGCCCACCAGGTTCCCCCGTGCCTAGGATTCTCCAGGCAAGAACACTGGAGTGGGTTGCCATTTCCTTCTCCAATGGATGAAAGTGAGAAGTGAAAGTCGTCCGACTCTTAGCGACCCCATGGACTGCAGCCCACCAGGCTCCTCCATCCATGGGATTTTCCAGGCAAGAGCACAGGAGTGGGTTGCCATTGCCTTCTCTTTTCACTAGTTCTTAATTTTTCTATAGTGATTTAACAGGATATGAGCTTTCCTTCTGGGAAATTGTAAGTTCCTGTAGTGTCTTCTTTGTAGCTTTTGTAGAGACGGGCAGTCACCTCAGGCCATAGTTCACTGGAACTGCTCTGGATTCTGGCAAAAGTGAAGTACACCTGGTAGCTTCCTACTCAGCAAAACTGATTGCTCTGAAGCAGAGATGTCAGTGAGCCATCTCTGTCTTGCACTCCACACTGGGGGCTCAGTGAATCTGAGCCTCTTTCAGTTTAGCTCAGTTCAGTCGCTCAGTCTTTGTGACCCCATGAATTGCAGCACACCAGGCCTCCCTGTCCATCACCAACTCCTTGAGTTCACTCAAACTCACGTCCATCGAGTCAGTGATGCCATCCAGCCATCTCATCCTCTGTCATCCCCTTCTCCTCCTGCCCCCAATCCCTCCTAGCATCAGAGTTTTTTCCAATGAGTCAACTCTTCGCATGAGGTGGCCAAAGTATTGGGGTTTCAGCTTCAGCATCAGTCCTTCTGATGAACATTCAGGACCGATTTCCTTTAGGATGGACTGGTTGGATCTCCTTGCAGTCCAAGGGACTCTCAAGAGTCTTCTCCAACACTACAGTTCAAAAGTGTCAATTCTTCGGCACTCAGCTTTCTTCACAGTCCAACTCTCGCATCCATACATGACCAATGGAAAAACCATAGCCTTGACTAGATGGACCTTTGTTGGCAAAGTAATGTCTCTGCTTTTTAATATGCTACCTAGGTTGGTCATAACTTTCCTTCCAAGGAGTAAGCATCTTTTAATTTCATGGCTGCAATCACCATCTGCAGTGATTGAGCCTCTTTAGCCAGTCACAAATCCTTAGAGACTCTACATCTGCTGAGACCTCATGAAGATTTCACACTGTGCAAGACCACAGTAAGGAATCTCCCTTTCCTCCATCACAGTTCAAATACTGAGTTCTCTGGAGACACAGATACTTCACTGTTTCTTGTTTTACATTCTGAACAAGACTTTCCCCCAATCTAATGACAGTTTAAAATTTTACCAATGGACTGGATTTTCTGGTTTGAATAGTCATTTTTCATATTGTCACTTTGTCTTTTATATTTTCTCTTTCAAACTGGTAAAGCAAAAGCATTTTCAGAGTATTAGGTCCATCCTGGAATGTTTAATGGCTTCTCTGATAGCTCCGTTGGTAAAGAATCTGCCTGCAATGCAGTCGATCCCAGTCTGACTCCTGGGTCAGGAAGATACCCTGGAGAAAGGATAGGCTACCCACTCCAGCTTCCCTTGTGGCTCAGCTGGTAAAGAATCTGCCCACAATGCAGGAGACCTGGGTTCGATCCCTGGGTTGGGAAGATCCCCTGGAGAAGGGAAAGGCTACCCACTCCACTATTCAGGCCTGGAGAATTCCAAGGACTATAGTTCATGTATGTATTCCATGGAATGTTTAATATCTGCTGCCATCTTTGCTCCCATCAATGACCTCCCACTCTCCTGGCACAAGGCCTTAGTCATCCATGCCCATTACTAAGACTCCTAAACTGGTAGTTTATAACATCTACATCNAGGCCTGGAGAATTCCAAGGACTATAGTTCATGTATGTATTCCATGGAATGTTTAATATCTGCTGCCATCTTTGCTCCCATCAATGACCTCCCACTCTCCTGGCACAAGGCCTTAGTCATCCATGCCCATTACTAAGACTCCTAAACTGGTAGTTTATAACATCTACATCATTCCCACCCTACATTATGATGCCATGAAGACAGACAATATACACAAACTTCCTCAAGTTTTCCCTCATGTTTTTATTCATTGCTATTTTCATAGCTTCCTTTTGGAGACAAAAAATCAGAGCTAATAACCAGAGAGAGCAACAGTCACTACAAAAAGGTGCTAAACCAACCTCTAGGCTCACAGCTATATATCACAAAAGTATAAACTGAGAAGCATCCCATTTCCCATTAATTAAAATAAAAACTTGTGTTAATAAAAGTGTTTGTTAATGCCAACAATAAACTGTTACTCTATCAGCTTAATTTGGAGAACTTTAAAAGTTGCTTTTTAAGACACAGGTACAATCCTACAGATACTTCTCTAGGCAAGAGATGCTATTCCCTCAAGATCTGATGCTTTGTACCCCTATAGTTTCCATCACCCTGAAATTATCTTTTAAAGTATCTAGCATTCTCAGTGGAGAAGGCAATGACACCCCACTCCAGTACTCTTGCCTGGAAAATCCCATGGATGGAGGAGCCTTGTAGGCTGCAGTCCATGGGGCCGCACAGAATCGGACACGACTGAAGCGACCCAGCAGCAGCAGCATCAGTAACATACTACACTTTACCTCCTCCCCCCGCCTCACCTTACCCCACTGAATNCCCCACTCCAGTACTCTTGCCTGGAAAATCCCATGGATGGAGGAGCCTTGTAGGCTGCAGTCCATGGGGCCGCACAGAATCGGACACGACTGAAGCGACCCAGCAGCAGCAGCATCAGTAACATACTACACTTTACCTCCTCCCCCCGCCTCACCTTACCCCACTGAATAAAAACATTCAGAGCCTGTAATTGCCATGTCCTGGTGGATTTTTCATTTTTCTACCACCTCTCAGCACTATAATTCTGTGAATCTCCTAACTTCAAGTCAGAACTTCAGCCTGCTCAATTAGACACTAGAACTTTACAAAAAATTCATGTGCTTTAGTGCCAGTCACTTACACATAATGCCAGAAACAGTCTGGTTGTGTTAGTGCATATGCTAGGCTTTCAATGGACCTTCCTACTGAACCTGGATGTCTAACAACAAGCACCAGCGAGCAGCAAGCCTGCTGGTAGAGAACAAGGTCAACTTATCAAGCAGTCCAGAATTCTCTGGAATCAGCTCCTTTGATAGACAGCAGAATTACAAAAAGAACGGGCATTTCCCATGGGACTGTTACTAAAATAATAATGTTAATTTATATCCAGGTAAGACAGAAAGGTGCAAAACAAGTAATAGTTATTCAAACCGATTTCTTATTCCTCTTCTACAAATGGCCCACTGAAAGTTGGCTACAGTTCTGCCCTCATCCACATTAAAAGCAAATAGCTACTTCACTGTCTTTTTCCAAATCATAATCACATTTTAATAGAAACTTTTACTGACTATATAACCTTGAACATGTTACTTAGCCTTTCCAGAGGTAAATTTTATCTGTAAAAAGAGGATACTAATAAAGCTCAGTCTATTTTGTGGGTTGTTATGAAACATTAAAGAAAAAAAATATGCAAACTATCACAGTGAAGAGGAACCTGAGGAAACATGACACCTAAATGTAATATGGCATCCTGGATGGGATCCTGGAACCATTCGGTGAAAACCAAGAAAATCTGAATGGACTTCAGTTAATATAATGTATCAGATGGGTTCGTTAATTGTGACAAATGTACCATACTAATGAGAGATGTTAATAATAGGAGAAACTTGGTATAGGGTATATAGGAACTTCTTTACAATTTCTCCACATATCTAAATCTATTCTAAAATAAAAACACTTTTTAAAAAGTTTTTAAATTATGCAGAAGCACACTTTATAAATTGCAAAGTTCTAGTCATTTGTAAAAGGTCACATAATTTAGTAGATTTAGTCTTTTATATAGATTGTTGATAGGTAGGCAGCCACCTTAAGTAGTTCAGATAACAGAGATAGCTTAAAGAGTTAAGTTCTGGTGTAAAGAGTCTAGCCCCCAGAAACATCCCAGCTGTTTCCTGCCAGCTGGTGCCTCATGTCTGACTTTCAATAGAGTTGATTTTCTTTGTATAATTATATCTGTCTTTCAACTTGTCTGTTTTACTAAAAAAAAAAAAAGTTACTTAAAAAAAAAAACTCTATACAGGTATGTGCTATAATTTTAAGACTGAAAAAAAGTGAACTATAAGGCAAAAGGGTATGGCTATTTATTGCTAACTGCCAAAACAGATCTGATGTCTACTCCCATCTTCAAACGTAGGAACAGACAGACACCCAGAGATAGAATACACCAAGTGTACCCAACTCCTGCCAACTCCTGTTCTGCCCTGGAAAAAAAAAAAAAGAAGAAAGCAAGAGTCCCAGAAGTGCAGGAAATTGTTTCTCAGACGAAAGACAACACTTCCTTTCCCAGAACAATCCATCTCCCACACTGACATCCTGCTCCTGCTATATTTACCCAACCCAAATCTGCCAATGATATACTCCCAGCTGCACTCCTGCCACATGGTCCTGTCACTCAGCCACAACACTCAGGGGAATCTGTCCAGAGGGCAGAGCCTAGAAATCACTACACACTAATCCATGCTTCCTCTATCGGTAGCCTTCAGAGTAAAGTGAGACAAAATACGGACAGTATTACTCCCTGTTTATTTTGGAAGTGACTGGGGATACAAGAGGTACTTCATTTTGTATAGCTGCTAATTTTGACTGCTTCTCATAGTAGCCAGTGGAGGAGCCTAAAGAATGAAGGGATTGAAATGGGAGTTTCATTAACAGTTAAAAATAACTGTTAATGCTAGCTGCCCAAAAGGCATCTCTTAATAGACTCTTTTCACCATAACCTACTAGGATCAGGCTATCAAGTCACCATATCACAGGGTAAACCTTTCAGTTCTGAGTGGATGGATCCAAGGAATCAAAGCTGGGACCATTTTATTCATCTCGACCTCATCCTACCTTGCAGCACACTCTACTGAAAGGGGAAAGCCGAACAGTAGACTGGGTAAAGGTAAATGTTAGAGTTGATTCCCACTTTCCTATTTAGCAGCTCTGTAATCTTGGTCCTTCCCTCCAAGTCCTTTTCTTCTACTCCTTTCTGATCTTTCCTCCTTATTTTCTGTCCTCCTAGTTCCATTTACTTTCTTTCCCTATTTTTCTTTCTCTCTTAATTTTTCATAGGCAACGTTTCCTCTACAAAACACAACTGATAACTAGTAAGGTTTTCATTAGTAATGTCATATCATCAGCCTGCTCTTCACCATAGTAACAGCAAAGAATAAGACTCAAGAGTAATACCTTTTTTTCTACCTTTTCTTTTTTTAGGGAGGCTCATTCATGCATATTGATCAGATCCTTCAAAGGAATCGAAAGAAAGAAGCAAAAGGAAAAATGTAGAGAAAAAAGAGTGACAGAGAAAAGGGTAATAGTAAATAAGAATGGGGAGTGATTTTCTAAAACCATTTTTTTTCTCTTAAAGTTCCTGAATGATGGGCATTTCAAAACTTTACATATTTTAAAAAGCTGAAGTAAAAGTTCTTAATGAGCTCAACCAGGCTTCTAAAATACATCTGAGAAATGTTGATACATGATGCATTCATATTGCTATCCCACTTATTAAAAGGAGAAAAGAAAAAAAAGAAGGGCATCAGCTTCACAAGGCTGTTTCCAATCTGGCTTAGGGAAAAAGCATTTATGCTGCGGGTTGAGCAGAGAACAAATTCATTCTACTGATGATGTTGCCATATTCTAGGAAATCACCAAACCCTTGGCCAACCCTCACTGAGATAAACCTTTTCCCAATTTTCAAAACTAATAAGTGTTTTGGGTGCCTTGGTGGTTCAGTGATAAGAATTCGCCTGCCAATGCGGAGACATGAGTTAAATTCCTGATCCAGGAAAATTCTATGTGCCATGGAGCAACTAAGCCTGTGCACCATGACTATTGAGCCTGTGCTCTAGAGCCCATGAGCTGCAACTACTGAAGCCCGCTCACCCTAGAGCCCATGCTGCGCAACAGGAGAAGCTACCAAAATGAGAAGCCTGTGCACTGCAATGAAGAGCAGGCCTCGCTCACCACAGCTAGAAAAAGCTTGTGCAGCAATGAAGAGCCAGCACAACCAAAAATAAATAACATTATTAATGACAACAACTAGAAGAGTTTTTAAGTTACTGGCTTTTTAAAATTCTTTTGGCCATGCCATATGACTTATGGGATTTTAGTTACCCGACCAGGGATCAAACCCTGGCCTTTGGCAGTGAGAGCTCCAAGTCCTAACCACTGGACTCCCAAGGAATTCCCCAAGTTACTGGATATTTTTAGAAAACAGCCTCACAAGCTTCCCTGGTGGCTAAGTGGTAAAGAATCCGCTTGCCAATGCAGGAGACACAGGTTGGACCCCCAATCCAGGAAGATGCCACATGCTGCAGAGAACTAAGCCTGTGTGTCACAACCACTGAACCTGTGCCCTCATCATGGGGGCTACAATTACTGAAGCCTGTGTGTCCTAAAATCTGTGCTCTACAAGAGAAATCACCGCAAGAAGCCCATGCACCACAATTAGAGTGTAGCCCCCACTCTCCAAAACTAGAGAAAAGCAAGCACAGCAACAAAAACCTAGTACAGCCAAAAAATAAAATACATAAATTAAAACACACACACACACACACAACAAGAACAGCAGCGTCACCAAAGCCATAAAGAAATACAGATCTTCAGAGAATGTGATTGTATTTCTTAGAAACAAACAAACATAAGCAAGCTAGGAAGAAAATTAACATTTTCTTCTCATATCTAAGAACACGTCCTTTAAGAACAGATGTTTTAGGCAACCATTCAAATTTTCCATCACTGCAACCTGAAAATGGTTCAGGCAAGAATCATCAACATGTGATAAATCATGGGGAGAAAAGTTTGTCGTTGTTATTTAGTCGCTCAGTTATGTCCTAATCTTTTGCAGCTCTACGACTGTAGCCCTCCAGGGTCCTGTCCATGAGACTTCACAGGGAAGAATATTGGAGTGGGTTGCCATTTCCTTCTCCAAGAGAATCTTCCCAACCTAGGGATCGAACCCATGTCTCCTGCATTGGTAGGCTGGTTCTTTACCACTGAGCCACCAAAAGTTTAATGAGGAGCAAAACAAGTATTNCCTCCAGGGTCCTGTCCATGAGACTTCACAGGGAAGAATATTGGAGTGGGTTGCCATTTCCTTCTCCAAGAGAATCTTCCCAACCTAGGGATCGAACCCATGTCTCCTGCATTGGTAGGCTGGTTCTTTACCACTGAGCCACCAAAAGTTTAATGAGGAGCAAAACAAGTATTTAACATGTCGCCCCACAAACTGCTTGTGAGTTCCAAGGGGATCACAGTTATCTATTCAGTGGAAAAACAAAGTTAACACCTTGATGAAGTGATCAAAATTAATATCACCAATGAGGAGTGAGGGGTATCCTAAGAAGGACACTATTATCAGTAGTGGTGGGTATATGCTAAGTTGCTTCAGTTGTGTCCAACTCCTTGCGACCCCATAGACTATAGCCTACGATGCTCCTCTGTCCATAAAATTCTCCAAGCAACAATACTGGAATGGGTTGTCATTTCCTTCTCTAGGAGATCTTCCCGGAACAGGGATGGAACCCAGGTCTCCCACACTGCAGGTGGATTCTTTATGGTCTGAGCCCCCAGGAAAGCCCAGTGGTGTGTAGATTCATGCCAAATACATACTACCTGAATCATCATGAGGAACTACTAGACTAACCCAAATGAAGAACACTCTTAAAAGGAAGAAAAGAAGAAAAAATGGCTGATATTCATTTAAAAAATTCAATGTCGTGAAAGACCAAATAAGGCTAATAGAACTGTTTCAGATTAAACAGTCTAAAGAAATATGACAGCTAAATGCAACAGGTGATCCCTGACTGAAAAGGAAAATATTTAAAAATCTATTATTGGGACAACTAACAGAATTGGAATATGAATAGTATTGTATCAATGCTAAATTTCTTGAACTTGATACTGTATTAAAGATTATGTAAAAGGTTATCCTTGTTCTTAGCAAATATACATTGAAGTACTAAGTGATAAGGCTGTAATATATTTATAATCTACTCTCAAATGATTTAGAAAAAAATGTATATACATATGTATGTGTGTATAGAAAGAAAGAGAATAATAAAAACAAAAGTATATAGGAGACCTCTGTATTATTCTTGCAACATTTAAGTTTAGAATTATTTCAAAATGAAAATTCCAAAGAATCCACTATCAGTTGATGATTAAATATCCTGACACCAGTAAATTAAAGAAGTAGAAATGGACTTACATTCTAGATAACACTAAAACACTAAATGGTAGGGAAGCAAGCCAATTCTTTTCCTTCTGAGCTTTCAGAGGAAGACTATCAGCAATACAAATATTTCCCACTCTCTGCCTTCAGTCACTGGATACACACAACCCAGTTTTGCTGATTCTTAAGGCTGCAGCCTACCTGGGAACACTTAGGACCCTAGCAACAGCTCCCATTCTCTAAATACCAAAGAGCTCTATCAACTGCAGCCACTGCTCATTTCCTTCCTTATAAAGAACCTAGAGAACAGAATAAGTCTTTAAAACCTCTGAAATGAGACTGATTAAGATGCTAATCTTGGGCTCACTTGGGAGGATTAATGAGCCATATTTGGTTGAAATCCACTTTCCCTTGACTATTTATCCCACAATGCTTCTTTCCAGGTGGGCTGAACTGAAAGAGAACTCCTCTTCCTAGGCCAGAGGGAACAGGATCCTCTGCCAGAGTCACTGGGGTCTGGTCACCAAAAGTATTGGGCTATAACAGGTATTAGGGATGTACTCTAGACATACACTCATCCCAGAAAAAAGGCCAATAAGATAAAACTGCACTTTAAACACAATAAGCTATCAAGCAAATGATGAGGTCTTTTGTGGACATTTGTTTGAATAACATTTTTACTCCAACATCCACTCCAACTTCCTCTTTTAGAAAGATCTTAACCACTGTTTAATTGCTTCACTGCCTTACTACCTCTCTCCACCCTTGAAAATCCTAGGAATATTCCTTTTTCCTAAGGAAAAAGGACATTTCTTAAATGGCATTCTTTCTGAGAAATCAAGTTTCTCAAGGGTTACTTCTAAATAAGGGAGCTTTCTCTGGGATATAAAAGATAAACATATAATGGGATGTTCTGCTAATCTGAAGTCAAATCCTATTCAAAGTCACTGTGAGTTTTGATACTTTTTTCCTCAGGTGAGGCTGCTGGGCTAAAGACAACGGGCTGCTCATGTTACTTTAAATTTGAGCTATAGCAAAGAACTTTCCTCACTCTTTTATTTTTTATACTGTTGGCCTGATTAAGTTGTGAATTTTTATTTTTTTGGTCACAGCTCATGGCTTGAGGGATCTCAGCTCCCCAACCAGGGATCAAACCTGGCCCCTCAGCAGGGGAAGCTCAGAGTTCTAACCACTGGATCACCATAGAATTCCCCTCATTCTTTTAGCACCTTAACTAAGTAGCTATTAAAATTTTTGTTTTGTGCCCCTAGACTGCAGAATCCTAACAATTATGTTGGAAGTCCAAGCCTGAAAGCAAAATTTTATTAGAAGTTGACTTTTATTAGAATAGATAATCAGTCACTGATATCCTATCCTTGTAGTACAATTTTAGTCAGTGCAGCTCTGAAATGCACAGACTGATTAATCAAAGATGAATATAAATGGATTAATGGAGCCCTAAGACATCCAAAGCCCTAAAGCAGCTAATGAAGCTGCCATGCACACGGTTACTGCCAGGAAGCCAGGGCGAGGGCAGAGAATGGGAGAGATAAAGCTGACAAACACCAAGGCTGTTCTAAAGACCCTGGAACCTCTTTTAGTACACCAGGGCACACAACAATTTCCTAAGGTCATATGTGGAAGCTGGGAAGACTTCAAACCACCATCTAGCTGTCTACTCAAATTCCAGAGAGTCTCTCATATCACCCATCCACTAGACCATAAACTTTATGAGGACAGGAACTGGGTTGGCCTTCTTGAAAATTAGGTCCTTAATACATAATTCAGTGTCTGGCACACATTGAAGTGCTTGAGAAATACCTGTTGACTTAATATATAAATGAAATTTTGCCAAGATCAAAGTTCCTATAAAAGATGCTGTTTCAGATCTTTCTAGCACAACTTACTCCCTGCTTGATCTACCAAAGAACTCAAAAGGATGGCCAGGCTAACCTGTCGAACATGATGTGCTATCCACTCTTTCCTGAACAATCAGTTTAACATCATGGAAAACAGATAATATAGAAGGCACAAAGTGACTAGTTAATCATGATTACACCCACAATCTTTATTTCCTTGGGGAAGAATACTTATTCTAACATTCTCCAGGACTGTTATGATTCAAAATGGTCTCAAATTAATTTCTGCCTTGCAAAAGCTGATTCACCCAGAGAGAAACGAGCATATAAATAGAACTGCTTTAGCCATAAACAAAAAAGGAAATCTTCCATTTGTAACAATATAGATGAACCTTGGGGACATTATGCTAATTGAATAAGTCAGATATTCTCTTTATTATGTGTGATGCACTGATGCTTTCTATTCTATTCTTTTCAAGGCCCACAGCTTGTACCAGAAAACAAGGAAGTACTCAAAAGGGTCATATCAAAGGAACAAAGGAATTAGTTTGAAGGGGCTCTCATTGACCAAACCTGGAATTACTTATGCATCAAAAATGATCATAAATATAATTAACTGTAAACATTGAATAAATAAAAATTCACAAGCCCCTCCAAAGTGGAAAACTCCTCACCTGCCCCCATTTGTGCTCATTACTACAAAAACTCCTTTTATGAAAGTTGGTAATTTAAGGGAAAGAATTAGGCATTTTCCTTGCCTTTTCAGGAGAAACTGTTTCATCCTCCAGTTTACAGAGCAGAACTATTCTAGAGAACACCGCCAATAATGTAGAAAGAAAGACAGAATTAGAAAATTGTCATTCTGCAAATCCCCTCCCCTAGTCAAATAAGTGATTCTGGAAAAAATTCATCAGTGGATGATCATTAGGTATATTTGAAACAGGATATTTGCAAGATGCCAAATTATTACTTCACAAATTATCTACTAATCACAAAGAGAAAAATAAATTTATTTTACAATGAATAGATATGGCAGTCACCACCAGAAGCAATGACCAAATTTAGCACCATCAACAGCAGGACAACTTGACAGTATGTGCCTCCTGTGGTGATATAATATGAAGTACACTGTATCATCTACAGTATCATCTATGCCCAAAATGTTTATCCTGAATTGAGTCAAGCTTTAACTCTAATTTCTAGAATGGAAATATCTGAAGTACAGTAACAAGTTAAATGACACCACAAGGACACAGACAAACCCAGAATGTAAAACATTCTAAAGATAAAAGGCCTAGTCTCTTCAAAAAGTCAATGCCAATAAAAAAATAATAAATAGGGTGGAGAAAACTATATTAGATTTTTAAAGTCTAAAGAGATAGAACTACATAATGAAATCAGAATTCTACATGGATTTTGGTTGGTAAAACCAGCTATAGATATAAAAGGTAGTTTGGGAACAAATAGGAAATTTTAATAAATGGACTGGATATTCACTAATATTGGTAAATTACTGCTCAGTTTCTTAGGTATGATAATGGTACTATGATTATGTAGGAGAATTTCTTTATTTAGGATCCAACCTGAAATGTCAACACATCTGCAACTTATTTTCAAGTGGTGTATGAAAAAAATACACATATACATGGATAAAGCAAACATGGCTAAATGTTAATAATTTTTACTCAAGTATGGGATGCAGGTGCTCACTATATTTCAATTTTGGTATGTCTGAAATTTTTCTTACTAAAAACTTGAGGAAAAATTGCTGTGTAACCCTTTAAAATGATATAACAATCCATTAACAGAATGCAACTACAGTCTGAAGATACCAATCTAGCCCATAGTAGGGTAGTCATAATATTATCTTAGCTCTCCCTTTATTACCAATACTAAGGCAGTTTTCTTAAACCTGTTGTTGCCCAAAGAGAAGAATGAACCTTCATGAAAAGCTCACATGAAATGAAGTTTTCTTATTCAAGTTTTATATTTTTCTGCCAATTAATAACTCACTTTACTTGAAAGGAAAAATAATCAGTTGAAAAATTCCTACCAGTGCCAGAAAAATTTCATTTGTCCCTATACTTTTAGAGGATTTTTTCCAGTTAAGGGCCCATCACAGATAACATTGAAGTCCTTTTGATCCTCTTGCTCACAAATTAATGTCCCCAACTACCCTTAGCCTCTAGTTCCCAAGCTACTTTCCAAGACACCTGGAAGCAAGCTACATGGATGACCGCAGAAAAACCGTTGCTCCCACACTACATCTGGCCCTGCCTTTCCACCAAATCAAATGCCAATTTATTCCCCTCTGATGTACAGTGTATCAATCCACTTCCTGGATGGTCCCACTTCACAATGGGCCAGAAACCCGAAGCAATAATGTGAGTTCTACAAACAGGCAAATAATCGCTCAACAAGCATGGAACAAGGAAAGGTCAGTTGTGATATGTGCACATGTGGCAGCCCTTCACAACTCAACATACAGTGGTAACAGAAGGCTGGTGTTACTGAAGAGGCATGCAAAGAGAAGCCAGCCAACAGGCAGCCAGGAGTGCTTGTCCATCTAAGTCCTTCAGACTTCCAAAGACCAAAGTGAAGAAACAAAGGTCTCAAAACTGGAAAGGAGCATCTTCTCGTTTCCAGAAGCAAGACTCATAGCTTAAGGTAGTCACTGCTCTCCATCTATTTTGTTTAAGATGATCTCTGAGATAAAATAACCTGATCTTCATTTTGCTCTATATCCCACTCTATCTTCTAATGGGTTCAGAAAAGAAAAGACAAATGTACTCACCCTTTCCATAAACATACCCAATATCATTTTAGAAATTGAGGTGACCAACTGAACATCTGTGAGCACAGAAAGGTGGTTAAAGAAGGTAAGGCTAGGACAAACTCTTCACTATCTTTTCTAACAAAAACTGCACAGTGAATTTCAAACACCTGGCTCCTTCTGAAACCCTCTTGGCACCTGCCCTAGGTTTGAATGGGTAGAAGAGAAGAAAGGGACTCTGCTTGCCTCCCTGTTAAAAACAAGGCTGTATTTGGCTTTCCCTCTTTTTACTCATCTGACTGCTATCATGGCAAACTGGAACACATATCCAGAGAGAAATTTCAGGCCTCAAGAGGTGGCTGTGTTAAAAAGAACAATGTCAACAAGAACAATACTAGCAACAGTGACACCTACCACAGGCCACACTGTCACCTTGTCCGCTAAACTCTACTAGAAAGAAATTAGGTTTCTTTGCTTCTGCTGTTGAGAGCCAATTTATTAAGGAAGCCCTTTATGGGAATTCCCTGGTGGTCCAGCGGTTAGGACTCTACACTTTCACAGCCCAGATTGCAGGTTCATTCCCTAGATGGAGAATTAAGACCCTGTAAGGCATGCAGTGCAGCCAAAAAAAGTCCTTTTCTTCACAGCTTCCTTTCAGATATGAGTAGTGGAAAATGTACCAGGAGACTGGTTCTGATGGTGTGATTGAGCACTAGGAAAAGAAAAGGGAAAGTCTGATTAATAAAAAAGACTATGTAGAACTGCTTCTTCTCAGGAAAGTCTTCATTTTTTAATCCTGGAGACAAAGGTTTAGAACAACTTATTGGTTTAGAATTGTCAAATGAAGGTTCAGATTATAGGGCTTCCCTGGTGGCTCAGCTGGTAATGAATCTGCCTACAATTTGGGAGTCTCAAGTTCAATCCCTGGGTCGAGAAGATACCCTGGAGAAGGGAATGGCAATCTACTCCAGTATTTTTGCCTGGAGAATTCCATGAACAGAGGAGCCTGGAGGGCTGCAGCCCATGAGGCTGCAAAGAGTCGGAAACAACTGAGCGAGTAACACACCAGTAAAAAGAAATGACAAAGTCATCAAAATATAGGCCTCTGGGAGCCATTTTATTGATATAAATATTCTCAAAGAAAAAAACAAAACAAAACACAGTACCTTTATTTCCCCTAACTGTGCTCAAATGCCCATAAATCTGAGAACATTCAAGATACCAAGATGCCAAAGTCAGCCTGACTCAAATTCAAGTCACGCTCTAATGTGTTGCTCAACAATCTCCAAACTAATATAGTCATATATTTTATTACAGAACAAGAAAGAAAAAAAGAGCACAGGAAGACGTTCCCTGGTGGTCCAGTGGTTAAAACTCCACATTTCTACTATAGGGAACACAAGTTTGATCCCTAGTCAAGGAACTAAGATCCTGCATGCCATGTGGCACAACCAAAAGAAAAAAAAAGGCACAGGAAAGAGATACTTACATAAGTGTGCCCAGTGTTGCCTGTTCCAATACTTAGCACATTACATAAATCTGTCAGCCAAATTTTATCATTTTATCATTTTTTTCCTTTCAGTCTCTAGCTAGGCCTTGAACAATTTACCAGCTCATTTCCAAGTGGATCAAAGCTAATAACTCTTGAAATTCTCTGGCAGTGCAGGGACTCTGAGCTTCCACTGCTGGGTGCCCTGGGTTCAATCTCTGGTCAGGAACCAAGAGGCCAGAAGACCACAGGAAGCCAGGCTTCCCTGTCCTTCACCATCTCAAGAAGCTTAACCAAATTCATGTTCATTGAATCAGTGATGCCACCCAACCATTTCATCCTCTGTCATCCCCTTCTCCTCCCGCCTTCGATCTTTCCCAGCATCAGGGTCTTTTCTAGTGAGTCAGCTCTTCATATCAAATGGCCAAAGTATTGGAGCTTCAGCTTCCACATGAGTCCTTCCAATAAATATCCAAGATTAATTTCCTTTAGGATTGACAGGTTTGATCTCCTTGCAGTCCATGGGACTCTCAAAGAGTCTTCTCCAACACCACAGTTCAAAAGCATCAATTCTTCAGTGCTCAGCTTTCTTTACGGTCCAACTCTCACATCCATACATGACTACTGGAAAAACCATACCTTTGACTAGATGGACCTTTGGCAGCAAAGAAATGTCTCTGCTTTTTAATATGCTATCTAGGTTTCTCATAGCTTTTCTTCCAAGGAGCAAATAGTTTTTAATTTTAAGGAGCAAGCGGCTTTTAATTTCATCACCAACTGCAGTGATTTTGAAGCCCAAGAAAATAAAGTCTGTCACTGTTTCCATTGTTTCCCCATCTATTTAAGCAATGGGACCAGATGCCATGATCTTAGTTTTTTGAACGTTGAGCGTTAAGCCAGCTTTTTCACTCTCCTCTTTCACCTTCATCAAGAGGTTCTTTAGTTCCTCTTCACTTTCTGCCATAAAGGTGGTGTCATCTGCATATCTGAGGTGACTGATATTTCTCTTTCAAATATGCACCCTTACTCAGTCTTTTTCCTGACAGCGACTACTAAATGTCTTTCCTATATGTCCCTATGTTCCAATTGAAATAGATTAAACTTGAGGCCTGAGGCATCTTGGAACAGTTTTGCTTCAACTTAGAAGGCTATTTCTAAGAGGCCTAAGTCAGACAGGTGTTAAGTTATAGTTCCTTCCAGGTTGGCTTTCAGACTCTGTTTAAATGTTCTCTGTAAAGCTCTGGAGGTTACATGGATTCAAACCTCCTAGCTCAAACTCTGAATTCACAAAGCTTGATACAGTACCCTACAGGTGTGTTTGTCTAGGATAAACTATATTTAAATAAACTCCTGATACATCCACTCTCTCCAGACACCTGTTTCTTCCTCTTAAACTCAGGCACATCATATCTTGCTGTACAGGTAAGCACAGTGAAGAAATATCTTATCCCTCAGAGTTACAATGTGCAAACCCATCAATATCTTTGGGAATATATAAACTCTGCCCAGAACAGCTTTACATGAGAAGACCAAATAAGCAAATATAAGCTAAATTTTTCTTCATTTCTATGGTTTATGTGAACAAGGGGCAAAGGAGGAATAAGAAAAGATGGCAAGAGACTGCTCTGATTCACTATCATCTATTCCATATCTGATAGGGAACCATATGGCCTAAAGTATAGTATATAAGTACATAAGTTAGTCTCAGAATGGTCAGCCAGAGTTACTAGTCTTAAAAACCAGTGGCTATGAGGGCAGGAAGTTTGTTTACCATTATAGATCCAAAGGCTAAGTGCCTAAGCAAAATGCCTAGCACACAGCAGGTATTCAGTAAATATCGGTCAGAAGCAACTCAATAAGCTAGACTTAGAAGAAATCCAAATCTTAGTGAATCTCAGAAAGTAAAGGTCCAAGCAGCTACAACACTTCCATAGTTAATACAGGTGCTTATACTGAGCTTCAAGACCACCTTAGTCTTCTGCTAAATACCCCAAGCCTCATAGGTCCCCAAAATTAAAAAGACCAGCAAGAAGTTTTATCTCCATAGGCAAACTTACTACCCTCCCCACCACCACCCCTGACGCACACACATATCACTAAGAGGTCATCCTCAAGCCCTTGAAGTCATTAAGAGGTGATTCCTTAGATTCTGGTGTGATACTTTTAGATTGTTCTTCCCTCTGTGCTTTAAACCAAAATTATGGTTTAAAAAGTTTGAATTCTGGAAAAGAATCTCTTTGTAATGATCTAAGTTTAAACACCAAGGACAAAGGCAGCCTAAAATCTGGAGGTAAATGACCATAGCCAAACACCACAAGTCACAACTGATTGGAGCCCTGTCTGGGAAGCTACATTGAGTGAAGGGTACTAAGGCTTCCAAGCACTTGTCTAATCTGGGAACAAAAAGATCAAAGACCAGAGAGCATGCTGGCTAGAAGGATTACTCTAAACTGTCTACACTTGGGGAACTTCTCTGGCAGTCCAGTGGTAAAGATTTTGTGCTTTCACTGCAGTGGGCACAAGTCTGATCCCTGGTCAGGGAAGTAAGATCCAACATGCGGCATAGTACAGCTAAAAAAATAAAAGTAAACTGTCTACTCTCTACAGCTTGGACTGCAAGGAGATCAAACCAGTCGATCTTAAAGGAAATCAATTCTGAATATTCATTGGAAGGACTGATGCTGAAGCTCCAATACTTTGGCCACCTGATGCGAAGACATGACTCATTAGAAAAAAACCCTGATGCTGGGAAAGACTGAAGGCAGGAGAAGGGGGTGACAGAGGATGAGATGGTTGGATGGCATCACTGATTCAACAGACATGAGTTTGAGCAAGCTCCAGGAGATGGTGAAGGAAAAGGAAGCCTGGCGTGTTACAGTCCATGGGGTCACAAAGAGTCAGACACGACTGAGTGACTGAACAATAACTCTTTACAGACCTAAAACCAAGAGCGGTATCAAGTATTTTAATATTTCACTTTCCTTTTCATCCCCTTGTCCCATGCCACAAACCTTACCGCCCAGTCTGTGAGATTATAGGTAACTCCAATACGCAAGAGCCCCAACAAGATCTCTAAAAGGATAAAAGGAAATGTGTCTTTGGAATCTAAGCCCACTGTATGGCTTGAGCAGATGCAAGGAAGAGGCACTGGTCCGTCTGCCCCTACGGCCAGGAAACCCCAAGCCCTGCAGGCAGCACAGAGTTAACTACCCACCCGCTTTGAGAAGCACAAAGGTACATCACTGCAACATGCCTAACATTTACATTGCGTCTCTCTGCTCATTAAACAGGTTTTGGTTAAATAATGAACAAACTGTATTACAGACTCCGATGAGAATTCCAAAATTATAAATCAACTGGGAAAGCCCAAAGGGGCAGACAGACAGGGAGGGGGGAGAAGGATAATATTGACTAATATAAAGGGCGCAGCTTGACAGTGGATATTCCTGCCACACCTGATCAAACACACTCCATTGGGGGAGGGGAAAGAGAGAAAGAAAGGGGAGATGGGGCAAGAGAGCCTGAAATTTGCATCCGGAAAAGATTAAAATGGATTCTTTGGGGATAGAGAAAATACATAATATATATTACTATAAATGCAAAACTGTACTAAAAGCTAACTCAAATGTCAAAGATTACAGCTTGAATAAATTTAAATATAAAAGCCATGTGCTTCTTGAGTTAATGAGAGAGACATAAAAGGACAAACTGGGCCAGGAGGCTGAACAGAGCCTTACGCTGCCTTTGCTGGGCAATGGGTTCAAAGCACAGCAGCAAGTATAGTCAGAGGCATCCCTTTATGGCTTTGAATGCTGAGAAAGAGCTGGTGAATTCCATTGATTTTCCAATCTACAATTGCTATTTTGAAAAATTAAGATAGATTTCATATGCCATAAAATTCATCCTTCTAAAGTATACACTTCTACAGTTTTTAGTATATTCACAGAGTTGTACAATTATCACAATCTAATTCCAGAACATTTTCATCACCCCTAAAAGAAACCCTATTACCATTAGTAGTTACTTCCCATGCCCACTTCCTGCTCCTAGCAACCACACATCTGTTTTAACTTCTTTAGAATAACCTCTTACAGGATTCTTAAGAGAACTGAAAGACTAAATGAGAGGCAGCAGTCAAGTCTCACTGGTGGTGAGCTATGGCTTTATCCAAAGTACCAATATACAAACTTTGCTCTCAGGCACTTCATAATTTCCAAGTGCAACCCTGTCTTTAGATTTGGTATTAGAACATTCTATTACTCTAGATATTACAGAGCATTCAGTTATCATGCATTTTGGGCAAATACTGACTGCAAATGTGGTCCAGAGACACAGCTGTGAGAATAACTGACATGGACTTAGCCAACCCTTACTAGAGACAGTAGACTTACATCCTTTACAATGCTCAGACAATGTTCCTGGGAGGAGTAGGTAGCACTTATGCCCTTAAAAGATCTTCTGACTGCTTACAAGAGGAAAAAAATGCTTTGGTTGACTGACAATGTCCAGTGAATCACCTATTTCCATTAATAATATTCTTAACCAACCCAGCCAGCAGACAGTCTAGAAAAGTACAAATAAAAAGCCTTTGTAAAAGGAGACCAAGCCCAAATCAGTTTCATGAGTTAAACTGAATGGAGTCTTAGAATTGCTACCATAGTTCTTCCAACCTAAGTGGAACACCATTCCCAGTCACATAGCAAGGGCAGTCCCTTCAGTTTCTCTCTCCAAGTTCAAAACCCTTTCCCAGCCTCCGACCATTAACAGGCTTCCAAGAAAGCAATCCTCCTGACACTGCCAATCAGAAAAAATCTGTTTGTTTCAGTAAAAGAAACAAGAAATTGGTCATGGATTACAAAGTCTAGGACCACAGGAGCAGCTGACCCATAAATCTGCTCCTGGAAGCCAACACTATGTGGGGGGTCAGAACCAATCAGAAGACCATGAAATGCTCTATTTCGGATCCATTCTGTCATTTTCTCAGGTAGGTAATATGCTAAAACACAAGAAAAATGGGGCAACTTAGACAGGCACTGTTTCAATACCTGCCACAGCTACTGGCCCCTGGAAAATATCATCACCTTCTTCCTCACTCTGAGGAAAGCTTGGCCAACACCCAGCTATATTTCTAGTACCACTGATAGAACTGGCTCCTCAGCACATTCTGGTTTTAATAGTTTCAAGCAGAAGATTGAAACTGGATTCCTAACCCAAAGATGTAAAAAAACTAGGCAGCAGACTCAAGTTTGGTAACTCTCAGATGAACTAGAAACCAAATCCTGGACTGCACTACTCACCACAGATACAATCTCTGAACTGAATTCTTGGGATATGTCAGAATGGAGAAAACAAGTATAGGATATGGACTGGATGCCAAGTAGGAAAAGTGGTTTTATCAGGAGAGCAGCACCACCTCGGCTCCTGAGGGTCTACAAAGTGCCCAAAAGGCCTACAAGGAATCTCCAGTCTCACCTCAGCCATTTTAGGGTGTATCCAGCCACTTATGGGACTTCCCTGGTGGCTCAGATGGGAAAGCATCAGACTACAAAGCGGGAGACCCAGGTTCGATCCCTGGGTTGGGAAGATCCTCTGGAGAAGGAAATGGCAACCTACTCCAGTACTCTTGCCTGGAAAATCCCATGGACGGAGGAGTGTTGTAGGATACGGTCCATGGGGTCGCAAAGAGTCAAACACGACTGAGCAACTTCACTTTCTTTCACTTTCAGCCACTTACGACAACAATTCTTAGCTGTATATAAAATGCTTGCCAAACATTTTCCAAATGGGTTCTCTGAGAAAGATAATACTCCGAACTCTGACCCAGGAAAAAGAATTGTAAATATCTACTGACTACTTTTCTTTGTAATTGGGATATGTAAGCTTTACATGAAAAGTTAAAAAAAAAAATCTGGCAGCAATATGGATGCAACTAGAGATTATCATACTAAGTGAAGTAAATCAGAAAGACAAATACCATATGATATCACTTGTACGTAGAATATAAAACATAACACAAATGAACCTACCTATGAAGCAGAAACACTCAGAGAGAACAGACTTGTGCTCCGGGGGAGGGGAGGATGGACTGGGAGTTTGAGGTTAGTGAGTGCTGAGTGCGTGCTAAGTAACTTCAGTCGTATCCGACTCTTTGCAACTCTATGGACTATAGCCCAGCAGGCTCCTCTGCCCATGGGATTCTCCAGGCAAGAACACTAGAGTGGGTTGCCACGCCCTCCACCAAGGGATCTTTCCCACCCAGGGATTGAACCCTCATCTCTTACATTTGCTGCATGGACAGATGGGTTCTTTACCACTAGTGCTACCTGGGAAGATGCAAACTACTAAGTATAGAATGGACGGACAACAAGGTCCTACTATATAGCACAGGAAACTATATTCAGTATCCCAGGATAAACCATAATGGAAAAGAATGTATATATGTATAACTAAATCACTTTGCTGTACAGCAGAAATTAACACAACACTGTAAATCCAACTATTCTTCAATTGAAAAAAAAAATCTGCACAAGCCACCAACTTTCTAAAGCAGCCAAATCACTTTCAGCACAGGTCATAAAATGAGAGCATGCCTAGTTGCAGCATTAGCCCTGCTAACTAGCTATCAGACACCTCTTCCTCTATATTTGATCATTGGCTAACATTGCCAACACTTTTTCACATTGAGTCAAATTTGCTCCTTTAAAGAAACATGTAGAAAATCCTTAGATTCCCTAGGATTAGGGTTAGGAAAGTAGAAGGAATTTTTCTCCAGATATTCTCCTACATTTCTCATAAAAGGAGGACATTTACTTATTCTTTATTTATTTAATCTGCAGAAGCCTAAAAACTATTTCAATTGCAGTGTTAGATGTTACTAGCTAAAAACATTCCAGGGATATACACTGCAAAAGCCCTTAACAGTCAACAGAGGAGCACTGCTCTGAAGCTTTCCTTTTATGTCTATATCTTCCCCCGACCAGCTTGAAAAATATGAAGTGTTGAGCCTTTACCTCCTCTTTTGACATGTTTTTAAACATAATATAAAGTATTTCCTGTGTACATTCTCCTCTAATTATATGAACAGAAACAACACAGAACAGGGCACTAAATCTGGTGTTAGGGTCCTGAATTCTAGTTTTGAGTTCTGACTCCACTTCTTAGGATCAGTGTGATCTCAGCTAAATCACTTAAAATATCTCTGGGCTTCAACTTCATTCATAAAAGGGGGACAAATCTGCCATGCCTCCCTTACAGGTTGTGTAAAAGTTTCAAAAATGTATGCTAACTAGGCTTATCATGGTGAACATTTTGAAATGTATAGAAACATCAAATCACAATGTTGTATAGCAAGAACATAGTATTACAGGTCAATCCTATTTCAAAAGCAAACAAATAAACTCACAAACAAAAAGATCAGATTTGTGGTTACCAGAGGCAGGGGGTGGGGGAAGGACGAACTAGATGAAAGCAGCCAAAAGACACAATCTTCTAGTTATAAGTAGTTATAGGATAAATAAGTATTAGGGCTGTAATGTACAACACAATGGGCTTCTCAGGTGACCCAGTGGTAAAGAATCCACCTGCCAGTGCAGGAGACGCAGGAGACATAGGTCTAATTCCTGGGTCAGGAAGATCCCCTCGAGGAGGAAATGGCAACCAGTATTCTTGCTTGAAAAATCCCATGGACAGAGGAGCCTGGCAAGACACAGTCTATGGGGTCAGAAAGAGTCAGACATAACTGAGCAACTGAGCATGCATGTACACACATACAACATGATAAATGTAATTAACACTGTTGTATGTTACACATGAAAGTTGTTAAAAGACTAAATCCTAAGAGTTCTCACTAGGAAAAAAATTTTTTTTTCTATTTCTTTAATTTTATATCTGTGAGATGACAGATGTTCACTAAACTTATTGTGGTAATCATTTCATAATGTATGTAATTCAAAGCACTATGTACATCTTAAACTTATATAGTGCTATATGTCAATTACATCTCAATTAAACTAAAAGAAGAAAGAATTTCTGATCTGAAATATAAATAAAACAAAAGTGAAAAAAATTCAATAAGGTAATAAATGTGAAAGTAGCTTTGAAAATTCTGAACATATAAATATTACATAAGATAATTATGATTAGGAAAACAAAGGCGGAGTGTGTGACACAAAAGATTCTGGGAACAAGTGAAGACTAAAAGAGCTGCATTACAGAAAGCTCAGGTCCTAAAACCAGTAAGGATTTTCTGTAAGAGAAAGGCAAGTATTAAACACTTCACTTGTGTCATAAACTTCCTATCTGATGGCATACGTGAGTTAGAGAAAGAAAAATAGCTAAAACAAAACAGAACATTAGCCAAAAATAATACTTATAACTCAAGCAAAGAAGGAAGCTTATAATCGTATGAATGCTGATTCCCCACTAAAGTGGTACACTAAGAGCTCCAGGAAGGATCAGCAGTAAAATAAACCAGAGTAAACTATACCTGTGGGCCAAAACTGGCTTGCAGTCTGTTTTTCTTAAAGAAAATTTTCTTTATTATTCATCTAAGTATTATCTGAGTCTGCATTTGAGTTACAATGACAGAGTTGAGTAGTTGCAGTTGCTACAGTCTACAAAGCCTAAAATATCATATAGTCTTATACTATAAAGAAAAAGTTTGTCCAACCTCGCAATAAATCAAACACACTTACCTGTTACATTGTTTAAAACCTCCTTTAGATGACTGAAACTATGCAGCAGAGGATCCCGTTCTTCATCCTATAACACACAAATTAAAAAAAAAAAAAAAAGAATTCATTAACAGACCAAGAGTAAAAAGGAAATAAAAGATAGATCAAGAGCTCTTTCTCTGAATCCAACCAGAAAATTCAGTCAGTTTTCCTTCTGATGAAAAGGAAGTTAGCCATGGTTCATTTTTCCAGTTCCCTAATCTCTTATCTCATAGAAGTACTCTGGGGTTACCTAAAATAGTACATCCTGAAGTACTAATCTTAATCTACACCAAGACCATGGCATTCAAGTTACCATAGACTGCTAGGTCTTCTATATGTGCTATGGTCTGAATGATCATGACCACTCAAAACTTCTGTGCTAGGACTTCCCTGGTGGTCCACTGGTTAAAATTCCAGGCTTCCACTGCAGGGGGCACAGGTTTGATCCCTCATTGGAAAACTAAGATCCCACATGCCAAGAGTGTTCCCTTGCCCCTTCTACTATGTGAGGATACAATGAGAAGTCTGAGACCCAGAAGTACCTCACCCAAGCATGCTAATACTCTGATATTGAACTTTCAGCCCCTAGAAATGAATACATTGTTTAAAAAAAAAAAATCTGTTTATAGGCTACCCAAGTCCACGGTATTGGGTTAGAGCATCCCAAACAGACTGAGACATTATTACTCTATCTCTTCTCTTTCTTCATAGTTATCATAGTTATATACATTCATCCCTAACTCCACTCTTATTTATAAAACAGTTCATTTTTATTAATGAAAGTGAGAAATTTCTAAACATATACATATTTACCAAGCTAGAAATGTCTAAACTTTAATTTTACAATTGTATTCAAAACTGTTTTATACAACTGTAACAAAAACATCCCTGAACATACATATGCAACAAAGAAAGTCAGCTTTACAACAGTTAAGCTTACTCATCTGATTAGCAAGATATGGTCTCTTCTACATTTGAAAGCTTGCTGAATTTCAAAGGAATACCATTACAAAGCCATATTCCACTTGCCAATAACTACACTAATTGAAATGAATTTGATAGCTAATTATAGTTCTCAGGAATCAGAAGGTAAGGAATCTATATCACAATTTTTTTTCCAATATTGAATATTAGAATAAATTCTTAGAAGTAAAACTTCTGATTCAAAAAGTAAACAAACAAAAAAGAAGATAAGAAATCTTTTTGACATATTTAGGCATATTAAAGAGGCCCCAAGTACTAGCTTAAGCTGCTTATAAAAACAGCTAGAAGAAAAATGGTATCATCTTTTGGGTTCCAGAGAAAAAAAAGCAGCTTATAAATTTGACTCGTTAAAATAAAACAGAAGGGTCCTTGATACCCTTCTGAAAAACTCTGAATTTTTCCTATTATCATTATTACCAGGAAACTGACCATGTATCAGATCCCCTACAACAACACAGTAACCAAGTGTTCTGCCCATCCCCCGCTTACCAGTGGTGTATGGGTGCTCCATCGGGCATTTCGTTTGATGGCCCCAACCACAATGTTAATTTCCCCTTGAATGATGTAAATATTTTTATCCACCATCCTGGCAAACCTACTGAAACAGTTAAGAGAAAAGTTAGTTAATATTTGGTTACCCAAGAGCATCCCCATGCTTGAATCAGTATCTGATAAGGTTACAACTATGATTTAGCTTTCTAGTACCAAGATTCCTCACTTATAATACTAAAATGTGATAAGGTCCTTCTTATGTTATGAATCCAATTACCTGGCTCTTCTAGAGGTCGCTGAAAGTTCATGATACAACTCAAAAAACATCACATCAGAAAATTTCTCAAAGGCACCTCAACAATCTCTAACAAGCATTCAAATTCTTCAAAGTCAACTGTCCCCCAAATCTACCCTACAAAGCATGAAGATAAGCAGATACCTTTTTGTGCCTAGCTTGTTAAAGAAATATTTCAGATCTTCCTATTGTTCTTTTACTTTATCAACCCAATCAATAATAAAGGTCTAAGTTAAAAAAAAAAAAAAAAGAATGAAGGCTGTTAGAAAAATAGCCTTAGTTTGGAACCACAGTTACAATATCAATTTTTAGACTGCATTTATTCTGCCAAGTCAGCTCCAGAAAATTGGACAGTGGCAGTGATACAAGCTTTCAAAAGTTCTGGAAAGTCAAATTCACTTGCTTACAGCAGAAAATCGCTAATGAGCAAACTGAAAGGTAGACTCTTCTTGGCACAGAGAAAGCCTTAATAGGAGCTTATAAAACCAACCTAATCACTTCCCATTATTTAGAAAGAAATCCTCCTCAAAATAAGTAAAATTTTTAAAAGCAAAAGGGATAAAAAGAAGGGAAGGGGAGACACACAGTTATATAGACATTTAGATCAGGCTCAAGGAAAATCAGAACACTAAGGCTACACATGTACGCCAATGCAGCACTATTCATTGCAGCACTTTTTANCTTTTGGGTTCCAGAGAAAAAAAAGCAGCTTATAAATTTGACTCATTAAAATAAAACAGAAGGGTCCTTGATACCCTTCTGAAAAACTCTGAATTTTTCCTATTATCATTATTACCAGGAAACTGACCATGTATCAGATCCCCTACAACAACACAGTAACCAAGTGTTCTGCCCTTCCCCCGCTTACCAGTGGTGTATGGGTGCTCCATCGGGCATTTCGTTTGATGGCCCCAACCACAATGTTAATTTCCCCTTGAATGATGTAAATATTTTTATCCACCATCCTGGCAAACCTACTGAAACAGTTAAGAGAAAAGTTAGTTAATATTTGGTTACCCAAGAGCATCCCCATGCTTGAATCAGTATCTGATAAGGTTACAACTATGATTTAGCTTTCTAGTACCAAGATTCCTCACTTATAATACTAAAATGTGATAAGGTCCTTCTTATGTTATGAATCCAATTACCTGGCTCTTCTAGAGGTCGCTGAAAGTTCATGATACAACTCAAAAAACATCACATCAGAAAATTTCTCAAAGGCACCTCAACAATCTCTAACAAGCATTCAAATTCTTCAAAGTCAACTGTCCCCCAAATCTACCCTACAAAGCATGAAGATAAGCAGATACCTTTTTGTGCCTAGCTTGTTAAAGAAATATTTCAGATCTTCCTATTGTTCTTTTACTTTATCAACCCAATCAATAATAAAGGTCTAAGTTAAAAAAAAAAAAAAAAGAATGAAGGCTGTTAGAAAAATAGCCTTAGTTTGGAACCACAGTTACAATATCAATTTTTAGACTGCATTTATTCTGCCAAGTCAGCTCCAGAAAATTGGACAGTGGCAGTGATACAAGCTTTCAAAAGTTCTGGAAAGTCAAATTCACTTGCTTACAGCAGAAAATCGCTAATGAGCAAACTGAAAGGTAGACTCTTCTTGGCACAGAGAAAGCCTTAATAGGAGCTTATAAAACCAACCTAATCACTTCCCATTATTTAGAAAGAAATCCTCCTCAAAATAAGTAAAATTTTTAAAAGCAAAAGGGATAAAAAGAAGGGAAGGGGAGACACACAGTTATATAGACATTTAGATCAGGCTCAAGGAAAATCAGAACACTAAGGCTACACATGTACGCCAATGCAGCACTATTCATTGCAGCACTTTTTATAATAGCTAGGACATGGAAGCAACCTGTATGTCCCTCTATAGATGAATGGATAAAGAAGTTGTAATACATATATACAATGGAGTATTACTCAGCAATAAAAAAGGATGCATTTGAGTCAATTCTAATGAGGTGGATAAACCTAGAGTGTATTATACAGAGTGAAGTAAGTCAGAAAAAGACAAATATTGTATACTAGCAATATATATGGAATCTATAAAGATGGTACTGATGATCCTACTCACAGTGCAGCAAAGAAGATGCAGACATAAGATCATTGTGGGGAAGGGAGAGGATGTGATGACTTGAGAGAGTAGTACTGAAACATATACATTACCATATGTAAAATAGATAGCCAGTGGGAATTTGCTGCATGACACAAGAAATACAAATCTGGTGCTCTGTGACAACCTAGAGTCATGGGATAGAGAGGGAGGTCTAAGAGCGAGGGGACATGTCTATGCCTGTGGCTGATTCACGTTGATGTATGGCAGAAACCATCACAATACTGTAATTATCCTCCAATTAAAAATAAAAAACAGTGAGGTTAACAGAATAAGTGAAGCAATTTCAGAAATATTTACTTAATGAGCACCTACTATGCATAAGGCATCTTTCTGAGTGCTAAGGATACAGAGCAAAAGACATGGAAAGAGCCTCACACATACTGTGAAATGAAATAAAAAAACAAAACTGTAGTATATGATTATATGTTACCAGTTATGTAAAAACCAACCAACCAATCCTACATAAAATACTAGATTTTCATTTTTTAAAATATGCAGTATTTAACATAAAGTAAGATATAAAGCCCTTGGACTGCAAGATCATCAAACCAGTCAATCCTAAAGGAAATCAACCCTGACTATTCACTGGAAGGACTGATACTGAAGCTGAAGCTCCAATATTTTGGCCACCTACTGCGACGAGCTTACTCATTAGAAAAGATCCTGAAAAGACTCCTTTTTAGGCCTTTTAGAAGACTCCTGCTGGGAAAGACTGAAGGCAGGAGAAGGGGATGACAGAGGATGAGATGGTTGGATGGTACCACAAATTCAATGGATATGAGTTTGAGCAAGTTCTGGGAGATGGTGAAGGACTAGAAAGCCTGGCATGCTGCAGTCCATCAGGTCTCAAAGAGTCGGGCATGACTGAGCAACTGAACAAAACAAAGATATAAAGGGGCTTCCCTGGTGGCTTAGTTGGTAAAGAATCTGCCTTCATTTCAGGAGACCTGGGTTAGATCCCTGGGATGAGAAGATCCCCCTGGAGAAGGGAATGGCAACCCACTCTAGTAATCTTGCCTGGAGGAGTCCATGGACATGGGAGTCTGACAGGCCACAGTTAACAAGGTCGCAAACAGCCAGACATGACTGAGTGACTAACACTTTCTTTCACTTTCAAGATATAAAGAGTGATATAACAAGCTAGTATCCAGATTAAGAACAGTACAACTGAAGTCTCTGTGTGTCCCTCATAATTACATCCTTCTCTCTTTCATCCATAGTCCCCACTATTCTAAATCTGATGTTTATTAAAATGTTATGTAATTTTATACTTTTACTTCATTGATATGTATCTTTAGATAGTATGTATCATTCTGCCTATTTTTATATTTTGTATAACATCAGATTGTATGTACTCTTCTGCAATTTGTCTTTTTCCCTTGAAATACTGTGTTTGCGAGTCATCTAATGTTGTTACAGGTATATAGAGAGAGATACTTACAGGTATATAGAGAGATATGCAAACAATGAATAAAAGGTTTGAGTAGATGCACCGAAACTCAATAACCACAGTTATCTCAAGAGAAGGTATTATGAAATTAGCTTGTAATCAGAGGATACTTATAGCCTTATCTATATTCTAATTTTTTATAAGAACATATTACTATACTATCAATATAATTTAAAATTAATAATTATGAAAGAAATGAGACATAATTTCTGCCCTTGAGGCATTTATAGAGTTCAGTAGGATCTAAAAGAAAACTGAGCCAGAGACACGGCGTGGGGTGGGGGGTTGGGGGGGAGACCACGCTGCAAGTAGCTCTATTTGCATATTTTGCACAAAGAAAGTGAGAAGCATGAAAACTACTATGACAAAGGAAAAGAGTACAAATTTTGTTCAGACCCATGACACCTCTCTCAATCCACAGGGAATTCCAACAAAAAATAGTATTTATTGTTTAAAGATTTTTTTTTTTTTTTTTTTTGGCTTCACCATGTAGCACGTGGGATCTTCCCCAACCAGGGATAGAAATGATGCCCCCTGCATTGGGAGCACAGAATTTTAACCACTGGACCATCAGGGAAGTCCCAACATTTATTTTAATAACAATTTAAAGAAACAACTAGGTTAGTCTCAGAAGACTAAATGCTCTAGGCACACAATAATATTCTCTTCAATGAATGGAGAAGATTCAATGATGAGAACACATAATGATGAAGAGGAAAAGAATCAAGAAGTAGAAGAAAAATAAATTTAAAAATAACTTAAAGTATCAGAAAAGATAAAATCTCTAGTATTTCTTCTTCCTTAAATTGTTTAGGCAAAATGAATATGTTCTAGATCTCTGGAAAGATTTTTAAGACACTCTTAGCATAGTGCTGAATATCCCCACCTGTCATTCGGGAGACCAGGGTTTGATTCCCCAGTGTGGAGGAGTGTTAAACATTGGGTTTCCCAGGTGGCACTAGAAGTAAAGAACCCACCTGCCAAAGCAGGAGATGTAAGAGACACATGTTCAATTCCTGGACTGAGACGAGCCCCTGGAAGAGGGCATGGCAACCCACTCTAGTAATCTTGCCTGGAGAATCTCATGAACAGAGGAGCCTGGCGGGCCATAGTTCAAAGGATCACAGAGAATCAAACATGACTGAGGCGACTTGACATAGCACACAACAGAGGTTGCCACCGGAGAACGGAACTCCCAGTTCCTTTGTCTCACAGTGGAAAGGGGAAGACTTACTTTTCTTTGCATATTCTTTTATACTTTTTGAATTTTGTATCACATACATATATTACCTATTTTTAAACTTTAATTAACAGATTTTTTAAAATGAGTAGGCTCTTTAGAAAAATAGTTGTATTATTTCATGTGTAAATGATTAAGAACAGCAAAGTTAACTAATAAACATTCACCTCAGTCAACCAGATATTATTTAGCACATGCTAAGCAAAATGCTAGACAGAGTCATACTGAATTATCCCTATCCACCCACAAGGAATTTATAATCTAATAGATTAAACACACACATCTATACACAACCCACACCTATCCCAATACATGAGTGGTACACAGTGTCACAGCGGTGAAGCAGAGAAAATATTCCTGTTAGAGAACACTGGAAAAGCCAACGAAAAACAGAATTCAAACAGCCAAAAATATAAGAGAATGGCAAGAGTAAAAGCTTACTGGTGGGAAAATTCAGTATGTATTTAGAGGATCAGGATTATTACAGACTTGTTGGAACATTATTCCTAGGAGAATAATAGCAGGTAAAGCTACAAAAGCAAGTGGGGGCCTGGAGGGCTTTCAATATATGTAGTATATATACTGACTACAATTGTAAGAAATATTTGGGGGGGGCTGGAGAGGAGCACTATAAAATAAGAATATTTAATTTCTCTTTTTTTTTGGTTGTGCTTCAGGGCATGTGGGATCTTACTTAGTTCCCTGATCCAGGGTCGAACACAGGTCCCCTGCCCATGATTCCCCTGTAGCAGAAGCTCGGGGTCTTAACCACTGGACTGCCAGGGAAGTGCCTTTAATTTCTCTTTTGAAGAACTAAGAGGACTTTCCTGATGGTTCAGTGGTGAGAATCAGTTGCCAATGCAGGAGACATGGGTTGGATCCCTGATCCAGGAAGATCCCATGTGCCACGGAACAACTAAGCCCCTGGGCCACAACTATTGAGCCTGTGCTCTAGAGCCCAGGAACTGCACCTACTTAAGTCCAGCAACCCTAGAACCCATGCTCGGCAACAAGAGAAGCCACAGCAAAGAGAAGCCCAAGTACCACAAATAGAGAAAAGCCCGTGAAGCAACGAAGACCCAGTACAACCAAAAGTAAATTAAAAAAATTTTAAATAAAGAACTAAGAACAAGAGAGAAAACACCCATACTGAGAACAGTACAGAAACAAGAAACAACACTACACTACAAATTGCAAACAAAGATGTCAAGACTTAACTGAGATCTACATGCTATTTGGAAGGCTTTTGGAAGAAATAAATTTTTAATTGGGATACCACCTGAAGTAATTAACCTACACTAAGTCAAAATTCATTAGGCATCAAAAGCTAACAAATTTCTAAGATAGCAAAGGTCTAACAAAAAAATCATTGTCATAAATTTCTTAGTTAAAAAAAAGAAGAAAAAAAAACATGTAGGGAATAAAGAGGAATTATTTTCAAGGACTATGTAGAGTTGCCTAATCTCCCTCCAAGCCTTGAAGCACGTCTCCTCACCCAAGAATCTCCCAAGGGAAATTTGTCCTTTGGGTTCAAAAGGGAAGCTCTGATGAACCACTTGCTGCCTGGTAGCCAACGACCTAGAACCTCCTTGTCACAAGGTCACAAAGACCAGCAGACACCTCATGAGTATGGCAGAAAAGAACTTAAGGTTTACCTTTTATCGGAAATAATATAAGAACAAACTAAAATACACAACAACTAACATCCTCCAGGCAAATAAGCCAAGTCTTATCTGCCCAGAGACTCTGAGCAACATATATTATTTGAAACCACTATCTGTTTAAACCTGGGTCTAAGAGGATTCCTCTAGTATTTTGCAGCATCCCAGTTACACACCCCAAGAGGCTCCAAAGAGGAGTCGTCACTGTATCAACTAGCAACTCCCTCTGGACTACACCCCAGGGAAGCACAAAACATTTACAACAGGGGCTAAGGGAAGGAAGATGTGACTAGCAGGGAAGGGCATACACATTGCCCTAGCTTTGGTGATGCTCTGTTTTTTAAGCTTGGATGGGGACACTGATGCCCCATGTATGCTGTATATACTCTTTGTATATAAAGAGACCATAAAGGGACTTCCCTGGTGATCCAGTGGTTAAGACTCTGCCCTGAAATGCAGGGGGAGTGGGTTTGATCCCCGACTGGGGAGCTAGGATCCATGCCTTGCAGTGTGGCCAAAAAATATTTAAATAGAACATAAAAGTTCTTTCTTGTTCAAGTCACGATCTTTGCTGTCTGCCTTTGTGCAGGCTGTTCCTTTTCTGTTTTGAACATTTACCCCCACTCTTATCCACCTGGTACATCCTTACTCACTACATTCAAAAGTCAATGAGAGACTCTGAATACCACAATGGTATTCTTGACTATTATTACCTATATAATCTTAATTAAACAAGTTTCTTAGGCTCTCTGAGCCCCAGTTTACAGTTCTCATTGCAAAACTGAGCTAGCACCTCCTCATCCACTTGTTGTTAAGGCCGAGCATGCTATTAGGAATATTAAAACCCCTCAAAGGTTGGCTGTTATTATGATAATACCTAAGGTTTAAGTCTTCCCTAGCTAACTCACTTTCCAAGAGTGGATTGTTTTTTTTCTGTCACCCCATAGCACTGCACCTACCTCTATTTAAGCATATCTTATGCTAATTTATAATTATTTAGTCTGTCTCTCCCATGAGTCTATGAGCATTTCAGGAAGAAACCATAATTTATCATCTTTTACATAGAAAAATGATAAATACATAGTAAGAAAAATGATAAATACTGAATAAATGAAAGAATATCAAGACTGACTCTTCAATATTGATGCAGTTCACATCCACCTCTTTTGAGAACAACTGCTTCACAGATGACAAGGACTCTAAGCCAGGCAGGCAAAACTTTCTGTAACCCACGTTTGTTCCTCTACTATTAAAAGAAGTTACAAACCTTCCATACTAGCCACTCTATGGACAAAAAGAACCCACATTTATCCACCAGTCAAAGAATAATGCTTCTGATTTACATCTATCTTCCTGAAGTCTCCTCATATGCTATGTGCATGTTCACATTTCTGCTACAAAACACTGTAAATAATTACAGATCTTTATGTAATTGTCAATTCTTCATATTCAAGTATATGTGTCTTATTTTCTTTGGTACTAGATTAGTTGGGGATTCCCTGGTAGCTCAGACAGTAAGGAATATGCTTGCAATACAGGAAACCAGAGTTCAATCCCTTGGTTCAGAAGATTCCCTGGAGAAGGGCATGGCAACCCACTCCAGTATTCTTGCCTGGAGAATTCCATGGAGAAAGGAGCCTGGTGGGCTATAGTCTATGGGATCTCAAAGAGTCGGACACGACTAAGCGACTGAACACACACACAGATTATTCAGTTCAGTTCAGTCTCTCAGTCGTGTCCAACTCTTCGCAACCCCATGAATTGCAGCACGCCAGGCCTCCCTGTCCATCACCAACTCCCAGAGTTTACTCAGACTCACGTCCATCAAGTCAGTGATGCCATCCAGCCATNCCGGGTGCTAAAGGGGTTGTGGCCAGCGGGGGGAGCTGGCGGCGGCCGCCCCGCAAGGGGGCAGTTGGCAGTGCCAGACGCCCCCGGGCTGGGTCTCAGACTCCAGGGCCTGGGAGCAGGGGTGCGTTAGTCGCACACGCTTTTCTTCCTAGCTGTTTTGCAATTGGGATAGGAGCCGTGTTGTGAGAACCCGACAGCGACCGTGTCAGATGGCCGCTGTGCGGGCTGCAGGGCCGAGGTTGGGTAGTCCAGGTGACCAGACGGTGGGTCTGGCAGGTCTGCTTGGGGTGTCAGGGCCCTGATGGGTGCCGACCTGGAAAAGCCAGGGAATCGGACGGAATGTCCGCCGCGCGCGGTTCTCAAAGCGGACAGAATGTCCGGGGAAGGTAGGTTGGTCTCTCTAGAGCAGGCGCTGTGTCGGGCAGCGGTGGACAGAATGTCCCTGGCCGAGTGGCATGTTCATTTACCCCGCAGCGCCTGCCCAGCTGCTGCGTGTACGGTGGGGTTCGCTGTGGTGGGTTGCCTAGAATCCCAGTTCACACTTGGCAAACTTGTCTCTCTGCTAAGGGCTGATTGATACTTGGCCTTGGGTTGGAGTAGCACCCGGAGACATTCCCTCTCCAACCTAGATTAGACATGTTCCGAGCATCACCCCGGACTTCTAGAATCCAGATTTGTGGAGAGGGAGCAATGGTGGGACTGCTAGTGGGAACCAAAAGTAGGAAAGGAAGGAATGACTCACAAAGGGCAATGAGAGGAGCAAGGAGGAGCCTAGCACAAGCCCCTGACAGCTTCAGTTCCCTCACAAACTCAGTCACCCCTAATTCCAGTTCAGCTGACCAGACACCCCACCCCAGACTCTGCCTGGATTTCAGCAGGCTAGAGTCTCGTTTCCCGCAGTGGGCAGGAGCCCAGGCCTAAAGAGAAAACTGCAGCCCTTTAGCAAAGCAAACTGTGGGGTCTTGTTTCCCTTTTTGCTTCCTCAGTCCCACCAATCTCCCCACCACCCAGGTGGCTGACAGGAGGTGGGAGGGAGACACATGGGATACAGACACTGGGATCCAACACAGGACTCAGATTGCCCTCCATCTCTGGTTGGGAAGGATGTCTCAGCCCTACTCAACTACCTTATTTGCTTTTCCTACAGCTGGGAGAGGGCCCTGATTTGTTTGGATCCATACAATGACCGCCCACTCTGACTCCAACTCTTTAACCAGAACCCAGTTAAGCTGAAGGGAACAAAGTAGAGGGAACTCTCCTGATCTATGTAAGTAAGCAAACAGCCCGTTTGGCGACTGAGTTTCATGGGGACAAGTGCAGGGTAATATATTCAGCAATGAGTAATCTAAACAAAGTGGGTTCCAACCTTTCTTACCCTCACCACACTCCCCATACGTCTTCCCCACACTCCCACCTCCACTCCTTAATTTTCAAGTTCACTTATCACTGGCTAGGACATTGTTTTCCAAACTCTTTTGTCCCTCATCCTTTTTGATAAATACAGGGTCACATCCCAGTTACTCCCCATCACATTTTGATACCCTTTTCAAGGGGCTTGTGCTCCTATTGTCTTTGGAAAATACTGAAATTATGGGTGAAATGAAGGGATCTGAGTCAGGAACAGAATAGGGAAGGCATTACAGATGGTTCTCTGAAGACCATAGCCCTAGGTTCTGTTTTTGCCAAAAAGGCAATGGCATTATAATAAAGATGGCTGGGAAAAAAGGACAGAACCTTCTCTTGTCCCTGCATAAAGCTGTTTAGCTGATTGCATGCCTGGTCACTTAGAAAGAATGTCATGGACCTAACGAAGGGTCAGAGAATGGTGGCAGAAGGAGGAGCTAAGGGCTGCTGGAGAGAGCAAACCTGAAAGTTTAGGCCTCTGGAAAGTGAGATAGGATGGAAATCCACAAAATAAGGAAAGACCTAGCTAAGCAGATTTGTTTGCTCCCCAGATCCTGAAACCAGATATGAGAAGGCCCCTTAGAACTGGAATGATGCAAGCACAGGATGAATGGGAAAATGTTCCTTGGCACACAGTGGGCAGCAAACTTCCCGAGCTCATTTCCAGGGAGGTGGTAAAGGCAGGAAGTAGAAATGGAATCCCTTAAGGGCTTGGAAGGATCAATGCATGTCAGAGCCACAAATGGTTGCTGGGGTGGAGGGGGTGAGGAGTGGCAAGAGCTCAGTCCCTGGTTTTAGGAGAACTGGATTAGAACCTCTTCAATTTCTATAACCATGGACAAATTTATCTTTTTAGAGGTGAAATGGAATGGTCATTCCTGGCATTTAAGGTGGTTGTAAGAGTTCAATGAAATCATGTATTTGGAAGCCCCCTTGCAAATGGAGAAGAAACACAGAAATAAGAAACATTACTGGTATTATTATGCTCAAACTATAGGCCCACTGTAAGCACAGAATCTTCGTTTGGAAGGGTGCGTCTCAAACCTTAGATCAGCCTGTTAGCATCCGTGGTCCAGCCACAGGAAGATTCTCAGTGACAGATGGGACACCCTATCCTGGACTTCAGATGCCAGCCAATATCCCCATCCCTCCCTGAGAAGAATTCTAGGGAAATCCCCAAATGCCTACTCTCTCAGACCAAATATCCTGATCTGATCCCTCCCTGCCTCCAGCTCAAGGATGTGAATATGGGCCCAGAACCCAGGTCCAGGAATGGAGGGCAAGGGAGACATGCTAGAGCTAAGTTGGGGGTGAGCGTAAGAGAAACACACTACCCAAATCTTTTCTTCTCCATGCAATCTAAGCGATGCTTCCTAGCATGTAGGGGAGGCAACTAGCCTGAAGATGGCAACTAGGTCCTGAGCTTTGGGAATATCTAGAGTATCTAGTCTCTGGTCACTGTTAAGGACCCATGATGAGTGATAGGGAAACACAAGAAAAGACGTGGGCTGAGAAAGCCACTCTTAGAACTCTCACCACTACTTTTCCTCCCCTGAGGCCTTCTTTACTTTTCATCTGTCAGTTAATAGTTTCCCCTTTCCCATTTCTCCCCTGCCCAATCCATTCTGCCCATCATTGCCCAAAAAAGATCCCAAAGATACTGCTTTTATGTCACTCTGGCCTACATGCCTCCAGTGACTCCCACTGCTTGGAGCACTGCTTCTCAGTAGCGGGTCGGGGGGGCAGTATAGGAGTGGGAGTGGCATGACTCTGCAGGCTACACTGCGCCCATCTTCCTGGTGTGGTGATGTCACTTGAAGATGTCTCTTGGAGATTTCAANATGCCTCCAGTGACTCCCACTGCTTGGAGCACTGCTTCTCAGTAGCGGGTCGGGGGGGCAGTATAGGAGTGGGAGTGGCATGACTCTGCAGGCTACACTGCGCCCATCTTCCTGGTGTGGTGATGTCACTTGAAGATGTCTCTTGGAGATTTCAAGAGAAAATTTTTTTGACCCAGTGTTCCAGTTATTTATTGCTATGTAACAAACCACCTCAAAAGCTAGTGGCTTTATAGAGAAAATATTATTTTTGTATTAAATTATACAGAGTGAAGTCAGAAAGAAAAATACCAGTGCAGTATATTAATGCATATATATATGGAATTTAGAAAGATGGTAATGATGACCCTACATGTAAGACAGCAAAAGAGACACAGATGTAAAGAACAGACTTTGGGGCTCTGTGGGAGAAGGCGAGGGTGGGATGATTTGAGAGAATAGCATTGAAACATGTATTTTATCATATGTGAAATAGATCACCAGTCCAGGTTTGATGCATGAGACAGGATGCTCAGGGCTGGTGCACTGGGATGACCCTGAGGAATGGGAAGAGGAAGGAGGGGAAGAGGTTCAGGATGGGGGACACATGTACACCCATGGCTGATTCATGTCAATGTATGGCAAAAATCACTAAAATACTGTAATTAACCTCCAATTAAAATAAATAGATTAATTTTAAAAAAACATGAATGTGGGATAGAATGCAAAATTTGCTTCCAATTTTAACATAAGGCTGAAGATCTCAAAGAAATTTCATACTGGCGGCAGCTGTTTCAGGTTGTGCCCCTAGTTTCCCATACTATATTCTCTCTTACTAGTCTTAGGGGATTTTTCATAGAAAAGCTGAGAATTCTCTAGCCTACATGGTATCAATATGAACCCCTACCCTTTGCCCCTCATTGGATGCCTCCTCAGCCTAACCATTTTTTCCTGATGATCTCCCATTGCCCCCACTGAGACCCTGGCTCTTTTATTTAGAAGCTTCCGCCACCTTCTCTGCCTCTCTAATTTCCAGAGCTACATTCTCTGAGCCCCAAAACTTGATGCCACCTTACATGGCCTTCTGTGTCTCTGAGCTTCCACCATCTGAGAATCAGACCCATGCACTCCATCATTTTATCCTATGCTCTGTTTGCCTCCCCACACTGTAAGCTCTTAGAAGTTAGGGTCTTGTACCCTTGTACTGTTCTTGGGCATCCCCTCTGTCCATGGGATTCCCCAGGCAAGAATACTGGGGTGGGTTGCCATTTGCTTCTGCAGGGGATCTTCCTGACCCAGGGATCAAACCTGGATCTCCTGCTTGACAGGCAGATTCTTTACCACTGAGCCACCTGGAAAGCCCGATCCCTGATTTACACCTTGATAAAGTAAGTACATCAAATCACTGATGCCTCCACCTGAGTCTTAGGGTTTTCTCTTGGGGCTGTGAACCTTGTCCACGGCTGTCTTCTTTTGCTTTCATTTGCTCACAGCAACTCAAGAGACCAGACAGTGTGGACGCTCAGCATCCCTAATGTACATGAGGCTGTGTCCACTTAAGGGCCTCACTTTTAGTTTCAGGTTCCATCCTGTTTAGGGCTCTAGTTTATACCTATTCACTAACTTATTGCTGGCTGAGCTGAGCTACAGCATTACAACTCCATCCCCTCTTATCTTCCTTTTCATTCAGTCTCTGCAAGAAAAAGGTTTTCTCCAATTTCAGTTCCAGGGTGTACCTTGTGCCTTGGGGGCTCTCTGGCTGTGGCCCTGGTCTACCCTTTGTCTTCAGGACAAAAGTGGTGCACATGGAAGTTACCTTCTTGCCATAAGTTGTGTCCCTTAGAAATCATGGCCTCCTCACTATAGCCTCTCTGCTCTGGGGCAGTCTCTGGTCTCCATTTAAATTATCTCGGATATTTTGTTCTTACTGCGGTCCATGACAGCTTCCTGTAATTCCATGCTATATCTCAGAGTCAAAGGTCACCTGCAAGCCCTCTATTCCCTAGGGCTGGGATTGTCACCTTGAAACCAGTGGTACTGGGCCATGAATCTGTCCCCTGCAGCGTGTGTCAGAAAGGCTAGGGTGGGGTAGGAGGCCCCGCACCCCAAGACCTGGACTCACTGCCACTGTTATCTCTTGACTCTCTCTGGTCTTTCCTGGTATATCCTACCAGCATCAACCAAACCTGTAGCTTCTAGACCTACTGCTTATCCCTGTCCACTGAGTGAGGCGAAGTCCCTGGCTGCAGTCCCAACTCCCCAGCTTCCAGACCTCCAGCAGTTTGGGGGAGCTTAATCCTCAGCCAGCCTGTCTCCAGCTCAGACAACAGCTTGGCGCCCCCAGCCTCTGCCTGACCAGCCCACCAGACACAATCTGCTAGAAGCCTCTGCCCCCCACCCTCTCTCTCTCTGTTGCCTGCCTGGCATTAGCGTTCCTGCTTTTTCAGCTTCATAGGCAGGGCCCTCTCAGCCGCCTTTCCTCTTGCTGCTATTACTAACGCAGTCAAGAGTCTGAAGCCTTCATTCTTTCCTCTCCTACCCATCCCAGGGCCCCAGATTAGCTCCCAGTTTGGGCTACTCCACCCATGTGACTATTTCCTTATTGACTGGGTCTTCTTTTATGTTTTGAACAGAGTGCTCACAACACACATATGCATCCTTCTAAAATGCAGCATACTCACCTTTATTTACGGAGCAGTTTTTCACTGGGAGACAGAATCTAGGAAGGTGAACCAGTCAAGCAAAGGCAAAGACAAAAATGATAGCTTATTTCTGAGTCTATCCTGAGCACCTTACTCAATGCCCAACATTATTTCAATAAATGAGAAAAAGAACTTGGATAGAGTTTGACCCCAACTTATTTTTAAATGTTATGTTTTATTTTAACCTCTTCACAATACCGAAGAGAGGTAGAGAAGGAATTATAATCTTACTTTTACAGATGAAAAAACATGCCCAGAGAGGTATGACACACTCCTAGTAAATTGAGGATCCAGGACATGAACTCAGATCTTTTGAATCTAAACCTAGTTTCTTTGGGGTATACCAGAATACTTTCCCAGGTTGGGGCGGGATGGGGGGGCTCATCACTTTCTGCCCTCACCACGACCCCATTCTATTCTTCCAGCATTCTCATGCCTTCCTCCCTCAGCCAAACAGGCTATCCCCAGCAGCCACTGAGCATAGACCACTTCGCTGGCTCCTCGGGCTTCCTCCTCCCCCACAGAGTCCTTAGTTCCTGGGACTGAGAGCTGAGGTTCAAAGGGGACAGGAAGGGGGAGGGGGGGATAATGGCTAGCTCCAAAACAGCCGAGGCAGCTGTCCCTGTCACAGAGAGAGGAGTCTGTGTGACGGTGTGTGTCTGTCTGCCTGAATGTGGGGGCACATGTGTGGGAGAGAGTGTGTGTTTGTATGCCTCTAGCTCCAAGTCCAAGTGCTTATTTTGTCTGAGAGGGGGCCTGTATTTGTCTGCATGTGTGTCTGTCTGTCTTTGGGAACACACAGCCTGAACTCTGGTTTCTCAGTCTCGTCTTTTATTCTGGCCCTTATCTTTCCTCACTCTGCCTCCCTCTGCTGAAATAAAGGGTGAAACCAAGACACAGGTATGGAATGCTGGGGGAAGGGGGAGTTTGGAAAATGGGAAGTCTGGAGCCAAAGCAGACTGGAAGGATGAATGGCAATGGTGGAGTTCAGCTTTTCCTACAGGCAAACCCAACTGTCCTTCTTTTCCCAGCTCTGCATTGCTCCTGTGGGCCTCTGGAGAAGTCAGGGGTGTGTTTTGCAATTTTGAGGACATCTTAGGGTATGAAGAGGTTTCAGAGCACCCCTTTTTCCACCTGTTAGTTCTAAGCCTCCACAGCTACTTGGGAAGAGCTACTAGTCTAGGCTGCTCCAGGTCCCTCCCAAGGGCCTCTCCCGTCTATAGGAGCATCATCAGCCCAGTCCTAAGCCTCTGACTCTGTCCTCAGACCTGGAAGGCGAGGGAAGCTGAGCACTCCCATCCCTGGCCTGACTTCTCTCCTTCCTTTGGGGTTCCCTTCAGCCCTGCTTCTCCAACCCTAGGAAAGGGTCCAAGGTCTAGTCCTGTCTGCCTGTGGAAAGAACAGGGACTCTTTCTCAGCCTCCTGCCTTGACCTCTGTCCCACTCAAACTAGCTGTTGGGGGGGGGCAGCTGTCATGTCTGAGCTGGTTGAAGGGGGCATTACCATGTGCAAATACAGGCCACTGCCCATCTGCGCCTCTCTTAGAAAGGCTCCTAATCAATTCAGAGCAGCCAAGTGACACACATCTCTATCTAGGCTAATCCGCCACATTAATGCCACCTTGCACAGCCTGCATTAAGTCCCTCTTAATGGGGAGGCAGATGGACCCCTCCTACATAGCTCTTCACCCCTGCTCCTTGGTCTTTAGCCTCCATTGGCTCTCCTCTGACCAAGAGGCATCTGGAGTCTTGAGTCCCACTAGTGCCCCTTTCCCTTCCTCCCACCAGAGGGGGCCTGGGAGAGCTAGCAGAAAAGGGGACCCTCCAGGGGGAGACTTGGAGGAGTACCCAAGCAGGCTCCTGGGCAATGTCAGGTGAGATTTGGCATGAGGAGTAATGGTCAGAAGTGGCTTTTAAGAAACCTACACCCACAGCCTGAGGTGGGACTGCAGGAGGGCGTGGGAGAGAGTAGGGCCTCGTGGGTGCAATGTACAGAAGCAGACAAGATTCTTAAACTTGTTTTTGATCCCAGAACCCTTTCTTCAAATGAAGTCTCTCCAGAAAGCATAAATAAAACCGACGAAAGCAGGGCTGCCCTAGTTGCTGCTGACCTGAGTAAGATCAGGCTTGATTTCTATCCCTGAGGTTAGCCCTGAGTTCCAGTCCCTGAGGGAGTTTGCGGGGGAGGGGGGACCCCAAAGAACACAGTTTGAAAAAACAAACAAAAGCATATCTTAGGAATCTCACAGACCTGATGCAGATCATAACTCTACTACTTACAAACTTTGTGATCATCATCATTACTTCATCTCTCAGTTTCCACGCCTAAAAAAGGGTGATCATACCTAACATTGAACCATTCTTGTGAGGAGACAGTACTCATAAATGAGAGCAGCAATTCTCTTTACAGGGAAAGTATCAGGCCTGTTTCAAAATCAAATCTGTCCCATGGAAGAGTGAATACACAGGTTCGACTGGCTGAGAGGCACGTTTGAGTTTATGGGGATATTGGGCATTCGTGTGAGAGGGAATTTGATTTTTTAAGGATGTGGTATGTGGTATGCAATGTGCTATAGGGAGGTTTTCATTAATTCAATGATTATCTATTGAACACCAACTGCACCAGGCAGGGTTCTAGGTGCCCAGCATGGAACAAATCAAAGTCTAGTGTGTATAACTGTGTATGAAACCTCTGAGTATGCACCTTTCCCCACTTAGGCTGCTGTTTCCCCATTCTAACCTAGGGCACCTCAGATTAGAAGGGTAGCTTTATGTCGGTGGCTGAGAAAGGGGAAGATGGGGAAACACTACTGTACTGGGAACCTGTCCTGGAGATTTTATTCCCATTAACTTGGTCTGTATCTTCTCTTACCTTCAGAGTTCTCTAGCCCCCAATGGAGTTCGGCCTGCTGAGCGAGGCAGAGGCCCGGAGCCCAGCCCTCTCGCTGTCAGATGCGGGCACTCCCCACCCCCCACTCCCTGAACACGGCTGCAAGGGCCAAGAGCACAGCGGTGAGCGCGCCCCCTTCTGGGGGTGGGGGAAATAAAAGCTCCATCCCTAACCCAGTGGGACCCGGGAGTGGGAGCCCGGGTGCGAGTCGGGGAGGGGGACGCCCAAGAAGGAAGTCCCCGAGCCAGGGAATCCGCGCAGGCAAGGATGTGCTGTGACAGCCCCCACCCCGGCTCCCAGATTCGGAGAAGGCCTCGGTTTCGCTACCCGGCGGCTCCCCCGAAGACGGCTCGCTGAAGAAAAAGCAGCGGCGGCAGCGCACGCACTTCACCAGCCAGCAGTTGCAGGAGCTGGAGGCGACCTTTCAGAGGAACCGCTACCCCGACATGAGTACGCGCGAAGAGATCGCCGTGTGGACCAACCTCACCGAGGCCCGCGTGCGGGTACGCAACCCGGCGGTACCCCTCCACCACCACCCTCCCCTCCACCTCGGGCCTCCCTCTCGCGGGCCGCTCAGCAAGCAGCTTCGGAAACGGCAGCCTGTAGTTCTCCCCTGCCTGCCCCTTCCTCCGACCCAAAACCCGACGACCCTCGCCCAGGCCCGCTGCCCTCACGGCCTTCTTTCCACTAACCTCCAATTTTTTCTCTTCCTCCACCCTCTCACCCTAGACGGAGCGCTTTCTCCCCTGACACTATCTCTGGTTCTTCTCTTCACCTCTCCTAGACCCTCTCCTGCTGTCCTCACCACCCCCCAATACTGTCACCCCCGACTCTGTCCCGCGTGCGCTCCTCCCCCACCTCGTGCCAATGCTCCACCACCCCATTCTCCTCCAGCCACCTCATCTTTATACTCCGCCCGGCCCCGGACCCCGCTTGGACACCCCCACCTGGGCGATCGGTCCACCAGCCGCCTTGGGGGTCCGGGTCCTGACGACCTTCCTCCCACGCCCGCAGGTGTGGTTCAAGAACCGGCGCGCCAAGTGGAGAAAGCGCGAGCGCAGCCAGCAGGCGGAGTTGTGCAAGGGCGGCTTCGCGGCGCCGCTCGGGGGGCTGGTGCCGCCCTACGAGGAGGTGTACCCCGGCTACTCGTACGGCAACTGGCCACCCAAGGCCCTCGGCCCGCCGCTCGCCGCCAAGACCTTCCCGTTCGCCTTCAACTCGGTCAACGTGGGGCCTCTGGCTTCGCAGCCCGTCTTCTCGCCACCCAGCTCCATTTCCGCCTCCATTGTGCCCTCGGGCGCGACCGCCCCAGGCACCGTGCCTGGGCCCGGGGCCTTGCAGGGCCTAGGCGGGGGGCCCCCCGGGCTGGCTCCGGCCGCGGTGTCCTCGGGGGCCGTGTCCTGCCCTTACGCCTCGGCCGCAGCCGCAGCAGCCGCCGCCGCCTCCTCCCCCTACGTATATCGGGACCCGTGTAACTCGAGTTTGGCCAGCCTGAGGCTCAAGGCCAAACAGCACGCCTCTTTCAGCTATCCCACCGTGCCGGGACCGCCGCCGGCCGCCAACCTCAGTCCGTGCCAGTACGCCGTGGAACGGCCCGTCTGAAGGGCGCTGCCCGCCGATCATCCCTGAGGGTGGGGCGGTAATTCACGGCCTCGACGGATTGGGGTCGTTTTGACTGGCTTGCCCCCGCCCTCGGGGTCTGAGAGGAGAGCAGGGCATTCGGGGTTGGGGAGGCGGCAGGTTCAGGAGAGACCCTTCCCCCACCCCCAGGCCTGAGGGGTGGACTGGGCCCTTAGTCCGAGACCCTGGGACTAAGGCCAGGAACAGGGACCAGTTCCCCTGGGGCCAATTCACCTTTGGCCCACCTCGCCTTCTCCAGACTCCCTCTCCCTGGTTTAAAAAGATAAATAAACGTGCGCGGACTATCAGAGGCCTGGTGATTCAGAGTTGCGGTTGAGCTCCCTCCCCTCATCCTTCCCCATTTTTAAAGGAGAGCTGGGTTTACAGGAAAAGATGTGCGTGTCCAGGCTTCTAAAGCTTCAGTCCTCAACCCCTCAACCCCAGGTTGGAGAAGCCTGGGGATTCCCGGAGCCAAGCGGCGCAGGAAGCTTGCGTGTCTGTGTAGGTGTGTATGGCTTGGACAAAGCTGGTACTGAAGCGCCGCCTCGTGGTCTCAAGGAGGATAACTGGAAGGTCAGCTTTGAAGTCAAGTGTCAATTCTGCAACTTAGGAAGCCAACCGCTTTAGAAACTTACTCCACCTTTGCGCATGTTTCTCACTGTTCCTATGAGGGGCTTTTGCCTCTAAGAGCAATAAAATTCTGGTCTGTAACAGACATTTATTAAGTGCCTACCAGGCCTAGGATTCTTATTGAGTGTCTGTGTGTGACTCTCAGCCTTCCACACACTGTTGTAAGCTTCTCACCCACTCATCATCTGACTGCCAGCAGCCCTCCTCCATCACAGCAGTTCCCTCCTTCCTGTAAATCCCCAAACCCTGAAAACCTTGTTGGAATCTTTAAAAAACAGAGCAAGAAGGAGAAAGATTTCTGGAAACATAAATAACTCAGTTTTGGGGAGCCTCCTTAGTCCCACCCCCATCCCAGGGCCTGCTTGGCCTTCACATTAACAACAGAAACATCAAAGTACTAGATCACATCCCCACCCCAGGGGTGATACTTCTTGACTGTCATCATCTCCTGCCACCTTCGAGTATACATCCCATGGGGAAACCATACAGGAAAGGCTTCCTAATCATTCCCTCAAACCTAAGCTCAGCCCCTCAGTCCCCTGGGGAGGAGAGAGGGCTTGGGGCTTCTTCTCTTTCTCCAACCATTTACTGGCTCTTGGTCTTGGCTTTGATCTTGGGAATTATGTAGTTTTGGTGGAAGAACTTGGCAAAGAGAATGAAATAGGTTGCATACAAGATGAAGGACCAGAAGAAGTGTTCCTTTGTGGTGTGGCATCCCTTATCCTGTCTCCAGATATAAGCCAGGATACAGACAGTGGCTCCTATAAACATCTGCAGGATCTGCAGGCTGGTGACGAGCATGGGAAACCAGCTGGGGGACTTCACTTTGGCAGCCTTCAGAGTGTAGTAGGTGTACATGACGGCATGTACACCAAAGTTCATGGTCATGAACCAGCCGCCTGCAGCCACCTTGTTCTTGTATCCAAAGCTCGTGTACACCAGCACTGTGCTGTGGTGGTACCAGTGCACAAAGATGAGTGGCCGCTTACGCAGGATGATGAAGGCCGTGTCTCCTGGGAGATGAGGAGTCATAGCTGACATATCACCCAGTGTTGGGACCACCCTCTGAACTTGATGTGGGGGCACAGGGGGAATTTTCAGGACAGGAAGAGGGGTCTTTATGGCAGAGAATCTGAAGAGGGTCTTGGGTGAGAGGTGTTTTTAGGACCCAGGGGTTGGGAAGGAACTCTCCATGTGATGGGTAAAGGGGAGGGCCTGAGGAGGGATGCAATTGACTGGACACTAGAGAGACAAAGCCTTGCCACTCACCAAGTTCAACGACCTTGCTGAGAACAAACAGGAAGGACCAGAATTGGATTATGGGACTGTTGATGAAGGGGGAGAAGCATACAGTTTGCTTTGGGCTCCCCCTAAGTAGCAGGGTCCCCATGTAGCCCCACATCCTCAGTGTCCCGAAGATACTGAAATGGAACAGAGGAAAAGGGTGTAAGGGTCATTCCTAGGCACCTTAACCCTTGGCCTGGTCGAGTCACTGATCCAAGTTGCACCACCTCCCCACCCTCCCAAAGGGGTCACAGCTTCTGAGATCCCAAGGCCAACTTGGTAAAGCCAACCAGTAATCTAGAAGATAGAAGACATGAGGGCTGGGGAGGGACCAGGGAGTGCTAGAGGCTGAGACTGAAAACTGAACTAGGGAGTAGGGTTCATAGGATGGGTAGGAGCCTGGAAGGAGACAGGTGGCAGGATAGGGGTGATCAAAGGAGTTTGGGAGGAATATGGGAAGAAGGGGCTGGGGAAGTTATTGGAAGGTCTTGGGCAAGAGTGTTAGATGCAGAGTATTAGAGGCTGGGGAAATTGTTGGAATTATCCAGACTCAATGAGCACAAGAGGTCTCATGAGAGAGAGCAGAGACTACTAGTCTAGGAACTGGAGAAGAAGGAAAACAGAAGAGTGGAACCTGGGGAGAGGAGTCAGAGCTGAGAGAACAGAAAAAGGAGAGAGTTAGAGGTAAACTTGGGCAGTTGATGAAATTGAGGTTTTTAGAAAGATTTTAGGGATAGAATGAGGGTCTAGGGTCTATAAGATAGGTTGGAGTGGGGAAAGCCTTACCTGAAGACTGCAAGGCAGAAGGACCAAAGGATGAGAGGTCTCTGCAAGTTGAAGCCCTTCCGTGACTTCATGTAGTTTTGCCCCACGAAGATGAGCAGCAGGTAGATCAGAGCTATGGCGAATGAGGTTGCCCTGGCAAGCAGAAGGCAGAGTAGATGGGCTTATGGGTGGGAGCTGGTTAGAGGAATGCCCACTCATGTCTCCAGGTCAGTGCTCTGGATTAGTATCCTACTTCTGCCACTTACTAGCTGTGTGACACTGGAAAACCTACTTCCTTCTCTGAGGGTCAGTTTCCTAATTTGTAAGGGGGGAATAACACTCCTCTCCTGACAGTGTTAATATATGTAAAGTACTTTACACAAGGCAGCAGCTATAACCAAGGTTCCTGGGGTTAGGAGTGGGTGACAGCTGCTGGTCCATTTCTAGAAGCAACCCAAGGCTGTGATGCACAAAGAATGTGGCAACAGCTTCTGCCTGGCTGCTCACAGCAAATTGGCTGGAGCTCTGAGGGCCTCTAGGGCAAAGTCTGAGGAAATTTTGGAAGAGTATCCAGATTTTGCCTCCTTATTCATAGCAGGGATGATGGAACATTTGAGGAACAAGATGATAACTGTAAAGAGCAATCCTCAGGCATCAGCACATGCACGCATGCGCACACATGCAGCCACAAAGGATGGAGAGTCGTCTATAAGGTGGGTGGGAGTAGGAGTTCAGATCAACCCCATTCTTCAAAGACCAGTTCTCACTATATTTTCCCCCGCTTGGTTTCTGTCTCCTCCCAAATTCTTCATCCCATCTTATTTCTGCCTTTCTTTCTTCCAGATCTAACCTCCTTGAGGTGCCACACTACCTGTACCTTGGACAACAGGGACGTGAAGCCAGTACTGGGGAATCCGATACCTTTGCTCCTTAGCTAAATCTCTGTGGGCATTCTGTCTCGCCCTCCCCCATTCCACCAATCCCCCCAAATAGCGGTCATCAGAGTTGGGCCTCTAACATGGCCCTTCCCCTTCTACAGGTCTCACCAGTACTCCTCCAAAAAGGGCCTCATGTCCCCGAACAGCTCAAAGTTGTAGGGCTGGAACATCTGATCTATTTCATCTGAGGTATTCACGGTTGTGACCATTTCGTTTTGCAGACGCTGAGGTCGGGAGCTGGACGAAAGCTAGGGGATGGAGGATGGAGAGAACCTTGGGGCAGGACTGACTAGACCCAGAACCCAAGGAACTCCGCAGCAAGCCAGAGCCTCAGATGCAGGCACGTGCGCTACAGTCCAGCCGGCTTCCACAGCCTCGACCACCGCAGTATATAAGGCGAAATTGCAAAGCAGCTGTCCTAGGCGCGCCGCGGCCCTCTCCCTGCTCCCGCTTCATCCAATCGCGACAAAGATACGCCCCAGTCCCGCCCCTGGGCTGCAAGCCGCTCTCTGATTGGTCATTCTTAAGGGCAGTGCTCCAGAAGCCTCCCACTACCTTAAGCCTTCGCCACGCCCACCTTCCCATCTTCTGACGTGCTTAGTTTAGCCGCTGTGGCTTTGGAGTTACTGGGGTGTGACAGGCTTCTCCTGGCACTGCCGACTATAACCTTTGCCTCAGTTGGTTTCAGTTCTGACCTATCTGGCAATGAGGAGAGAATGAAAGTGTCCTCCGTTTCTCTGGTGCCCCCATTTAGAGATAGGTGTCAGTTTCCCGCCTCCCCGAGACCCTGGGAAAACCAGGCTGGGGATGAGGGGAAGGGGCAGCAAAGAGCCCTTCCTGTAGTCCCCTCTGCTTCCTTCTGGTCTGCAGTTGTAAGTGGGAGGCAGATGAATTGTAACGAGTTTTATTGTCGAGGTAGTTGGTGTTGATGTTTGGAGAGTTGGTTGTTGAGGCTGTTGTTTCTTTACAGCTTCCTGAATTCCTGCCGGCTCCAGCCTGATACTCAGTAATAACCCTGGGAAGGAAGCGGGGTTACCCTCTGGGCTTCTGGGATTATTGTCTTCAGGCTTCCTGGAGACTGCCAGGGGTATACAGAAGAGGAGTTGCTGCTCATCTCCCAGTATCCTGCGATTCTTCCCTTGTCTATGTTTATCTAATCAAATCTACTTTTTCCTTGCCTGTGTACCCAGCCCCAAATAAATAAACATTTAAAAAATTTTAAGTCCGTACTCATCTGTCCCTTATTTCTGTCCTAGACTTTATGAAAATGAGGGGGAAATACAAGGCTTGAAGGCAATTTGAGACACGATGGAGATATGCAAAACAAATGCTAAGAGAAATAAATACAAAATATTTAAAATCATGAAGTGGCTATAAATGGTTATGTGCAATAAGACCACAGGCTCTGTAGCCAGAGGACCTAGGTAGGAATTCCAGTTTCACTTCTCAGCTACTGTCTGAGCTAAGGGTGAGTGGGAAGTCCTGCCATGCTAGCTCAATGACTCCCAAGTACATCCCTTTATCTCTGTTTTGTGTCATCTCTCACCTGATTACTACAGCCAGCACCTCTTCATAATTAGTTGATACTTCCTTCTCTAATATAGCACTTTCTACTGCATTAGGGGAAAAAAAAAAAAAAAACAGTACCCAAACCTGATATATCACCAACCCCAGAGCCACTGACCCAGTGCATGCATGTATGCTAAGTTACTTCAGTCCTGTCTGACTCTGTGCAACCCCATGGACTGTAGCCCACCAGGCTCCTCTGTCCATGGGATTCTCCAGGCAAGAATACTAGAGTAGGTTGCCATGCCCTCCTCCAGGAGATCTTCACAACCTAGGGATCAAACTCAAATCTCTTAGAACTCCTGCATTGGTAGGTGAGTTATCTACCACTAGTTATCTACCACTAGTTATCTACCACTACCACTAGTCAGAGGGAAGACCCCTCTGACCCAGTGTGGCCTCAAACCATACTTTGAAAACCACTTCCTTCCATCCTTTCATCCAAAAGAAGGTTCTAAAACCTAAATTAGATCATGTTACTTTCTTGCTTAAAACCTTTTGTGGTTATGGATTGCTTCACACATAGCCTGACACTCAGAAGGTGATCAGTGCCTATATGATGGATTAATGAACAAACAAAAGAAAGAGCATTGCAAGAATAATTCCATCTAGGGACGTCCCTGACAGTCCAGTGGTTAATACTCTGCACTCCCAATGCAGGGAGAGCAAGCTGGTTAGGAACTAAGATTTCACATGCCACACATGCAGACAAAAAAATTAAAAAAAAAAAAAAAAAAAAGAACACAGGTGTGACCACCTGTTGAGATCTTTACTAATTTTTTAAAAAAATTTCTTGAAAAAGAAAAGAATTCCACATATGTATTACAAGACCTGGATTCAAATGCCTGTACATATTAACTAGTCCCATGATTTTAGGCAAGTTACCTAACCTAAGACTCACATTCTTCATCAATAAAATGTTGAGAGTCATACTTGCCTGCCTGCCTCACAAGGTTGGGGTCAGTCTACAAGTCAGATAACGTCAATGGAAGGATACTTTGAGGACTTCCCTCATAGTCCAGTGGTTAAGAATCTGCCTTCCAACACAGGGGATGAGGTTTGATCCCTAGTCAGAGAACTAAGATCTCACATACCTTATGGCAACTAAGCCCAAGCACTGCAATGAGAAAGATAGTGCACCACAACGAAGACTCAGTGCAGCCAAAATAAAATAAATGAGCAAATAAATAAAATGAAATTTAACATTTTTTACAAAGAAGGGAAACCTGGGACTAGATACAAGGGAATGTCAGGGTGAATCATTTGGGGAGGTTTACAAATGCATGTAGAATATGTATATTCAGTTCTGGGTTTCTCTTAAATATTTTACATTGCTTTTATCTGTGAAGTTTAATGGTAAGACTTGAGTGAGAGGTGTGTGTAAGAGCAGCAGAAGAAAACCCTCCAGAAATTATCTCCTAGGGGAAACCCTCCCTGACCTTTGGAGTTGGTCTGGTACCTCTGTTATGTATAAATTGCTCTCATAGCATGACATTTCTTTCTTTCAATTGAAGTCACTCAGTCATGTCCGATTCTTTTGACACCCCATGGACTATAGCCTACCGAGCTCCTCTGTCCATTGGATTTTCCAGGCAAGGGTACTGGGGTGGGTTGCTAATTCCTTCTCCAGTGGATCTTCCCAACCTAGGGATTGAACCCAGGTTTCCTGCATTGTAGGCAGATGCTTTACCATCTGAGCCACCAGGAAAGCAGAGAATGGCCCATACAGGGACTCATTTCATTCAATGAGAGCTTATAATTATGATTTCTTGTTTAACACTTGTTTCTCCCACTAGTCCATAAAGGCAAGGAACATGTCTACCTCGTATTAACTACCAAAATTGCTGTTTAGTCGCAAATTCATGTCCAACTCTTGCTGACCCCATGGATTATAGCCCGCTGGACTCCTTTGTCCATGGGATTTCCCAGGCAAAAATACTGGAGTGGGTTGCCATTTCCTTCTCCAGGGAATCTTCCTGACCCAGGGATGGAATCCACATCTCCTACATTGGCATGCAGATTCTTTACCTACCAGAAACATCTTTCTAAAACATACATTAGCTCCTGTCATTCCTCTTTAAGAACGAAATATTCAAGACTTTCCTGGTGGTCCAGTGGTTAAGGATCCACCTTCCAATGTGGGGGGATAGGAGTTCCATCCATGGTTTAGGAACTAAGATCCCACATTCTGTGAAGCAACTAAGCTCCTGTGCCACAATAAAGACTGCATGTATCACAACCAAGACCCAATGCAGCCAAATAAATAAATACTTTCAAAAAAAGAGAACAAAAATTCTTCAGGACCAAGGTCAGATTCCTGAGATTAGTCCTGACTCTTCCTTTCCAGCCAATGTCCCATCATCCCTCAGCTCCAGCATCCCATGTCTTAGCTATAATGGAAGAGTCACAGCCCCATAACACAAGCACCATATTATCAGACTTTTCAACCTGTTGACCTCTCTTCATATTGTCCCCTTCCCCATACATCATTTTCTCAGCTGGACACATCTTATTCAGCCCTAGCTCTAAAGTCACCTACCCTGCAAAAGCCTAATCTTTTTCAGGAAGAGTCAACCCTTCCCTTCTTTGTCTTCCACCCACAGGCCTTTCCCCAAGCAGTTTGCCAGGACTGTGCTGCTACTGAGAGTACAGCTACTCTTATATTTCCTGTACTATCCTGGTTCCCCCACCTATTCCAAAGGATCATTTTTATTAGGTCACTGCCCCTTTGAGGGATGTACACAGCTCCTAGCACAAAGTGGGCACTCAGAATGTCTGTTGCTTGGAATCGAGTAGGCACCTAACAGGATAAACAAGTAATAAACAATATATTTATTTTTTAAAAGACTCAACTTCCTTAGTAATTAGGGAAATACAAATTAAAGACTGTAAGTATAGTATGGTTCCAATTAACAACCATTAAACCAAGTAAAAATTAGATACCCAACATTGGTCCAAGCTTTGGGAAACAGATATATTTGCACCTGTCTAGGGGTCAGGTAATAATCCTTTCAGAGGCACACTTAGGTAACACTTGGCAAGAGCCAACTGGCTTTCTTTTGACCCAATCTCTCATCTAGGAATTTAAAAGCCAGTGAAATAGAATAAAAGAAAAAAAAAATCTATATGTACTAAAACACTTACATCATTGGGACTCAAAAAAGCTGCAAACAACCCCCTAATGAAAGCTTAAATGATTAAATACTAATATTATAAAACAGCTTGCTGCTGCAAGAACATGGAGAAACACAAAACCATGTTTACCAAGTAATGTGAAAGAAAAGCAATATTTAAAACTATATGGCCCAGCAACTATTGAACCTGTGCTCTAGAGCCCAGGAGCTGCAATTGCTGAGCACATGTGCCACGATTATTGAAGCCTGTGCACCCTTGAGCCTGTGCTTCAAAACAAGAGAAGTCTCTGCAATGAGAAGCCTGTGCACTGCAACTAGAAAGTAGCTCCCATTCACCACAACTAGCAAAAAGCCCATGAAGCAATGAAAATACAGCACAGCCAATAAATAAATTATATATACACACACACACATACATATACCTGTATGGCCCAGCAGCATGGTGATCCTGCTACTATAGCAAATAATAGCTCGTCTCAGATGATGCCTGATGTTACCACGCAACAAAGTACCATACCCCCACCCTCATGTGCAGGCCATGCAGGGAAACAGTGCCTCCTGAAACTACTTCTCCGGCCATGGGATGCCTTTCAAAGCACCCTTCATTGGCGCACCCAATGGATATCAGATGTTCTGTGGTCAGAATCTAGGCTTCCCAGTCAATAAGGATGTCACACTAACAAACCCACTATTGGTCAACTTATTGCAGAATGATATCTCTGCAGGCAAGTTTGGGGTAAACAATAAGCAAAATAACATCAATGCAAATAAGGTAAAGAAGAAACCCCCTTGGTAGAAGAAAAATAGTTAGCAGAATCCAAGTACTTCAGATACTCACCCAGCTTGTCTGGAGGAGGCTGATAAACAGCCATTACCTGGAAAACAAGGAGTTAGCTTGGAAAACTCAGGTCCTAAACCGCCAGAATTTTCAAGCTGACCCCCAGGCCCTTCACAGAGTTTGGTCCCAAAGGAAATTCCAGCCACAGCACTACAGGGGTCTGTTCCCAGGTTAGAACTCAAGGCAAATGCTGCCATAGTCTCTGGACAGAACAGTGAGCCCAAAGAGGTAATTAGAAAGTCCAAAACTCCAAGCCAAAGAAACACACAAACTGAAGAGCCGGCTTGTGGCTTCTGAGAATATGGAAAATGGACATGGCGAGCCATCCTCTCTGCTTCAGCCTCTAGCTCTGCTAAAGACATAACCAATGTGGTGCAATCCAAGCAAAGAAAATCCAAGTAAACAAGCTGGATGACAACGTGATATTTGTAAATGTGTGTGAAATTTACAAAAAGTGATTTTGAGTTGTGACTTTTTAAATCCATTTCTGTACAGTTAGTTATTTTGACAATGTGGTCCTTCTCCTAGTCCCTGCAACTTATTTCGTAAAGTACAATGGGGAAAGCGGTTATTGAACTCTTTTGATGTTGCAAGATGAAGTTCAAGGTTTCTAAAATGTTGCCACATATTGAGTAGAGCTAATGCGATTACATTATTAGTTTTCACATTTCTTAAGCAGTTTAGAGTACAGGGTAATCTCATGATGTGCTGTGGAAGTACTTTGTGTGAACAGCAGTAGTAGGGCAGAAAGAATCTTCTCATTTGGAAATGTTGTAAATAATTTTATTATGTAGTGTTTTGGATGTATTTGTTGTGGAAATGGACCAATGAATAAAGGAAATTTGAGGTTTTTTAAAAAACAAACAAAACAAAAAACCAAAAACTGTATCTAGCTCATCCTCTTGTTGCCTCTGCTCTTGATGAGGGGCCCAGGCTGGCTGGTGGGAGGCCAAGAGGCCTGGGCGTGATGTTCCTCACAAGCTCGGGCAGTTTGGGCATTCCCCACCAGGGTCTGTAGCAGATGAGGGTTGCATACCTATACTCACAAGAGGCCTGGAGAGCAGCTGTTTCTACCCACCAAAATGGCCCCATCCCTGCCAGAGTATTTACAATGGGCACCGATGATCTTCGGATAAAGTAGGATGGAGAAGCATCTGTGAAGAGAGTTGCTATTGATGCTTTTTACAAGGACGCCTATGAAGTCAGTAAGGCTAAATTTGAGAAGCTGTAAACTCAACCAGCTGTTTGACAGAACATGACAAGTTTGCTGACTCCTTTGGCTTTGAAGAGATGTTGAGTGAGCACAAGAGGTCTGATAGCCAACAGGCAGTTACAGATGCTCCCTGGTGGTTACCTGTTAAAAGCACTACCTGGAGACACCCGGAAGGGCCCGACTCTACTGTTTGACCCAGGCCAGATCACCCGGGCTCCTGAAACCACACCGTTGTCTACTGCACCTGGGCAGGGAAGTGGTTACCCATGAAAGGTGAGTGGGAATACTGCTGTCGAGGAGGTGTGCAAACTAAACATCTCCCCTGAGGCAAGAAACTAGCCAAAAGGCCAACATTGTACCAACTTTTGACAGGGCGAGTTTCCCATGACTAACACCAGAGACCCCGTAGACTGCACCTGCTAACGCCTTTCCTCTTAATGGTTATGGTTTATATCAATATAGTAGGGACGTCTAGAAGGGGATTTCAAACTGGTGTGGACTGTTCACCATTTTGCTGAAGGAATGATTAATCCAAAAGGCCCTCCTTTGGGGAAAGACCGGATGAAGAAAGGCTATCCTGCATGCACCATACAGATATTGCTGTGCTGCTCGAAGCCAGGCCACGCCTGACAGTGTTGGAAACTGGAATTCTGCTGTGCAGCTGACCGCCTGCCCACCACAGGCTAAGAGCCATGAGGAGTCTTCCCGAGTCCACCAAGAAGCCTTGTTTAACCTGTGTGAGTCTTCCCTCAGAATGCTGAACAATCTTGTATGAAAAATTCCCACTCCAAGGTGGGTTACATACCTGACTGATGGCTGAAGGAATCACACTGCAAGACGAAACTGCTAATCTGCACCACCTTGTGTGGGGTTTCTCAGGTGGGAGTTAATGGTAAAGAACCCATCTGCCAATGCAGGAGATGCAAGAGATGCAGGTTCAACCCCTGGGTGGGGAAGATCCCCTGGAGAAGGGCATGGCAACCCACTTGAGTATCCTTGCCTGGAAAATCCCATGGATAGAGGAGTCTGACAGGTTACAGTCCGTGGGGTCACAAAGAGTCGGATACGACTGAAGCTCTTAAATTGCCCACATTAGCATGTGCACTTTATCATTTGGTGAATTTTATGTTTACTTTCGGAGAAGGCAATGGCAACCCACTCCAGTATTCTTGCCTGGCAAATCCCATGGACAGAGGAGCCTGATAGGCTGCAGTCCATGGGGTTGCTAGGAGTCGGACACTGAGTGACTTCACTTTCACTTTTCACTTTTATGCATTGGAGAAGGAAATGGCAACCCACTCCAGTGTTCTTGCCTGGAGAATCCCAGGGNTAATGGTTATGGTTTATATCAATATAGTAGGGACGTCTAGAAGGGGATTTCAGACTGGTGTGGACTGTTCACCATTTTGCTGAAGGAATGATTAATCCAAAAGGCCCTCCTTTGGGGAAAGACCGGATGAAGAAAGGCTATCCTGCATGCACCATACAGATATTGCTGTGCTGCTCGAAGCCAGGCCACGCCTGACAGTGTTGGAAACTGGAATTCTGCTGTGCAGCTGACCGCCTGCCCACCACAGGCTAAGAGCCATGAGGAGTCTTCCCGAGTCCACCAAGAAGCCTTGTTTAACCTGTGTGAGTCTTCCCTCAGAATGCTGAACAATCTTGTATGAAAAATTCCCACTCCAAGGTGGGTTACATACCTGACTGATGGCTGAAGGAATCACACTGCAAGACGAAACTGCTAATCTGCACCACCTTGTGTGGGGTTTCTCAGGTGGGAGTTAATGGTAAAGAACCCATCTGCCAATGCAGGAGATGCAAGAGATGCAGGTTCAACCCCTGGGTGGGGAAGATCCCCTGGAGAAGGGCATGGCAACCCACTTGAGTATCCTTGCCTGGAAAATCCCATGGATAGAGGAGTCTGACAGGTTACAGTCCGTGGGGTCACAAAGAGTCGGATACGACTGAAGCTCTTAAATTGCCCACATTAGCATGTGCACTTTATCATTTGGTGAATTTTATGTTTACTTTCGGAGAAGGCAATGGCAACCCACTCCAGTATTCTTGCCTGGCAAATCCCATGGACAGAGGAGCCTGATAGGCTGCAGTCCATGGGGTTGCTAGGAGTCGGACACTGAGTGACTTCACTTTCACTTTTCACTTTTATGCATTGGAGAAGGAAATGGCAACCCACTCCAGTGTTCTTGCCTGGAGAATCCCAGGGATGGGGGAGCCTGGTGGGCTGCCGTCTCTGGGGTCACACAGAATCGGACACGACTGAAGCGACTTAGCAGCAGCAGCAGCATGTTTACTTTTGATAAAGAGGAAGGAGTAGAGGGAACCCTGAGTTTCAGGAGGCCTGCATTCTACCCAGGCTCTGCCCCTGGGGTTAGACCCCAAGGTCCCACACTAGATCTTCTTGGGCCTCAGTGCCCTACCTCATCTCTACAGTGAGGGGATGAGTAATATAATCTCTGAGGCTCTCACCCAACTTGCAAATACTCAGTATATATCAGATTCTATTGTGATTTCATAGTGAGAATTTATGATGTTATGTCTTAGCTATTTCTTCCATGTGTGAACCTTGGGTGAAACTAATTTTGTAAAATATTAATGATTTTTTCTTATGAATTATTTTTAGAAAAGGGTGGGGGATGGCAGTGATGAGTCTTTCTATTCACACTGTATTTTGTTTTTTCAAGGATGGTGCACTCAAATTCAGCAATCTCAACACACAGGAACATCACTGGGGTGACTCTATTGTGCTTTATCTCTTCAAAGAATATTTATTTATTTATTTGGCTGTACTGGGTCTTAACTGTGGCATGTGGAATATAGTTCCCCAACCAGGGATTGAACACCAGCTCCTGCATTGGAAACTCAGAGTCTTAACCACTGCACTACCAGGGAAGTTCCTGCTGCTGCTTTATTTTGTGTTTAATTTTTTTCTAGTGCACTATTTTGATTCTCTTCTCATTTCTTTTTCTGATTTTGTTTTTAGTTATTTTCTTAATGGCCGTGTGTTAGAGGTAACAGCTTCAGTTAATAATAATCTAGTCTGAATTAAACCAATTTAGCCTCAAGAGTACACAAAACTCTGCTCTTACACAGCTTCATCCTCCCTTCCTTATGTTGTTATTGTCACAAATTACATATGTAAGCATTGTGCGCCCATTAACACAGATAATTGTTGTTTTTGCATTTGTCTTTTAATCATATAGGGGAAAAAAGAGAAACAAACCAAAAATACAACAGTCCTGGATTTTACACCTAACTATGTAGGTATAATTACTGGTGTTCTTTATTTCTTTGTACAGTTTTTAGTTACTCTCCTTCCATTTCAGCTGGAACAACTGTTTAGCATTTCTTGTAGGGCGTGTCTGCTATTATAGCAATAAGTTCTTTAGGCTTTTTTAAAATCTGGGAAAACCTTAACTTATCCTTCACTGTCATTAATAGTTCTTTTTCTGTTATTATAAAGTTCTATATATTTGTACTTTAAAATGTTAATAACTGTCTTGTGGGGTTTTTTCCAATTTTTTAAATTGTGGTAAAATACACATAAAATTTACCAGCTCAACCATTTTTAAGTCCACAATTCAATGGTATGAACTTCATTTATATTGTTGCATAGCCATCAGCATCATCCATCTCCAGAATTCTTTTCATTTCACAAAACTGAAACTCAGTACCCATTAAGCGATAACACCTCATTCCCTCCCGCACCTCCAGACTCTAATAAACACCATTTTACTTTTATCTCTATAATTTTGACTACTGGCAAATCACGCTGGGAACATGGGCCACTATTCCCACAGCTGACACCAAGTTTTACAATTCTTCTTTGTCCAGAAAGTGTTCTGAAATCAATCAGAATAGAGGACACAATGGCATTTTTTTCCATTACAAATACACACACACACGAAGTTAAAGTAAGCTGTAAAAAAGTGAAAAAGAATAAAAAGTAAACTGAGTAAATAAACTCTCTCTCTTCCATTCCTATCCTTAGTTCTTTTTTCCAGTGCGTTCTCAGTCACTCAGTCGTATCTGAGGCTACCACAATTACTAGTTTCTTGTGGATCCTTTCATATATCATCTATGTATAAAAATGTATGTTTGTGTAAATGAAAGTGGGGTTCAGCTGCTTACTGGTCAAAAGCCAGTGAAGAGGCAAGACTAGTGGAAAGGAAAATTTGCTTTATTTTGGATGCCAGCTGTGGAGGGGGGCGGGTAGGGAGAGGGTAGACTTTTGTCCCAAGGCAAACTCCTACCCTACTGACATCAGAGGACAAGAGCTTTCACAGATGGAGGGAGGGGACTATGTGCAAAAATAGCAGTTGGCTCCAACAGTCATCTTAAAATTGGCCATGCAGCGGTCTGATCAGCATCACCTTAATTGTTTTAAGTAAAGTTAATCTTCAGTTCTAGGCTTCCCACGTGGCTCAGCAGTAAAGAATCTGCGTGCAGTACAGTAAGCCTAGGTTCTATCCCTGGGTTGGGAAAATCCCCTAGAGTAGGAACTGGCAACCCACTCCAGTATTCTTGCCTGGAGAATCCCATGGACAGAGGAGCCTCACGGGCCACAGTCCATGGGGTCACAAAGAGTCGGACACTTACTGAAGCGAAGTAAGCAGCCAAGCAGCAAGCATACTATTTCCCTACATGAATGTACCATGTTTCTATTACTCAACAAAAGCAAAAAACATGTTTGTGGGTTTACCATTACACTTTGACATATTTCCTTCTAGATTTCTATGTAATTATTCTTAAAACAAAAAATTTTCAGGGCAAGCTACTGCCTCTGAAACTGGATAGACAGGCAATTACAGGCAATCACAGTTTATAGGGAATGGAAGCCACTGGAGCAAGCAACTGGTAAGAACATGTTAACAGTAATTGACAAATTTCTGGAGGCTGTGTGGACTAGCTTGAGAATTAAAAACTCCTGAGGGCCTAATCATAAGAGGCCCACAAACTTACATAAATTTTTCTTTCAGAATCTCTACTAGGCTCTTTTATTATTATTGTTGTTGTTGCTTATTTTTATTTTATTTACTTGTGGCTGTGCTAGGTCTTCATTACTGCAAAATTATGTTTAAAAGTGAAGAAAAAATAAAGAATGTTCCAGACAAAAACCAAGGGAATGTGTTGCCAGTGGACCTGTCTTGCAAGACACATTAAAAGATACTCTTTAGAGAGAAGTAAAATGGTATAGGTCAGAAACTTGCATCTATATAACAAAAAAAGAGCATTAGAGAAGGAACAAATGAATATAAAATCTTTCATTTTGTTGATCTAATATACAACTATTCAAATAATAGCAACAGGACTTCACTAATGGTATAGTGGTAAGAATCTGCCTTCCAATATAGAAACACAAGTTCGATCCCTGGTTCGGGAAGATTCCACATGCTGCAGAGCAACTAAACCCATGCACCGCAACTACTGAGCCGGTGCTCTAGAGTCCACGAGCTGCAACTACTTGAAGCCCATGCACCTAAAGCCTGTGCTCCATGTCAAGAGAAGCCATCACAACGAGAAGCCCACGCACCATGATGAAAAGTAGCCCCTCCTTGAGGCAGCTAGAGAAAGCCTCTAAACAGCAAAGAAGACCCAGCACAATCAAAAATAAATTAAAAATTTATAAAAATAGCAACAATGTGTTGGGAGATTACAGCTTATAGATAACTGAAATGAATGACAACATTATAAGGGACAGGAAGGAGGGATTTATAATTCTTTTATAAGATATCTGCACTATACATGAACTGGTATAGTGTATTTGGAACTGGACTTAGATTAGTTGTAAATGCATATTTCAAACGTTAGGGAAATCACTAAAGCTTTTTCAAAGTATAATTAACATGCTAAGAGAGGAGAGAAAATGAAATCATATAAAATGCTGGATTAAAACTAGAGAAGAAAAAAGGAGAATATTCAAATAAAGAAACAAAGAATTGCAAAGAATAGAAAATAGTCACAAATATGGTAGATATTAATCCAACTTTATCAAAAAACATTTAAAATGTGAGTAGTCTAAATACACCAATTAAAATACAGACTGGATAAAACAGACAAGATCCAATTGTTGCCTGTAAGAAACCTGCTTTAAATATATGAGGGGTAAATATAAAGAGATGGACAAACAATCCAGTTTTAAATGAATAAATGACCTGAATAGACATGTCTCCAAAGAAAATATACAAATGGCCAATAAGCTTATGAAAAGATGCTCAACATCATTAGTCATTGTGTGCTAAGTTCCTTCAGTCATGTCCAACTCTTTGCAACTCTATGGACTGTAGCCTGCCAGGCTCCTCTGTCTGTGAGATTCTCCAGGCAAGAATACCAAAGTGGGTTGCCACGCCCTCCTCCAGGGGATCTTTCTGATCCAGGGATAGAAATCACAGTCCCTTAAGTCTCCTGCATTCGCAGCCAGGTTCTTTACTGCTAGAGCCACCTGGGAAACCCATATCAGTCATTAAGTGAAGTTGTTCAGTCTTGTTTGACTCTTTGCAACCACATGGACTGCAACCTACCAGGCTCCTCTGTCCATGGGATTTTCCAGGCAAGAGTCCTGGAGTGGGTTGCCATTGCCTTCTCCGCTAGGAGATATAAGCCAGAAATGAAAAGATAAATATTCTATTGACTCTACTATTTATATTAAATATCTAGAATAGGTAAGCTCACAGATACAGAAAGTAAATTAGAGGTTATAGGGGTTGAAGGGAGGAGGGATCAAGCCTGGGTCTCCTGCATTGCAGGCAGACACTTTACTGTCTGAGCCACCAGAGAAGCCCAGTTCAGTTCAGTCGCTCAGTCGTGTCCGACTCTTTGCGACCCCATGAATCGCAGCACGCCAGGCTTCCCTGTCCATCACCAACTACCCGAGTTCACTCAGACTTGCGTCCATTGAGTCAGTGATCCCATCCAGCCATCTCATCCTCTGTCGTCCCCTTCTCCTCCTGCCCCCAATCCCTCCCAGCATCAGAGTCTTTTCCAATGAGTCAACTCTTTGCATGAGGTGGCCAAAGTATTGGAGCTTCAGCTTTAGCATCATTCCTTCCAAAGAAATCCCAGGGCCAATCTCCTTCAGAATGGACTGGTTGGATTTCCTTGCAGTCCAAG
>SJYA01002977.1:89956-99960 GCA_006410615.1 Neotragus moschatus
AAACCATAGCCTTGACTAGACAGACCTTAGTCGGCAAAGTAATGTCTCTGCTTTTGACTATGCTATCTAGGTTGCTCATAACTTTTCTTCCAAGGAGTAAGCATCTTTTAATTTCATGGCTGCAGTCACCATCTGCAGTGATTTGGGAGCCCCAAAAAATAAAGTCTGACACTGTTTCCACTGCTTCCCTGTCTATTTCCCATGAAGTGATGGGACCGGATGTCATGATCTTTGTTTTCTGAATGTTGAGTTTTAAGCCAACTTTTTCACTCTCCTCTTTCACTTTCATCAAGAGGCTCTTTAGTTCCTCTTCACTTTCTGCCATTAGGGTGGTGTTATCTGCATATCTGAGGTGATTGATATTTCTCTCAGCAATCTTGATTCCAGCTTGTGTTTCTTCCAGCCCAGCGTTTCTCATGATATACTCTGCATATAAGTTAAATAAGCAGGGTGACAATATACAGCCTTGACGTACTCCTTTTCCTATTTGGAACCAGTCTGTTGCTCCATGTCCAGTTCTAACTGCTGCTTCCTGACCTGCATACAGATTTCTCAAGAGAAGCCCAAGGGAAATGCAAATCAAAACCTCAGTGAGATACCATTTCACACCTACTAGATATTGTTGCAGAGAAGGCAGTGGCAACCCACTCCAGTACTCTTGCCTGGAGAATCCCAGGGAGGGAGGAGCCTGGTGGGCTGCTGTCTATGGGGTCACACAGAGTTGGACACGACTGAAGCGACTTAGCAGCAGCAGGTATTGTTGAGAATATGGAAAAATTGACACATACATTGCTGTTAGGAAAATAAATGGTACAATCACTACAGAAAATAATTTGGGAGTTCCTCAAATAGCTGAACATTTAATTACCTTATGACTCAGAAATTCTACTCCTAAGTACATGCCCAATGGAGAAGGCAGTGGCACCCCACTCCAGCACTCTTGCCTGGAAAATCCCATGGATGGAGGAGCCTGGTAGACTGCAGTCCATGGGGTTGCTAAGAGTCGGACATGACTGAGCGACTTCACTTTCACTTTTCACTTCCATGCATTGGAGAAGGAAATGGCAACCCACTCCAGTGTTCTTGCCTGGAAAATCCCAGGGACAGGGGAGCCTCGTGGGCTGCCATCTATGGCGTCACACAGAGTCGGACATGACTGAAGTGACTTAGCAGTAGCAGCAGCAGCAGTACATGCCCAAAACAGTTGAAAGCAGAGGCTCAAGAGATATTTGGACATGCATTTTCATAGCAGTTTTGTTCACAATAGTCAAAAGATGGAAACAAGTGTCCATCAAGTGATAAATGGATAAGCAAAATGTGACATATGCACGGAGATTCCTATAAAAACTAGGAATAAAACTACCACATAACTCAGCAATCCCACTATTGGACATATGCTCTGAGAAAACCATAATCCTAAAAGGTACATGTACCCCAATGTTCATCACAGCACTATTTACAATAATTAGGACGTGGAAGCAACCTAGATGTTCACCGACAGACTGGATAAAGAAGTTGTTGTACATACAGACGATCAAATATTACTCAGCCATTAAAAGGAATGCATTTGACTCAGTTCTAAAGAGATGGATGAACCTAGTGCCTATTATACAAAGTGAAGTAAGTCAGAATTTGTGTGTTAGTCACTCAGTTGTGTGCGACTCTTTGCGATCCCATGGACTGTACCCCACCAGGCTCCTCTGTTCATGGAATTCTCCAGGCAAGAATACTGGAGTGAATAGCCATTCCCTTCTCCAGGGGATCTTCCTGATCCAGGGATTAAACCCAGGTCTCCTGAATTGCAGGCAGATTCTTTACAGTCTGAGTGACCAGGGAAGCCCTAAAGTAAGTCAGAAAGAGAAAGGCAAATATCACATATTAACACATATATACAGAATCAAGAAAGATGGTACTGATGAATCCATCTGCAGGGCACAATAGAGACGAAGACATAGAGAGCAAACTTGTGTACACAGCAGGATAAAGAGAGGGTAGAATGAATTGAGAGAGTAGCATTGAAACATATACATGACCATATGTAAAATTAGATAACCAGTGGAAATTTGTTGTGTGATTCAGGGAGCTCAAATCTGGTGTTCTTTGACAACCTAGAGGGGCAGGATGGGGTGGGAGGTGGGAGGAAGGTTCAAGAGTGACGAGACATACATATAACTATGACTAATTCATGTTGATATAGGGCAGAAACTAACACAATATTGTAAAGCATTTATCCTCCAATTAAAAATAAATAAAAATTTTACAAAGTGACATGTCCATACAATGGAACATTATTCAACTATGAAAAGGAGTGAAATTCTGACACATGCTATAACATGGATGAATCTTGAAAACATGCTTAGCAAAAGAAGTTAGACACAAAGGACAATGTTGTATGAGTCCACTTACATGAAATATCCAGGCTAGACAAATTCAAGTAGACAGAAAGTAGACTAGAGGTCACTGGGGCCTGGAGAGGGTTCTAGGTACTTTCATTGCAAGCATCTTTGCTATAGACATCTTAAGTTGCAAGCATGTTTGCTACATAACTAATTGTCTATGATGCAATTTTGCCATAAAAGATAAATTAGTTTGTTGACAGTCTGGTTTCATTTCCCCTTGATGCAGAACTCCCATTTTTCTAATACATAAATCTTGGATCTCATTATGGTCTACACAGTGAAGAGTCTTAAAATAGTGGATGATAACAACAATGTATGTCAACTTGATCCAAAATAGGTTGATAAAACTTACAAGAAGTGTGTAAAGCCAGACTGCACACTGTACTGGAAAATGGTTACATGTCAGTTTGCAAATCCTTCAGTGATTTGAAGGCATAGGACCCATAGAACTTTGGAACATCTATTGATGGACAGATGCCAAGAACAACAGTGGAGAGGTTTTCACAACACAATACAAAGCTCGGTTACAAAATATACATCTTGGTATTTGGAAAGTTATAATTCTCTTCACAAAGGAAATTTTAATGTAAAAGAAAAAGTACAATGCTGAACAAGGAGATAAATCATCACTGACAACAAAAATATATGTAATATATATTTATAATGTGTATTAGATTACAAAATATGACAAAATATGTATTATATTATATATATATATTATATAACTGTGAATGAAAGACTTGGGAAATAAGTGCTTACATGTAGCCCACAAAGTAAAATCAGTTATTTGCACAGTATTGCAGTGAACCCATACACATTTTAGTTTATTTAAGGATTTTGTATTTTGCAATAAAGTCTTTCTAGTTTTGTTGTTCATGTTTCATTATGTCTTTTTAACATCCTTCTTTGGCTTTTTGTTATTTTATCTTTTACAGCAGAATGGTCTTATGGTCAATCAGTTATGAGCAAAAATATTTGTGCCATAAATGTCTGCAGCAGTTATGTCTATGGCAAAGATGCTTATAGTCATGGACATGTTGGGCAGAGTGGATAATGGAGAATTCCTAATTAATGGGTATAGAATTTTTGTTTGGTGTGATAAAAACATTTTTGAATTACTGATGACAGTTGCACAACATTGTGAATGTAGCTAATGCCACTGAACTGCACACTTAAAAATTATTAAAATGGCAATTTTATGTAGTATATTTTGCCACAATTTTTAACAGTTAATAATGTATTATACCAAAGTCCATCAAATTGTACACAAGAGCCAAGAGATGTGGGGAGGGGACTGACTACAAAGAATCATGAGAGAAATTTTGGGGGTGATGAAAATATTCTATATAATGATTGTGGTGATGCTTGTACATCTCCGTATCTCTTTCAGACTCATCTCGTGGTATACTTAAAACTGGTGAGCTTTATTATATTTGAATATCTCATAAAGTCAGACAAAACATAAAAATGTAAAAAAAAACCCTAAATAGAAAGTAAAATGGAATTAAATGTTCTCAATAAAACTGGGGAGAAAATAAATAAAATAAATACTCTAAATATGTATTGAGTTGGTAGTGTAAGTATACAAAGAACTATCTCAGATGACTGAGATACATTAATTTGACTGTACAGCCATAGTCAAAAGTACTCTAAGGACAAAAAGAAACTAAAAAAAACCCTCTCAAATTGTTTTTGGTAATTATATTGGTGGTGGTTATTGGCGACATTTTTTTTGTTTTCATTTTTTTTAAATTGGAGGCTAATTACCCTGGAATGTGAAGTCAAGTGGGCCTCAGAAAGCATCACTACGAACAAAGCTAGTGGAGGTGATGGAATTCCAGTTGAGCTATTTCAAATCCTGAAAGATGATGCTGTAAAACTGCTGCACTCAATATGCTAGCAAATTTGCAAAACTCAGCAGTGGCCACAGGACTGGAAAAGGTCAGTTTTTATTCCAATCCTAAAGAAAGGCAATGCCAAAGAATGTTCAAACTACCGCACAATTGCACTCATCTCACATGCTAGTAAAGTAACGCTCAAAATTCTCTAAGCCAGGCTTCAGCAATACGTGAACGGTGAACTTCCAGATGTTCAAGCTGGTTTTAGAAAAGGCAGAGGAACCAGAGATCCAACTGCCAACATCCGCTGGATCATCGAAAAAGCAAGAGAGTTCCAGAAAAACATCTATTTCTGCTTTATTGACTATGCCAAAGCCGTTGACTGTGTGGATCACAATAAACTGTGGAAAATTCTGAGAGAGATGGTAATACCAGACCACCTGACCTGCCTCTTGAGAAATNTCTGTATAATAGGCTCTAGTTTCATCCACCTCATTAGAACTGATTCAAATGCATTCTTTTTAATAGCTGGGTAATACTCCATTGTGAATATGTACCACAACTTTCTTATCCATTCGTCTGCTAATGGACATCAAGGTTGCTTCCATGTTCTGGCTATTGTAAACAGTGCTGCGATGAACATTGGGGATACACATGTCTCTTTCAATTTAGTGTCATTGTTGCTCTGAAACTGTGTATTGTGGGAGAGATAGAATAAAAATAATAAAAAATAAAATAGTGTTGCTGTTATTGACAAATGAAATTTTTTATACTGTTAAGAAGAGATAATGAGGTGAGACTGATGATGTTAAGTAAAAACTCCATAGCTGATTTTGAACTGGAAGTGTCAACATGAGCTCATGACATATTTAATGTTTTTTTTTAAATTGTATTTTCTAGCTCTGTTAACTGAAAAGACCTAGGGTCCACGAACAACCCAGTACCAATAGGCATTCTTGGCACTCAGTTTGTTGTTTTTAAATGTCATTTTGTTAAAGTAATCTGGTCTCCTTAAGATGGCTGATTCCAGGACTGGGACAGATCTGTATACAGAAGATGGGCCTAAAATAACCTGTCATTATCAGGAAGCAAAGAAATTAATAAAGACAAGTGATGTGTCAAAGGACTCTGGACATAACCTAAGTAAATTCACACCAGCCAAAACTACTATCTGAGCATCAGAAAGAGTTACAGCCTCAATGAATTATAGCTTCAAATAGGATTAAACTTATTTATTCATAATGATACTACAAAAGCCCACTTTACTGGTCACTTTTGAAGGATGGTAGGGAATCAACTCATTATTTTAACAATTGGTAAAGAAAAAAGAATCAACATTTTTTATGGTTTTCCTATACAAGTTGAATATCTCAGGGTAATTGACTAGGTGATAAGGGGAAGTTTCTCCTTATAGAAGTATTCTAATAAACTCGGTAGAAAAGAGAATTAAAATATCACCAGTTGCCAAACCCTAATGAATGAATGGATCTAGGAAAAGATAATCAATAGCTAATAACATTGATAAAAAAAGAGGCAAGAAAAAAAAATTATTTTTTGGCCATGCCACGATCATGCAGAATGTTGGTTCCCCAACCCGAGGCCCCTGCAATGGAAGCACAGATTCTTAATCACTGGACCACTAAGGAAGTCCTGAACTTAGTCTTACTTTGAAAAAGAAATCTAATCTGATCAAGCCTTTACATGTAACTATCAATTTAAACCAAAGTCAAGAGGGAAAGAAACATGATACTATGAGGATGCAATCAGCAAACTATACAGTGAGGGGCTTCCCTGTAGGCTCAAAGGAAAACAATACAGCTGCCAATGCAGGAGACACAGGCTGATGGAAGATCCCACATCCACAGACCAGCTAAGCCCGTGAGCCACAGCTCCTGAGCTGGGGAGCCACAACTACCTAGCCCACATGCAACAATTCTGAGGGCCAGGTGCCCTAGAGCCTGTGCTCTGCAACAAGAGGAAACCACCACAATGAGAAGCCCTCACACTGCAACTATAGAGTAGCCCCTGCTTGCTGCCACTAGAGAAAAGGCCGTGCAGCAATGAAGCACATCCAAAAACAAATGAAATACAAAATTTATACTGTGAGAAACCTGACAAATGACTGAGCACACACAAAAACATGCACAGATATACTCTTTACATTGTTTTTAATCCAACAGAATTTTTAAATGTCTATGTAGCAAAATATATCAGAACTTTTCTTTACTGCTTTTGGATTTCACTTCTTGCTTAAGAATGTCATGGCTATTCCAAATTTATAAAAATCATGTACAGTTCTTCTAATATACTTCTATTATTTCCTGAATTCATATTTAAGGTATTCATATATAAGGTATATTAAAGGGAATGGAATAGATATCTAACATTTTTATAAATTAGTAGTTAAGTCCCATAAGCATATATTAACCCATTCTGATTTTAAAATGCCATCTTCATTGTATATTAAAAGTCCATAGCCACATGAGCTTTTTTCTAGACTCTCTGTATCATTATCCAGGAGGTTTTTGTATGTGACAATAAAAATGTTTAAATTATCATAGCTTTAGAGTTTGTTTAGGTATCTAGTTGGAACCATTCCCTTTCATTGTTCTTTTTGAAAATTTACTCTCTCCTTACAAATACCCTGCTAGATAAACTTCAGAATTAGCCCAATACCATATAACATGCAATCTAGTACCCCCTTCACTTTTTTATTTTGAAAAAACTTTAAAGAAAAAAGGAAAGAATAGTAAAATGAACACCTGTGTACTCTCATATCCAGATTTACCAATTTAACATTTGCTTTATTGCTCTTCTGACCAGCAGCTGCATGCCAGCTGTTAAAAAGAATTAAGGCAAATTATATCGTAGGTGAGATTACACAATGGCAGATACACTTGGGAAACAGTTTGGTAGTGTCTTATAAAGTTAAACATACCTTATGACCTAGAAATTCCACTCTTAGGGATTTTCCCAAGAGCAAATGAGAACATATTTCCACACAAAAGTGTTATGTAAATTTTCATAGCAGCATTATTCATATGAAGCCCAAACTGGAGCAAACCAAATATCTATCAACTGATAATTAAGTAAATAACTCCTTTATTATGTAATACTCTGTGCTAAAAAGAAATGAGATGGTGATGTATACAACAAGGCCATGGAATCTCAAAAAAAAAATTGAAGTGTACAAAGTCAAACACAAAACACTGTATATTGTACAATGTCATATAAACGAAACTCTAGAAATGAAAACTATTTTGTAGTGAAAAGCAGGTCAGTGGTTTCACAGAGTTAGATTTTAGGTGAGGGGATTGATTACAATGGAGAATGAGGGGACGTTTTAGAATGATGGAAACATTTTGTATCTTAATTATTGAGATGGTACACGACAGTATACAATTGCCAAGACTTATTAAACTGTACAGTTAAAATGGATGAACCTTATTTTATGAAAATTATACCATATTTCTATTTTTTTTTTAATATTTTTCCGTCTCAGGTGTACATGAGTTCCCAATCTTGAACTCCCCCCCCCTACCTCCCACCTCCCAACTCTCTGGATCATCTACCATATTTCTAAATTGGGTGAAATCTAATGCCTAAATTCCCTAATCTAAAAACTGGAGGAAAATCTTAAAAAGGAAAAAAAAAAAAGGGGGGGGGGTAACTAGGCAATTCAGTAAGAACTGATTTGAAAAGTTCTCTGAGATACATTACTATGGCTAGTATTAATATTTATATGAGATATATAAGAAAATAATGGTCAAGTTTGAGAATGTAATTGCACAGAATATCCTTGAAGTTGTTTAAGGAAGGAATTAGTAAGAGGGTGGTTGGTGGGGAGGTGAAGTGGGTGGTTGGAAGTGGTGGGCCTTTTTACTGTTTTGGAATTTTTTCTGGGTGCACATAATATCTAGGTAAGAAACAAATAGGGCTTACCTAGTGGCTCAGATGGAAAAGAATCTGCCTCAGTGTGGAGACCTGAGTTTGATCCCTGAGTTGGGAAGATCCCCTGGAGAAGGGCAAGACAACCCACTCCAGTATTCTAGCCTGGAGAATCCCCACGGACAGAGGAGCCTGGCGGGCTGCAGTCCATGGGGTCACAAAGAGTCGGACAGGACTGAGTGACTAAGCACAACAAGAAATAAACAATTAAAGTAAAATAAAAGTTATAAAAATAAACTGAATTTAGACTCAGATTTTTAAAAAGAGAGAAATGTGAACATTTTTAACAGTCAAATTTGGTAAGTGGGTTATACCAGTTGTAAGAACATATTGCTATGTTAATAACAACATAATAACAACAACAACTAACACTAATTGAGTGTTGTCACATACTAATATTTGGTTAAGAATTTTAAAACAGCTTGAGACATACAGAAGTTACATAATGTCTCTGAGTTCATACAGCTAGCTGCTGCTGCTGCTAAGTCGCTTCAGTCGTGTCCGACTCTGTGTGATCCCATAGATGGCAGCCCACCAGGCTCCCCCATCCCTGGGATTCTCCAAGCAAGAACACTGGAGTGGGTTGCTAGCTAGAAGCTGTAAATATCTAAAGGATGCCTGGATCCTGACAGCATGGAAGGGAGTAAAATGGAGTAGTAGATAAAGGCTTCTTTGGGGAGTAAAGTAAATGTGACAAAAAAAGAAAGCTTATAGTATCAGCTACTCAAGAAAGCCTTGTTTGAAAGCAAGCCCCAGAGGACATTCCAGGAGCCAAGTCCTAAGGATCATATTATAGAAGTTACACCCCAATTAGAGTTCTTTTTATCAAATGAAAGGGAAATAAGCCAGGCACAAGTTTCTAGTCTGACTCAGAAGAACCCAAAGTGTGTGGATAACACCTTGGTCTCAGATACTCTGGCATCTAGTAGTGATGTAGATTTGATGTGTGCCTTTCAGCAGCTGGAAGGGCCAAGTAGGAGACCAGGATTCAGGGAAAAGAGAGAAAGTAGGGGAAAATTGGAGGGTATAAATGATGTAGGGTCTGTGAGGGAGTAATCATTCCCATTTTGCCCCGAGTATGGCTACAGGATAGAATAGGCACAGGAGGCCAACAATTGGGTGTAACGGGATTTTTTTTCATTAACTCTGATATTTCCCTGAGTGTCTCCACAATTTGTTGTCCCTCTTTTATCTCCAGACCATTTGGTTGGGAACCTGAGCTATTGCAAGCTGATGTCCGGATTTTGACCCAATTGACTAAACACTTTCCTGAGATCATTTCCAAGAACCTTTATTTCTACTGCTTTCTTGGGAGACCCCTAGTTTTCTGATTCCTTTGTAGAAACCAACCAGTCCCCTCCAATTTTTCTCCTGCGTATCAGAGAACTTGGAGAAGAGTCAGTTTTGTCCCCAAGGCAAGGAGACAGATGGATTAGTGCACTGAGTAGTTGGTTTCAGCCACTTTGGAACTTGAGTCTATAGCTGGACTATAATTAATTAGTGTGAGTCTGTTTTTGTTGTTTTTTTCCTAGACTCTAGTCCTGTGTCCTCTAATTTATGAGAACATTTCTAAGAGCCAGGATCTATGTCTATCACACCATCCAACCTATCAAAACCACAAGGCTCTACTTCAAAGTATTAATATATCCATTGCTCTCTCTACTACACCCACTCTGATTAAGAAGTCAGGAAACTGATGGCAACTAAATTAACCTTTTTTTTAAAGGTTAATCTGTTCAAACTTCCATGAACTCTTTATAGTAATCCCATTTCTTTTTCTTTCTCCCCCGCCCACCCCCCCACCCCCGCCTTTTTTTTC
>SJYA01002977.1:100036-130734 GCA_006410615.1 Neotragus moschatus
AAAAAAAAAAAAAAGACCCAGGATGCTCCTTGACACTACAGATCCCTCTTCACTGAACATACAGGCTCTCTGAGAGGCTATCAAGAGTGTCAGGCTTCCTGATCACTACAGATCCACATAGTCCATGCCGTCTAGAAACACCAGCAAAGAGACATTATATAATCAGGAATTCTTCCATAGAAAGATAATATTATCATTTCTGTTTCTAGACTTTGTGGACATTCTATATACAGACTGGAACCACTGCCCTGAATGAAATCCAGTTCTGCTCTCTCATCCAGTCCACTCCAGCAGATTCCAGAAGACAATGTATCTTTCAAGGTTTCCAGTCATTCCCTTTTTTCAGAAACCCTCAGGCCATCTGACAGCTCACATTTGAATTCTAAATATGGGCCAGGCTTCAGTTCTCACATCCCAGGACTCCTCAGTTCAGTCAGACCCCTCAGTTTAGTTGCTCAGTTGTGTCTGTTTGTGACCCCATGGACTGTAGAACGCCAGACTTCTCTGTCCATCACCAACTCCCAGAGCTCACTCAAACTCATGTTCATCAAGTCAGTGATGCCATCCAACCATCTCTTCCTCTGTTGTCCCCTTCTCCTCCTGCCTTCAATCTTTCCCAGTATCAGGGTCTTTTCCAATGAGTCAGCTCTTCGCATCAGATGGCCAAAGTATGGGAGCTTCAGTTTCAGCATCAGTCCTTCCAATGAATATTCAGGACTGATTTCCTTTAGGATTGGCTGGACCTCCTTGTAGTCCAAGGGACTTTCAAGAGTCTTCTCCAACATCACAGTTCAAAAGCATCAATTCTTTAGTGCTCAGCCTTCTTCATGATCTAACTCTCACATCCATACACAACTATTGGAAAAACCTTATCTTTGACTAGATGGACCTTTGTACGTGCTTTTTAATATGCTGTCTAGGTTGATCATAGCTCCTTTAATTTTATGGCTGCAGGACTCCTAGGCCTCTGCATATCTCATGTTTCAGTACCAACATCCCAGGACCCTTTAAAAAGCTCTGTAGTAATAAGTTGATTGGCTGTAAGCCACAAAATTGTGGTGTTGGAGAAGACCCTTGAGAGTCCCTTGGACTACAAGGAGATCAAACCAGTCAATTCTAAAAGAAATCAGTCTTGACCACTCATCAGAAGGAACTGATGCTGAAGCTGAAGCTCCAAAACTATCTTTGGCCACTAATTTGATGTGAAGAACTGACTCACTGGAAAAGACCCTGATGCTAGGAAAGATTGAAGGCAGGAGAAGGGGATGACAGAGGATGAGATGGTTGGATGGCATCACTGACTCAACGGACATGAGTTTGAGCAAGCTCCGGGAGATGGTGAAGGACAGAGAAGCCTGGTGTGCTGCAATCCATGGGGTCACAGAGTTGGACACGACTGAGGGACTGAACTGAACTGAAGCTTCAGCTAGAGGCCAGATTCCTATAGTGCACAAGCACCCCACCTACTGGCCTCTTCAGTTAACTGCAGACAGCGTAAGCCAGCTCTGCATTGTGCAGGAGGTGGTAACTCAGTTGTTGGTAGGGATTTTGCTTTCACTGCAGCTGTGTTGGGCTTCCCAGGTGATGCTAGTGGTAAAGAACCTGACTGTCAAGTAGGAGACAAAGCTCAATCCTTGGGTTGGTCAGATCCCCCAAGGTAAGAAATGGCAACCCACTCCAGTATCCTTGCCTGGAAAATTCTATGGACAGAGGAGCCTGGCAGGCTCCATGGGGTTGCAGAGTCAGAAATGACTGGAGTGACAGCACATAGCTGTGAGTGCCTGGTGCACTGCATTGGACTGACAAGCCCCTAACATAATCATGTGAACAAAATAAAGTACTAATCCCTGACTTGGGTATAAAAGGTCATTGCTGTTGAATCCTCAGTCAGATTATCTTGCCCTACTTACCACACACCCTCCAACTCTCCTCCAACCCTCCAACTCTCCTCCAGTGGGAGAAGAGAGCCTTGACAATGGAAACACTTCCTCTTCCTTGCATGGCACGTGCTTTCTTCACACCTGGCTGCTGCTACTCTCCTCAGAATTCTGGACCAAGGTTGGTCAAGTCTTTTCTTGCTTGTCCCCTGGGAGTACTGTGCTGGCCCTTGGTGAAAGGACTCAGCATGGTGTACAGAACTGTTCCCATCCCTGACTTCCCTTACTAGACACTGAGTTCTCAGGGAGTTCTATGGCTGTACATACTAGGTACTCAGTGTTGAATATAGATAAATTTTTAGAGATCTGAGCTTTTGTTTCACATGTGCCACTAAGCTTGTAGTTTTTACCAACCCTAAAGAAATTAATAAACCCCAGCAGTTCTCAAAATTTTGCCTCGAGAGGTATCTGGCAATATCTGGAGCCATTTTTGGTTGTCCAAACTAAGCGATGCTACTGGCATCTAGAGGGCAGAGGCCAGGGATGCTGCTACACATGCTCCAACAGTACAGCTCTCCATAAAGAATTACCTGGCCTCAAATAATAAGGCTGAGACACCATGATCTAGTTAGTAATCACTTAACAGGGTTTAGGGCTTACTTGATAGCTCAGTTGGTAAAGAATCCGCCTGCAATGCAGGAGACCCCAGCTCGATTCCTGGGTTGGGAAGATCCCTTGGAAAAGGGATAGGCTACCCATTCCAGTATTCTTGGGGTTCCCTGTGGCTCAGCTGGTGGTAAAGAATCTGCCTGCAATATGGGAAACCTGGGTTCAGTCTCTGGGTTGGGAAGATCCCCTGGAGAAGGGAAAGGCTATCCACTCGAGTATTCTGGCCTAGAGAATTCCATGGATTATATAGTCCATGGGGTCACAAAGAGTTGGCAATGACTGAGTGACTTTCACTTGCACAAACAGGGTTGGGCGACAGTGAGGATATAACCTGTGAAACACAGACACAGAAAGATGCTGGAAAGTCTTCTGCCTTGTATCCATGTGAAGTACACTGCAGAGGTGCATGAGCTATCATGTGTGTGACTCACTGAACACGTGGATTTCAGCCACACTGCCAGAACCCATCAGCAACAGGTGGGAATTCAGGTCCCTAAAACTAAACAATGAAATGGACAAATTATATCGTATGTGGTACATACGACGGAGTGCAGCCTTGGAAAAGATCTTGCTACATGCTACAACATGAGTAAACCTGATGACATCAAGCTAAGTGCAAAAGGACATATAAACTCTGATGTCACTCGTAAGAACTATCTAGTTAAGATCAGTCATCTGTTGCACTACAATGTCAATATACTGCCACATGCTACAACATGAGGAAACCTGAGGACATCATGATAAGTGCAAAAGGACAAATAAAGTCTGACTGCACTCATATGAACTATCTGGTCAATATCACAGCAATCTGTTGTACTACAATGTCAATATACTTAACACTATTGAACCATACACTTAAAACTGATTAAGATGGCAGTTTAAAAGTTTTTTACCACAATTTAAAAAAACTGAGCACTGTCATTTATCCAAGTGGCAAAAGTCAATTTGGTTAAGTGTTGGCAAGAGGGCAAGCTAAAAGGTACTTTAAGTGTTGTTGGAACTACAAGTTGTTACAGTGGTTTTAGAGGGTAGTGATGAATAAACTAAAAGTACATAGCCTTTGACCCAACACTTAGGAATACTTCCTATAAAAATACCCACACAAATACTCACATACAATTGTCTCATGTATAAAATATCCACTGCAGCACTATTTAGAATAACAAAATACAAAAACAACCCAAACAGCTACCAATAAGTTAAAATAATTTGAGCTATTTCCATACAATGGGGTACCATGCAGCTGTTAAAAATGAGCTCCAAAATTATGAGACACTGCGGATAGCGAGCTTCTCCATGTGTGAGGAGAAACAGGAAAGGGTGCACAGAGAAATTCTGGAAAGAGAAAAGAAACAAGGCCTAGAAAACACGGATAAAATTGGAAACTTAAATTTTTACCTTATACTATTAGATCTAGTAAGTACATTTGAAAATGAAAGCATAAAAGGAAGAAAAATTACCCACTCACTTCTTTTCAAATGGTGTTTAGATCAGTGGTTTTCAGGTCTCTTCAGCATCGCCTGCCTGGTAGCTTAAAAAAAAATCCCAACTCCCAGAATCCACCAGAGAGGACTAGGATTTGACTCAATTGGTCAGCAGATGCGTGCCAGAGCATCAGTGTTTTCAAAAGATCCCCAGATAGTCGTAACTTTCAGCCAGTGTTGTGAAATTACTGATTTAGCCGGGGCTTAAGCAAACTGTAAAACATGACAGGAAATATCATATCCTTTGTGATCATATAGTCTTGTTACTTTTTTTTTGAGCCCTTTAAAAAATGTAAAAGCCATTCTTAGCTCCTGGTCAACTGGATCCAGTCCATGGCCTATTTTGCCAACCACCATTTTTAGACCCAGAGAAGGCGATGGCACTCCACTCTAGTACTCTTGCCTGGAGAATCCCAAGGACGGGGGAGCCTGGTGGGCTGCCGTCTCCGGGGTCGCAGAGTCGGACACAACTGAAGTGACTTAGCAGCAGCAGCAGTTTTAGACCACCCAAACACTGGACTTATAGCCTGAACAAGATACCATGACACAAGGTATAGTCAGGAAGGTATAGTTCACAGTGAGCCTCCACAGGTCTGAACCCTAGCCCTCTAACTGGCACCCAAGTTGTTCTGAGTAGGAGGTAGGATGGCTTTGGATTCACATTAGTAAAACTCCCAAAACACATATAAACCAGTCAGTTTATTAGTTTGTAGTTAAGATGTAGAACTTTCACCATGCAGACTTTATACCTATGTCAGCATACTTTCTTCCTAGCGGCATTTACACAGAAAACCAGGTTGTCAGGTTACTTGGAACCCAAACAAAGGAAGGCTAATCAAAGTTACAGCACACTTTCCCAACACAGGGAAAGCCCAGCACCAGAGAACTTGGGAGAGACTGGAGAACTCAACTTTCTTCCTCACTTGCTCTGGCTGAGCACTGCCAACGTTAATCTATAGTTCTACAAAAAGCCTGCATGGCCCAAGATCCATATCTCTGCTCACAGGTTTTTTTTATTGTTACTTCCACTGATACTGACAGTCAGGTTCTAAAGGGAGCATATGAGTTGCTCCCATGTATCAACTACAAGACACAATAACCCTGTTAGAATGCTCTCCCAACCCCACTCTAACTCAAGTAATACTAGATAAAATGCTTTGTAAAGGTTCTTCTCCTCTCCATTAGCGTATATGTAGGTTACCTATAAATTCACCTGACTAATGTAACCTACTTCCTACTGAGGTGTCTCATTATAGATTGCTTCCTTAACTTTCTTGATCAGTGACTCCCAAACATGTAAGAAGTTAATCAAACTATTTTGTGTCACCACGCTACCAAGACAGAAATACCAAGTGATATGTGCTTTTCAGATTAAATTTTGTGCTTTAAAATGTAAAAAAACTGAAGATATAGTCCTCAGAAGCCAATCAAAAATTACCTTTGAACAGTAAAAAAGTTGTTTATGCTTTTAAATTAATAAACATATATTGCAAACATTATGTGATAATAAAAATACAAAAAATATCCAGGCTGACCCCAAGGTATTCACACATTAGAATTTTGTCTGAAATAAAACAATGAATTTTATCCTCCAAAGTAGGTAAGTCCATGCTGGCTGAGGATTTCAGTCCTAGACCCCATGAATGAGGTACACAGTTCATGCTTAACAGATATATACATTAACAATGCTTAATGTTAACTGCCCTTCATCAGGGCTCTGAGGGGTAGGAAGGATGAAAAGTGGACACGAGCACTCACATAGGCAGAGTTCTCCAGTTATAAAAATTCTTACATGTGATCTTTACCAAGTCTTGGGAGATAGCTAAGATTTTAATCTGGGGGAACCCACCTCTGAAAACCACAACAAAAATCAGTAAGAAATGATTTAATAGGAAATATACAAATTTCTCAGTATGAAGACTTTCACAGAACATGGAGGGAATGACAACTAAAATTTTTCTTAAAAATGAACACTCTTTGTCCTTGCTACCCAACACTCAAAAAACAAATCTGTACAAAACCACAAACACAAAAAAGGACCTTAGAGGGTGTTACAGTGCAGTCTTCAGACCTATTCTAAACTGCTCTCTTCACCAAGACCCTCCCCTGAGAGAGCCTAGGATTCCCAGGTCCACTGAGGACAGTGAGTGGGCTCAGATCATCACCCTTGCTGTGCCATAGATGGCCCACGGTCACTCACTGTCAAACTTAACAGAGTTGACTTGGACAGAGATGGAACCTCCCCGGTAGCTGCCCCGCTTCTTCTTGGTTTTCTCGTGCCGGAAGGATTTGCCTTTAGTGAACTTCAGAACCTGATTGGCTCGCTCCCCCCAGTCTCCAGCTGCACCCCGCTGGGAAGCAGAAAGAGGTGGTTAGCACACAGAAGAGCAACCCCAGGGCCCTGTCATTTCTTCTTGCTCCAGGCAACTCAAACCCAGAGAACCTATCAACCAGGACCAAGCGCTGCACTCTCTCCCACCCCACCCCACCCCCTCAAGGATGGTGAAGACCCCTCGCTCTCCTCACCTTGGCGTCAAAGGAATTGTCTGCCACTCGTGCATCCACTTCGATCTCCTCTTCCCTGATCCTTCGGAATGGGGAAGATGCCCTTCGTTCTCCCTGGGGAAAAATGGAGTAGGAAATTCAGGATGGAGCAGTCATGAAACAAAAAGGCCCTCCTGAGCTACACACTTGAAAGTGTGTGCCAGGCCAGGCAAAGAGGTGTCCAAATGATCTGCAGTTTCTGTCTACTCTAAAAGCTGGCTCCTGAGAGGAAAATAAGACAACCTACCTTCTTCCTTTTAGGAAATGTGTTGGGGGTCTGAGGCTTTATCTTCTTTGCTGGTGGAGTCTCTGCCTCCTTAGCAGCCTCATTCTTCTTCTTCTTCTTTTCTGAACCTACAGAACAGAAAGCCAGATTCAGGAAACCAGTTTCCTGTCCCCTCCTCCCAGGCTCCCACACCGAGGGCCTCCAACTAACTGGAAGCTGGTCAGCGGCTTTGGCTCCCTAATCCACTCTTCTAGAGTACAGCCCATTCTTGTTTCGGGGACAAATCTAGGAGGCAGGTTTTTTGGATACAGACCTGGCTTAGCAACTGCCACTGCTACCTTTTTCTTCTTCTCCTCCTCCTCCTTGTTGCTGGCCCTGTCTGCTTTTCCATTCTGGGCAGTTAGTGGAGAGGTGCCATTGGCCTTGGTGGCCTGCGGTCTTGGCGTGCCCTTGCCCTTGGGTTTCTCCTTCTCCTCCTCCTCCTCACTGGAGTCATCAGAGGAAGAACTGCTGCTGCTTTTAGCCTTTGCTTTCTTCCCGGAGGCTGGTCTGGAAGGGGCTACGGCTCCCACCTCCTTCCGTGGCTTTTTAGTTGGGGGTTTAGGTGTCTTCTCTTCTTCCTCTTCCTCGCTGCTGGAGCTGTCTGAATCTGAGCTGCTGCCTCCAGCACCCTGAGAGGCCTGCTTGGAAGGCAGAGACAGGGCTGCTTTGACTGTCGCCTTGGACTTAGGGGTGGCTACAGTCTTCTTCGTCTCCTCCTCGTCACTAGAACTGCTCTCCTCCTCACTGGAGCTGCTGTCAGCCTTTCTGGTTAGAGGCTTCTGGCCACTGCCCGCGGCCTGCTTGGGAGTGGCGGCTAACTTAACCGCAGGCTGCTTGGGAGTGGCAGCTGGTTTACTTGAGGGATTCTTGGTGGTACCAGCTGGCTTGGCAGGAGCTTCATCCTCAGAACTGTCGGAGTCTAGACAGGGAGGTTAGAGTGAATAGGTCCCCGAATCAGGCTAAAGGGGGTCCTCGGAGCTCCCATCGCCCTGAGGGCCTCCTACGTATGCTATACTGTCCTTACCTGAGCTGTCTGGAGAGCTCTCTGCTGTCTTCTTTGCTGGTGCTGCTTTAGTAGCTGCCTTGGCAATGACTGCCTTAGCTGGAGGTTTCTTTTCTTCCTCAGAACTTGAATCTTGAGAGAAGCAATGGCATTAGGCTGGGTCCAGACTCCCACCAGAGGCAGGAAAAACAAGTGTAGGGAGTTCCCTGGTGGCCTAATGGTTAGGACTCTGGGCTTTCCCTTCCATGGCTGGCGTTCAATCTCTGGTCAGGGAACTGAGACCCCCGCAAGACATGTGACACAGCCAAAAACAATAAGGATGCAAAGACCCACACAGAGCATTAGCCCTGAGGTGCTTCTGAGAAAGAACAGAAGCATTTCCTTCCCTACTCCTCACACACTCCCAGACCCAACACAGGAGATGACTCACCAGACTCGTCGCTGCTCTCCTTGCTGCTCTCCACAGTCTGCTGCTTCTCTGCAGCTTTCTTGAGGGACTGAGTTCCCGGGGACTTCTTGGGTTGGGGAACAGAAGGCGGGGGGACTGAGCTATAGGGACCTGTTTAAAAGGGACAGTGTGATAAAATATGTACACAAATCTTTTGATACTACTTCCTTCTAGAAATGGAGCTTAATTCCCTTTCCCTTGAGGGTGGGCTAGGATTAGCAACTCATTCCTAACAGACTAGGGCAGGGATGATGGCATGCCATTTCTGAGTTACAAAAGGCAACTTTTGGCTTTCTCCTTTCTCTGGATAGGCCAGCTGTCAGGCCAAGGTCCACATGGTGACTGCAGAGGGCCTCCTGCCTTTGGGCCCTCATCAGTGGTAGCTTGACTCCCCGTGTCCAGTCACCTGGTTTTTTCTTCATGGGCTTTTTCTTCTGCTCCTCTTCCTCCTCCTCACTGGAGGAGTCCTCACTGCTGGAACTCTTTTGGGCAGGTGCGGCAGCCATTTTCACTGGGGCCTTAGCCACAACTTGCTTTTTAGGTATGGTCTGCATCACACAGAGAAAATCAATTACCACAGGAAAATGCTGACCCAACCAATCCTGCCAGGAAATGGAGGACTTCCACCCACTTGTCCCCTCTTCCCTGGTAGCAATTAAGGCCCATACCTTCTTAGAGATGGCTACTGCCTTTTCCTCCTCTGAGTCATCATCACTGCTGCTGCTGCTGCTGCTACTAGCTGCTTTGCCATTGGTGACTTTAGGTGCTGGCCGAAGTGATGTTCCTAAGAAGACAGAGATAACACAAGTGTAAAGATAGTTTTCGGACCCGCCACCTTCAGCGGCACTGCCGCCAAGATGCAGATTTTCATGAAGATCCTGAGAATGACCATCACTCTTGAGGTCAAAGCCTCAGCTACAACACAAAATGAAGGGCCAAAATCCAGGATAAAAAAGACTTCTTCCTGACTAGTAAAGATTGATCTTTGCTGGCAAGCAACTAGAACATGGATGTACTTTGACTGTAAAATTCAAAAGGAGTGTACATTTCACCTTACTGTTGGGACTTCATGATGGTGCTTAGAAAGAAGAATTCTTACATAAGTTCCAAGAACAAGCGTAAGAGAAAGAAGACTAAGCTAGCTGGCTGTCTGAAATACCATAAGGTGGGTGTGAATACCCTTCAGATGATAGCTGGGCTCAAGTTTTTACACCCAACCACTCTGACATACATATGTATTGTTCCAACAAACTGTAAGACAGGTAATTGTATATTTGTTAAAAACAGACATGAGCTGGACTTCCCCGGTGGTCCAGTGGCTGAGAATACACCTGCCAGCCTTCCCTCATGGCTCTGTGGTAAAAAAAAAAAAAAAACAAAAAATCCCCCAAAAAACCCACCTACCAATGTAGGAGAGACAGGTTCAATCCCTGGTCTGGGAAGATCCCGTATCACCTGGGACAACTAATCCTGGGTGCCACAACTACTGAGCCCATACAACTGAAGCCCTAACACTCTACAGCCTGTGCTCTGCAACAAGAGAAGCCACCAGAATAAGAAGCCTGTACACCACAATAAAGGAGCAGCCTCCATTCACCTCAACTACAGAAAGCCCATACACAGCAAAGATCTAGTACACCCAAAAATAAAGAAAGAAAAGTATATTTTAAACAGACATGAACTGGGACTTCCCTGGTGGTCCAGTGGCTAAGATTCCATGTTCCCAATGTAGGGAGCTGGGGGTTTGATCCCTGGTCAGGGAACTAGATCCCACATGCACCAACTAAGATCTGGTGCAGCCAAATAAATAAAATAAATATTTCTTAAAAAAAAAAAAAAAAAAAAAGACATGAACTAATGGACATCAAAAGAAAGGAGTATCGATGTTAAAAAGCTATAAAAGCCTCTTCCTATTAGCTTGGAACTTAGGAGTCTGTCAATTCTCTTGCCTTTTCAGCAAGCATAAGGTGAAGGCTGTGGTTTACTGTGGTATTATCAAAGATAAATTTCCTGCCCAAGTTCAGAAATAAACCTGTCTTCCAAAAAACTTTATGATGCAAATCATTTGAATATGCCCTCTGAAGTCTTTTAAACATGTTTTCCCTCACTGCCCACTATTTCTATAGTTAAAAAAGTGAAAAGTGTTAGCTGCTGCTCAGACATGTCTGACTCTTTGCAACCTCATGGACTGTAGCCCGCCAGGCTCCTCTATCCATGGGGATTCTTCAGGCAAGTCTACTGGAGTAAGTAGCTATTTCCTTCTCCAGTGGATCTTCATGACCCAGGTATCAAACCTGGGTCTCCTGTATTGCAGGCAGATTCTTTACTGTCTGGGCCACCAGGGAAGCCATTTCTGTAGTTACTAGTCCCTAATTTTTAAAAAATGACACCAGTCCATACCTCTAGTTCAGCAACCAGTTCCATTTCATCCCTGTGGTGAATGAGGAATTTTCACACCAGTCCCAGAGCAACCTGGTCCCCAGCCCAGCCTCTTGGGAACAAAAACAATACCTGGTTTGGCTGGGGCTTTAGCCTGAGTTTTCACTGCCACAGGTGTTGTCTTTGGCTTCTGGTTCTTTGGTGCCTCGTCCTCTGAGCTTGAGTCAGAATCGGAATCAGAGCTCTCGGCCTTCTTAAGAGGAGCTTTGACTGTTTTGGTCTGAGGCTTACCTCCCTTCTGTAAGAAAAGCCAGGAGAATCAGCAAGAGTTTTAGGGTACCCAAAGGACACCTTAAGGTACAAAAGCAAGCTCCCTAGGTGATCCCTTTTTTAGGCCTTGTTCCTGACATTCCCTGTTTATAGAGCTCCCTGCACCTGTCCACAGGACATCTTTTACTCTTGGAGTCCTTGACAGTGTCCCAGAGAAACCCAATACTGTCAGGGATGCAGAATGGACTGAATTTCTTCTAGATTCATGGTTCAACTTTTACCTTACAAAATCCTTTCCAAACCTCATATTTCTAAAACCTCTCTGAAAGACTTTGCAATAATCTGCTGTTTATAACCAGCACCACCAGGCTAAAAGCCAAGATTTTAGGTTTCTTCTTTCCAATCCCTTAAGCAATTCCTTTCCTCCCCAAAGCTGCACCTCAACAGGCTTTTTCTTTCTGTCTTCTTCCTCCTCTTCATCACTGGATTCTTCACTGCTGCTGCTGCTGCTGCTCTCGGATGCTTTGACCACAGCCTTTCCAGGATGCTGAAGCAGACTGGCCTGCTTGGCAGGTACAGCTGAACAAAAATATGGGTCCCGGTAAGAATCAGCCATTTAGTACTGGTAGACTACAAATCCTCTTCCTGGAACCACAACTTACCAGCTTTCTTAGCTGGAGGCCCCTGGTTTTCTTCCTCACTGCTGTCTTCACTGCTGTCACTGGATGAAGTCTTCTTAGCCACTGGTCCATTTGCCTGTAACTTCCGCTTTGGAGCCTTGGTGGACCTGCTGAGGCAGATTAGGCTAACTTCTGGGGAACAGGACCTTCTCAAACCAAAGAATACAACCCAGCCTACTCACGGGGAGAAAACTGCCACACTGGCAAAGAGAAGACTTACTTGAGCCAGAAACTATAGATATCCAAGAGGGAAGAGGCGTTGGCATCCTGCTGGGTCTATAAGAGAAAAGAGAGAAAGCAGGGTAAGAAAATTTTATCCTGGTTATCCTATGGGAGTTCAAATTTTATGTTATTTTCTCACTAAAAGTCACTTATTTTGTCTGCTCTATCTGATATAAATGTTGTATCTCTGAAGGTTCCTCCTACTTGCATAAATTAGGAGAAAAATATTTTATTTATGTATTTCTAAATTTTTGGTAGCAAAAACTTGGGTTATTCTTGTAGTTTCTAGCATCATCTATTCTCCTGCCTGTCAATCCTATTTATCAAAGCCTTTAAAAACATGCATTCCATTAAGAACACTGCTTTATTCAAACAGTGTACTATCCAGAAATTTATCCTTACCCATGAAACAAACACCGACACAGGAAGATGTTTGCTGCAACCTGGTTTATAATTCCAAACCACTGGAAATCAACCATCAAGAGAAGATTAGTAAAAATCTATGCTAATTATTTCAGTACTCTTGCCTGGAAAGTCCCATGGACGGAGGAGCCTGGTGGGCTGCAGTCCATGGGGTCGCGAAGAGTATATAGGACACGACTGAGCGACTTCACTTTCACTTTTCACTTCCATGCATTGGAGAAGGAAATGGCAACCCACTCCAGTGTTCTTCCCTGGAGAATCCCAGGGACGGGGGAGCCTGGTGGGCTACCATCTATGGGGTCGCACAGAGTCGGACACAACTGAAGCGACTTAGCAGCAGCAGCAGCAGCATGCTAATTATTCAGTGCAGAACTGCATTCAGCTGTTAATTACACTGCTTATGAATGATGAGTTGGTGTCCAAAAAAAATGGCAAGGCATTACAGTATATACAAGAGTACAGGCTCAAAGTTAGATGAAGTGTGGAACTTACTTCTGCCGGTTAGTAATGTGAGACCCTGAGTAAATCACTTGATCTAATACTGTTTTTCTTCCCTGTAAAATAGATAATACTATACAGCACTAAGTTGTTAAGAGAATGAGATAATGCACATAAGGGGCTTAGCATCTGGCCCTTAGTATGCCCTCCACAAAGATTAGCTTTTGTCACATAAAAAAGATTTCTGATTCTGAAAGGCCCAATTCCATCCAGCTGGATGTGGAAACACTCTCTGCAGCCTCTAACAGTCAATTCAAAACAGTTCCAATATGAAAGCAGCTCTATCAGATCACATGTGGCAAGCTGTCTCAGCTTAAGGAAGCCCTTCGAGGCTGATCTGACTTATAAGTTGTGTAACCTGATTCTACCACAAAGAACAAGCCTATCTTCTTAATCAAAGACTATGCCTGCAATGCAGGAGACTCAGGTTTGATCCCTGGGTCGGAAAGATCCCCTGGAGAAGGGAATGGCAACCCACTGCAGTATTCTTGCCCGGAGAATCCCATGGACAGAGAAGCCTGGCAGGCTAGAGTCCATGGACTCACAAAGAGTCATACACCACTGAGCCACTAACATTTTCACTTTTAAGGACTACCTCACCACTCCACTCTATCTTCAAGGTGTTTTCTTGTGTAGTCTTGTCTGCTCTCTTTGAGATGGAGATTCCAAACTTTTCACATTCCTGGTCATCTTCCTTTTACTTGTTTTTAGAACATCCTAAGGTACCATCACCAAGATAACAACTTCCACTCATTGATGCTTTCTGAGCACCAGGCACTGGTATTGCCACTTCGCATATATCATGTTATTAAAACTCACAAAAATCCTATAAAGTGAATGATGACATGCTCATAGAAGTAGAAACACATTCAGAGATTAAGCAAGCTGCCTGGATCACACACTTTTAAAGTGGCAGACTGTTCCCAAGCCTAGACTTGTCTAATGCAGGAAGTCAGGGATTCCACAACTGCTTGATGCTCAACCCTGCTTCTACTCCCGTTCATTTTTTTCTTTACTAACAAAAATCCCAGCTTTCATTAATGGCTTCCCCGCGGCTCAGACAGTAAAGAATCTGCCCGCATGCGGGAGACCCGATTAGAGCTCTGGGTCTGGAAGATCCCCCAGGGTAGGGAAAGGCTACCCACTCCAGTATTCTTTCCTGGAGAATTTCATGGACAGAGGACCCTGGTGGGCTTCTCCATGGGACTGCAGAGTCGGATACGACTCAGCGACTAACACTTTCACTTTTTTTCAGGTTTCATGATTTCTAAAGCAATTCTATTTGAGTCCTGGGTAAATTCGTTTGCGAGTTAAACTCAAGTCACGCTTGGCACCAGCCAACGTAAAAGCCCAATGAAGGTACCAGGAGCCTCTAATGCCTCCGGTGGGACAAGGCGCTCCCGCCCGGTCGCACTCTGCTAGCTACGTGACCTAGGCCACGAGGGTCCCACGCTGCCACCGCCTCACTTCTCACCAGAAAAAAGTAAGACTCAGCGCTAAGTAGTCAGACCTCGTGGAAGTGATGCCAAGACTCCAGGCTTTCCGCCAACCGCCGAGAGCTCGGCACAAAGACCTGGCAGTCATTAGTCTGGCGGACCCCGCAGACCTACCTACCTGCAGACCTAAGCATGCCAGGGCCCGCAGCTCTGTGGTGATCCCACCCCAGCTCTTGATCCAAACCCCGGACTCACAGCGCCTGTTGCCTTGACGAATTTATTGGCCACGCTCGAGAGTTGGTTATCTCGCAGAAAGCCGAGAACGAGGGGATACAGGTCGCTGGGAACCACGCGGCGTAAGCCGGCGTCCGCCATCCTCAGGGTAATACACGTCACTACCGTCGCGGACGCACACGACTCAAGAAACCGGAAGAGGCGGGCTAGGAGAGGATCCGTGCAACGTACTCGCGCTGCGCGGGACACGCCGGAAGGGGCGGGCGCACTCTCGGAGACAGGGTAAAGGCGAAATCCATGGACGCTTTCTGGTCCCACGAGTGTCGCCATCTTGGAAGGGCGGAGCCCGCCGTTCTGCTTTGTGAAGGCGGAGCCCTGACGTCAGAGGTCACGCCCTTGGTGGCGGCGGGAAAGCTTCGGACTTCCCGCGCCTTGCCTTCCTGCTGGAATCACCTTTCTCAATGCAGCGGTTACCCGCGCTCCTAGCATGCAGATACCAGAGTAAGGCGTGGGTCGGCGGGCCTGAGCTGACCTTGAATTTTCTAAACTTGGTCACATATCCCACCGTCCCCTATTCACGCTGCCACTCTTCTCCATCTTCAACACCCTGGAAGGCCCTTTCTCAAAATACCACCCCAACCTCTGCACTCCCAACTCCTCTACCGAGGGCCCTTCAGATTATCTGTGGTAGTGGTGAGGTGTTGATCTTCAAAACTGTCCACCTCAATCTTGACTTGCCCATGAGACAACTCTACCCTCCCTTATTTTTTGTTTAAATTTTTTTTAGTTTGTTTTGCTTTACCATACTGTATTCATTTTGCCATACATTGACATGAATCAGCCACAAGTGTACCTGAGTTCCCAATCCGGACCCCCCCCCTTTCCCCCTCCCTCCCTACCCTCCCTTATTTACACAGCTTCAGGTCAGCTTCATGAAGGGAAAAAGGGGATGTGCAATAAACCCGAGCGACAGCAGCAATCTTTTCAAACGGATAATCCTGAAAACAACCTTTCTACTTCCTGGGTCACCGTCCACACTATGAATCCTCCCCATGGAAGAACTAGAAAACCCTTCAACTGCCTCTCTCTTTGTCATGAGTACTCAAATTTATCAATGCCCAGGCCTAGCCATTTAATTTCAAATTCTCCCTATTTCAGTTTACATTAGCAGATAGCAATCCCTACAATCCTATCTACTACCCCTAGACTATTTCTCCTTCATGCCCCTCAGGGAGGTAAGGGTTCACTTTCTCAAAGGACACACCTCTTTGGCTTTCTCAAAGTAGGCATTCCCCTGTCCTTGGTATAATTCCTGTATGTCCCTCTTTCCCAAAGGTCTATTCACCTGCATGCATTCTTTACACATCTGAGCACCTGCTGAATGCCAAGCATTGTGCTCAAGCTATGGTACACACAAGCCTCAGTTTCAAAAACCTTTATTTACAACAGGTGTGAACTTCCTCTGGGTCCCTGATATTCAAATTCCTTCCCGGACCAATAGCACCACGCTTGTTGGAGATGCAGAATCTCAAGGCCCACCCCATAACTCAGAATCTGCATTTTTAAAAGATCTCCAGATTTAGCTACCCTTTCAAAGTCTGAGAAGCACTGCCCTAGATGACTTCACCTACAGGACTCTTGAAGAGCAGTTTCAAATCCAATAGGATTCTGCACCTAACCAAAGAGGGGTCCTAGGAATCAAATGGAAGTAGGAATGTCCCTGTTGAGTTCAGAGAGGAAACGTGACTTCTCTGGCACCAGCACCATAAAAAAGCACAACAGCACTTGGCAGTTCTCTCTAGTTCATGTTTATTAGTCTACACTGAGGGAACCCCTCAACCCCATCCATCTTACATAGGAATGCAAGTTCATGTGTTTCAAATATTATAAAAAACAAATACCACTTAAAACCTGATGTATTACATTTTTATTTCACTTTTTTCCATTTCTTTAGAAAACAGTCATCTCCTTGCTAGCAGCTCTCTCCCCTAGACTGGGGGAAGGGAATGGAGGAGGTTGGGCACCTCCAAAGAAAAGGGGATGGGGGAGAAGGGCCCAGGGTTACCTCCTGAGGTTCTTCTGGGCCTGTTTCAACAATGTGTCAAAGTCAAGAGAATCAAATTTGCTCTTTACAGGAGCAGGGTCAAAGTCTTCCCGATTGGAGTCTACAAAGGTAGAGAGAGACAAACATCAAGGTCTCTTTGAGTACACCTCCCAACCACAGGGTCTCAAATGGCCAGCTACCTCTCATATCTATAATGGATGGAACTAAAATCTCCTGAATTTTAAGTCAAAAGACAGGAGAGCCCCCATTTCTCCTCTCATCCCACCCTTTAAGCCCTTCATGTGTCAGAGGAAGACAAGTCGGCCTTACTAACCCCCGTCTCAAAAGGCTGGGGATTCTTCCAGGGAGGAGATGGAGTACACCAAAGGCTCAGGGCCTCCCTCCACTCACCAAGATCAGAATAGCTTCTCTTGCAGAACTGCCTGCGGCCCCCAAAGCAGAGATCAAAGGGCTGTTCATCCGCCTGCCTCAGCTTGTGGCCACTCTCAATGGCTGCAAATGCCTCCTCGGCATAGCGATAAGTGACGAAGCCATAGTTGTCACTGGAGGGGAGGGTGAGACAGAGGCTGAGATGGCTATTTGGGCACATGCCATGGAGAAGAGACAGCTCCCCAGGGTACAGGGACTGGGGAGGTTCTTCTCATTCCCCAAATGGCCAACCCTCTGACTATAGAGATGAAGGTGTCTTACACTACCCAGCACACCAGAGCAATCAGGAAAGACAAAGCACTGAGACAGATAACGGGACAGGAAGGACATCCTGACCATGGGGTCCAACCTCACCCTTGGACACGGAAGTGGATGGTGCACTCCTCAATCTCCCCAAAAACAGAGAACCTCTGTTTGAGCTCTGACCGAGTCATGCGGCCAGGTATCTTCCCAATGAAGACCACTCTTCTTTCTTCCTATGTTGGGTCAAGGAAAATTGACACACCATGAGCCAAAGCCATACTGCAGATGGCTCTGTGAGCTCATGTCATGGCTCAGGTACAAGCCCTCTCCTCCTAGGACCTGTTCCTCTACTCACTATTGCACGCTCCTTCTGCAGAACTCTCTGCCTTTGGTAATGGTCGTGTGAACGATAAGAACTGTACCTGCCAAAAGAAAAAGGTGCTATCAGCCCCCCAGACATTAGACAGCTCAAGTCTCAACTGTTAGGCTCTTGCACCCCAGATGCACCGACTCCCTGAAAACATGCTCACCGCCGCCTCCTGTCACTTCTCCGGCGAGGAGACGGAGAGCGGGATCGGCTTCGGGAACTAGATGATGAGGATGAGGAAGAGGAGGAGGAAGATGAGGAGGAGGAAGAAGAGCATCTTCGGGAACGTCCAGAAGAACTGCAACTGGACCTAGAGAACAAAAGATCACACAGCAATGATGGAAGGAGTGGAGATATCATCCACTTACCTCACCTTGGCCCCAGCCCTGCCTCCCTGTCAGGAAGCTCAGGACCAAAGGCAGAGAAAAGCAGAGGAGGTGCACAAGAAAAGCGAACTGAGATCCTTGTGAACTTTACATGTTATAGAGTATCTTGGCATTGATCTTTGTCAATTATGCAATTAAAAATAGAATATCTAACAAGTCAGAAAGAATAAAAATAATAGAAACTCAGAGATAAAGTGCTAGGCCCTAGGTACTACAAGGAGCCGAGGGGTGGCGGGTGCAAGGGAGAGGTGGGAGGGCAGGCAGGCCCGTGTCTCTGGAATCCTGCTCCCCTCATGTCTCACAGGAGTATTATGATTATGGCATTAAGGGGAGGTGACTGTGCTAGATCTGTAATAGACGACATACCTGAAGATAAGCTTCACCATCGAAAACCAAGAATTCTTCACTGATGAAGTGGAAAAATTTGGGTCTATTATAGAGAAAAAAGTACTCCCAAAAAGCAGATGAGGCCACAGTGACACCCAAAGGACACCAGACTCTTTCCTCAACAGATGATTAAAGGAAGGACTATTTGCCATTAACAACCCACTAGCCCACCATCCCACATCTACCGGAGAAATACAAGTAAGGACTGATACAGTGCAAAGGAATCAACATGGTCAGACCAAACCCTAACGGTCTCTCCCAAGGGAGGTCTCTAGGAAGCAGGAGATCTCAGAGATATCCCAGTCTCCAACAGAGGACAGAAGCTATCTTCTCACAGCTTGCCTCCTTCAAATCCAGGAAAAGGGAAGAAGACAAAAGCCAGAGACAGAAATAGAAAAGCCTTTGTGCCTGAAAGTTCATCAAACTCAATGTGCAAAAGCTTTCAGAGTAAGCCAGAGGAGAGAACTTCCAAAGCGGAGAGAACCTAACAGGCCATCAGAGCTCACCTTCGCCACCTCTTGTGTGGGGGGGAGAGGGACCGGGACCGGGACCGGGACCGGGACCGGGATGAGGAAGACGACGATGAGGATGAGGAAGAAGATGCTTCGCTGGTCCGGGTAGACCCAGAGCTGACAGAACGGCTGCTGCGGCCACGGCGGCCTTGCCAGCCCCGGCTTGGGGGGCTGGCTGACCTGCAGGCTTTTCGATAACAGCGAACTGACTGCTGCTTGGCTGAGGGATCAGGGAGAGTCCTAGTGTTCGTGTCATTCCGGCAGGGTGAGGCCTCAGGGGACAGCAAGGCAGACGGGGCAAGGCAAGGAGTTTGGGGATCTGCCTGCTCTTTGCTAGTCCTGTGATCAAGTGGCTTCTGGGAGGCAGCTGTGCCTGGAGGCACAGAGGTGACTGAGCCCAGGGACAAGACAGGCTTGATGGTGATATCCTGATGGCGTTTGACGTTCCATCGGGAGCCCACCTCTGGAATGACTAGGGCAGGCGTCTTTTTTGGGGGGGTCCTGCTCCGAACACAATAGTCATGGTCCCCAGAGCCCACATGGACTGGACTAGGGCCATGGACCCCTTCGTGGAGGCGGGCTGCAGCTGGATGTTTGGCCTCCGTAATTCCTTCAGGCTTCAGGGTTCCCTCCTGGGCGGTGGACTTAGGAGATCTGGCTTTGGCCAGCAGAGAGACAGCAGCCAGGGGCTTCCATAACTGATGGGGAGGGGTAGCTGGAGGGGTGAGCCCTGTGAGGGGAGGGAGGATGGAGATAGCAGGATGAGATCCGATTCTACACTTCTGAACACTATATACAGGCTCCAGAGAACCCAACTTCATTTCACAAAGTGTAGTAATGCTGATTAGCAGCCCAGCTTCTCCCACTGTTACAACTGCTCCTTACCATGAGCTCCCCATCTTGGAAACCAGCAACAGAAACCCAACTGGCCTAGAGTCCTCCTGAACCTCTCATTGCNCCAGAGAACCCAACTTCATTTCACAAAGTGTAGTAATGCTGATTAGCAGCCCAGCTTCTCCCACTGTTACAACTGCTCCTTACCATGAGCTCCCCATCTTGGAAACCAGCAACAGAAACCCAACTGGCCTAGAGTCCTCCTGAACCTCTCATTGCCCAAACCCAGCTGGTGGCCAGGTCCTGTCTGTTCCACCTCGTCATTCTTAGACTCACCCCCTGCCCCCGGCACTGACTGACTTCCAGGCTGCATTTTCCCTGAACTCATGTAATCATCTAATAATCTTCTACCTCGGGCATCACACCTGTCCACCTGTCTTCTACATTCCCACTGGAGGAAGCACTCTAAAACCAAACTGGTAAGACTTTTTCAATTGCTTCTTCAACGTACAATATAAAGTCCAACCAGCTTAACATGGCCAAGTTCCCATAACCTGTCCTCCTACTTAACACTCCAGCTTTCTCTCTTCCGAGCTCTGCCCACCACCCTGATTAGCCACTACACTCCAGCCAAAACGAACCAATCACCATTTCCCAAAACATACTGATACCAGGCCGGCTCTGTTTCTTCAGTTCACTCAAGCTGTTCCAACAACCTCAAATGCTCTTGGTGTCAGTGATTTTTCTCAAGCCTCCAATTTGAGGATTACCTTCTGTAAAACCCTGTTCTGACAGTCCCTCTTCAGACCCCACTATAAACCAAACGAGTTTCTTTGACACACAACCTCTGATACTCGACATGCTCATCTGTTTACACATCTGCCCCCTGAATTGTGAGAACCTCAAGGACGACGATCAGATTTCCGTATCCCCAACACCTATACACACTTGCTGCAGAGCGGGCTCTACAAACATTTGCTGCATAAACTAATCAAAGGCAGAGTTCCCCACCCTGAACCCACCTGCCACGTTGGCCAGTTCTGGGGCTTGTAACCGGTCTAGGGGCCTCTTCTCCTGGGGAGTGTCAACGCTGCTGGCGGGGGGAAAAGGGAAAGCCTGGTTCATTGCCTCCTCAACATCTGCTTTCCTCATGAAGCAATAGGAAAGGGGGACGTGCAGAGAGGAACAGGGGTCACAAACTGTCCCAATCATTTCCTCCAGCACAAAATGGGTCTTAGTGGCTGAACTTCATGTAAGTTGGGTCTCAGCTCTGTCCAATTTCTGGAGGCAGGCTGACTATGACCTTGATACCCCCCACCTCCTCCAAGCCGGGAGACTCTTGTGCCCAGCTCAAACCAACCCAAAATCAATATGGAGGAAAATATGCTTGGCAGAAGAGGATGGGGTATCATGAACATGAAAAAGGAAAAAAGGTCTCCTGGTACTGGAAGAATGGGGAACAAGGAGGTCCAGGATACCTGTGTCCTCCAAAGAGTCAGGGAGCCCTAGCCATGAACATCCTCCCCCATTTTTTCTTACACCATCAGCAATGTTTTGAGCAACCTTAAAGCCTGTTAAATAAAGGAAAGAAACCCCCCAAAACACAACTCACCAGAATATAAAAAGTATCACCATTTGAAACCCCAGATTGGAATCAGCCAGAGGATGGTTCATATATATCTTCCTATGTATCACCCAAGACAATGCTCAGTAGTGATGGGCTGAGCCCGGGGTGGTGAACAGGGAAAGACTTTAGAGCTGACTAAATGTCCCTTAACAGAAGCATCCAGTTGACAGTCCTGGAGCGCCGGCCGGCTGCTGACCAACAGCTGTAGGGTAACTCATTCACATCCCCATACTTACCCTGAGTTTCCTACAGCCAGGTTGTCAGCAGGAGCCGGGGGAGGGCACTCCTTTTTGGCTGCAAAGAAACCATACTAGTTAAAAGCCCAACCAGACATTCCATACTGAGGTGGCACAGAACTGCTGGCTTTAAGATGCAAAGGAGGAAAACCCATTTTGCCTAGATACTCCATTGGGGTCTCCACAAAGAAATCCATTCTCCTCCAGTGGGTACTCAACAACTATTTTTAATTATGTCTCTTCTGCTTAAGAACAAGCACACACTCCACCGAATCAGAGACCGAGTCCCAACTCCTAAATCTAGCATTCCAGGTTCTATATAATCCACCCAATTAACTTGCTAGTCTTATAAGCTACTCTTGATCTACACTTGTACTTTGCCTTGTACTACAGATACCTATTGTCAATTCAGGAGTCATTTCTGCAGATTCCTCTCCCCAGTTAGATCATAAGCTCCTTGAGAATACGACATAGCATCCTTCGCCACATCTAGATCCACACTTGTACTGAGAAGCTGAACTAGCCATTGCCTTTCAAATACACTGTATGTGACCTTTCCTGCACCTCTGCCTTTACTCACCACATGCAGGCTCTCTGAATTCCTATCTTCCAAGGCTCAGCTGGAGAACTACTTCCCTCTAGAAAAATGTCCCCAATTCACTTGGATCTCCCCATCCATCCACTCTTTATAGTTCTTGTCATGCTGTACCCTCTCCCTGGCTTGGATTGCATCAATGGGATTGTCTTCCCATTCCAATTAGGAAGCCACTCTAGTGGCAGAGACTCCCCTTCTCCCTCCTCCCAGTTTAAACAACTACAGGGCTGGGCCCAAAAGAAACATCAACAGAAAGGGTTTCCTCACCTTCTGATTTCTCAAATTGCTCCAGCAGACTGGACAGGTCCGACGCCTCAATTCCTGCGGAAGCACACAACACAGGATTGGAAACCTGCCCCTATCCACTGAGCACACAGGTCCCAAAAGTTCCAAAACACCTCGCTTCTCTCCTTATGCGCCCCCTGCCCACTGTTTTAAGTAAACCAGGGAGCAACACTCCCTGAGAAAGAGAACCAAACCAACCAGAACTTCTCTCTCTCAAGGATTCTAACAAAGGCCAGCCCCACTGAGGCTTATCCTGTTTTATGGAGGACACTCCTCACACAATTCCCATGCCATTCTTCACACCAACTGAACTGTGTGCCACTCACCAATCTCACTGATGAAAGCCTGCACCACAGCCTCAGGACCCTGGGTACGAGGGGTAGGTAGAAAGGACAGTTTCCTTAGACGGGCTGGGTGGACAGCAGGCAGTTTGGTGGTAGCGCTCTGCCTTGGTGCCGGTGTGGGAACAGCCTTGGCAATAGGAGAGGGTGGTTTCTCCCTGGGCCTAGTCTCCTGTGGCTCAGGCTTTAGCCTCTCTGATGCAGGCTCCTCAATAGCCACATTCTCAGCAGACACACACGGTGGAGCCTTGATCCGAGGGCTGTGCACTGGGGAGGACGCCTTGTGTTTCAGATGGGGAGATGCAGGCAATGGCTGGACCTCCACCTTGGTGGGCTCTGTCTGTGGAGCTCCCTGGCCAGCTGCCCCAAGACTGAGGGGAGGAGCCATCGGCACAGCTGGCACACTTTCAGGAGAGCCAGCTGGGATGCCACCAGGCTCCACCTTGGGTGGGAGGACAACTCTTCCAACTGAGGTTAGTGGCAAAGGAGGTGGGGGAACAGCAGGCCAGAACGGAGGGTGTTGCAGCCCTGGGCCCCATCCCAAGGGCCCGTAGGTACAGTTGGAATTATATGGTGGGACTGGGGCAGGAGGAGGTACCCAAGGCACATTGCAAGTGGGGGGCACAGCATAGGCACCTGGAGTACCAGACACTAGGGGCACCGTTGGTGGGGGGGGCAGGCAAGGATAGCCAGAAGGGGACACAGGAGGACAACAAGGCCAGGGTGGCACAGGGGCATAGTGAGTATAGGGATCAGGTGGCACTGGCCCCAGAGACATCGGAACATTAGGAGGCTGCAAGGGTGGTGGAGGCAGATTGGGCACAGCTTGCCCATTTGTGGGAAGGGGCAGCACAGGAGTCATGCCCACCCCACCTGTTGGAAAAGGCAGACCAGTGGGCATTGTGGGGGGCATGGGCTGCACAGCAGGAGGTGGTGGTCTTGCTGGCAGCAGTTTCTCTTGGGATGGCACCTGCTCAGTAGGAGCTGAGGCCAAAGGCTTGCTCACAGGTGGCTCAGGACTAGGAGAGGCAGGGCTGGGGCCAATAGACCCAAAGCAAGCCTCAGGAGGCACCTCAGGACTTCTCTGCGGAGCTGTCTTCTTGGCTGGGGCTGGAGGGATGACAAGACAAGGGATGTCTGCCAGCCCTGTGGGAGTTTCTGGGAGGCTGGGCCACTTCCCAGCGGGAGGCTGAGGGGTCCTCTCTTCGGCCTCTGGTTGGCGCTGCTGCCTTCGTCGCCGGTACTCAGATAGGCTAAGAGGCCGAGGCCTGACTTCCTGGGTTGTGGTACTGGTACCAGTTTCTCCCTTCAGAGGACCTACAACCTCCCTGACTTCAGGACTGTTGGCCTTTGGGGGCTCTGAGCACTCTGATTCCAGGAGGAGCTGGGCACCTGGATTCCTCTGGGCTGATGATACTGCACCACGTCTAGGATCAGTTGGCCTAGACTTAACTAGTACAGGGTCAACTGGCGACAGGTCATTGGGAACAGAGTCAACTTGTACTGACTTGACCACGACAGGGTCAACTGGAGACAAGGCGTCTGAGATGGAAACAACCACTGCAGGGTCAGTTGCTGCTGAGTCAGCCAGGACTGGATCAGCTGGGAGAGGGTCAACCAGCTCAGAGTTCACTGAAGCAAGGTTAGTTAGCATAGGGTCAAGAGGTTCAGTGTCAGTCGCAGTGGGACCAGGGTCAACTACAGTGGAATCAGCTTCAACAGAGTCAAGTGGCATGGGGTCAGCTTGAGCAGAGTCAACCAGTGAGAGATGCCTTGAAACAGGGTTGGCTTGGATAGGGTCAACCAGGCTAGGGCAAAGGTCTACAGGATCTTCTTTAGCAGAACTAGCTTGCTCGGTACTGCTCTCCAAGTTCGCAGAGCTGGGCTTCTCCAAGGCAGCTGCCCAGGCCCGAGCCCAAGCCCGGGGCTTCCCTCTACCATGGGGAGGCCCAACCTCTCTTTGAAGGTCCTCCTGAGGCAGGCTGCCTCCTTGAGAGGTCACCTCTGGAACAGCTGTAGACTGCCCACGAGAGGCTGACCTCAGCCTCCTGGTGTAGCCCTCTGAACAGGCAGCTGGCTGCTCCTTGCTCTTCTTCCTCCTGCCCTTTCGAGCCCTCTGGGAACTTAGCATTGTGTTGGCTGGTGGGTTTTGAGGCCCTTTGGGCACCACTGGCTCCATGACCTCCCTGGGCTCCAACATGGAGGCTGACTCCAACTCTTCCTTTGAGTCCAGTGACAAGCCCTCATCCTTAGGGCAGAGAGTTTCCTTGGGAACAGCAAGCTCTGTCTCCACCTCTAGTGGTGGCATGAGCAGCTGCAAGGCTGGACTGACCTCTAGTGTGTCATCCAGGAGCACAGGCTGGGGGCCAGCAGGGATCTGTCGCACCACAACTGGGATCTCCAGGTCATTGCCAGCTGTGGCCGCCTGACCCACAATCTCCAGTACCACACAATCCTCAGGCAGTGTCAAATCATCTGGCTGCTCCTGAAGCTCATCCTCGAGCGCTGTCAGGTGGGTGAGGTTGGGCAGGCAGTACGGGTGCATGGCCCTCACCAGCTCACTCAAGGAGGAGATGCTCTCGTCTCCAGCTGCCTGTACTGCCATCTCTGCTACTGCTGCTGTTTTCTCTTCCTCCTCAGGACAGGCTAGGTGCATGGGGAAGTCTGGGATGCTGCTCACAGAGTTGTTAAGCTCCCCAGCAAGCATCTCACTGCTGAAGCCAGCCAGCTCCTCCTCTTCCTCCCCATCACTACGCTGCTGAGGAGGAGGGGACTGACCCCAGCGGGTTCTTGACCTTGGGGGTCTCCAACTAGGAAGCTTAGGGGAGGAGGTCTCCAAGAAGGAAGGTGGAGAGAAGTCCCAAGGGGGATCTGCGAGTGCCATCTCAACCTACAGGATAGAAAATAAGACATAGGTGTTTTCTCCAGGAATATATTTTTCCAGGCCTGTCCCCACATATTCCTCCCCCCCCCCGGGAGTCTATGAGGCTCCCTAGGGCAGGCTTACCCCACTTACTCTACTACTGCCTGTGCTAGGCCCCAGTGGGTCAGTTGGGGTGATGAGGTCACGTTCTGGGGGTGTCCGAGAGAGGCTGAGCAACCTGTGCAGCTAAAAGACAGAAGACCTGAGATGAGTCTGTGTTTCAGAACTTTATGAGTAGGCCCACGGATGTGGTTTTAACCTTTGCACCATCCACACACCTCTTCCCCGTGTCCCACACTTACAGAGGAGCCCTCCCGAGGTGACACGAGCAGCTCCGAGTCAGGAATGCTGTCAAATGGAGATAGGTTCTCAGAATCTGCATTGTCCAAGATCTCCGTCAGAGCTGTGAGCAGTGACACTTCATTCTGGTCCTCCAGAGATAATCTGCTCTGTTCAGGAAAGACAATAGAAAGGTACCACCACCATCCTAACCAAGCCACTGAGAAGGACTAGATGCCAGGAGAATCCCTCTCCTGGGCTCAATTCAGCTTAATTTGCCAGAAAGAGACATGAGCACTGGAAGCATGGGTTCCAATCTCATTTACTACCATCCACTACCTCTCTAGTATCAACAGAGACCTGTCAAAATTGAGTCCTGAGTTTGTTTCACACTCTCTCCACCCTCAGTTAAGATGTAGGATGCTCAGTAGATAGCCCTTGACTAAGCTGGAACTGGACTCAAGACAAGATTAGAACCCTCTGGACATATAAGTCAGGGGCCCAGGCAGGGAGAAAGGCTGTGGACTATATCAAGTCTGCCAGGGCATACTTTTACATGGGACACAGCCCAAGTCTCACCTAGAAATAAAAACACACTTCAAGGACTCAGGCTGAGTACCTGGGAACCAAGGTTCTGAAGTCAAAGCCCCAGCTCACCTCTCCAAGGCTACCAAAATCTTCAATGAGGGAGATGAGGGAGGCATCCATATAGCTGTGCATGGTCCCCAACAGCGCCCCATCCTGCAGTATCAGCTCCTCCATCTCCAGGTCCTTGTCCCTCAAACAGGGGCCCAGCCGAGACAGACTGACAAAGCCAGAATCATCGCCCTCCTCGTGCAGCAGCGCCTGGGGCAAAAAAGGATAAGGTTAGAAAGGCCCCCTGGGCAGCTATTGACACACTCTGTAAACCAGGTGCCCAGACCTCCACCAGTGGCCTTGGACTCAGCAGGAGCCCCACTACAGCCACGCCTCTGGACTTGCTGGGCAAGAAAAAGTTTAGACTCCATCTAGAAATACTCAGAGCCCACAAAATTGATAAATTGGAGAATAAAAAGATCAAAAAGACCAAGATTGTTCAGAAGAGTCATCTGCCGGCAATAATGAAGACAGACATTCTGAGGAACACACCAAAGGGCAGGAGGTCAGAAGCTGGCAATTCCAGCGGCAACCAGCTTACCCCCCTCAAATCCCACTTACACCTCTGTTGTCTGCATAGCTCAAATCCCAATCTCAACCACCATGAGTGATAGTCACATTTATTTCCAATTTCTGTGCCGAAGGCACTATAGTGTGCCACCCAACCTCTCAAAGGTAGTTGCAAGGGAAAAGTCTCTTCCCTGCCCAGTAAGAGCAAAACAAGAGAAAGCTTGATTCTGTGGACAGGCAAGCCCCACCCCATCTCTTCCCTGAGAAGGAGCAACATCCTTGTCAGGCAGGGAGCCACCCGCCCAGGTCTGTCAAAGAGTGTGGGTGTGGGCAGGGCTAGAAGTGCCTGGAAGGGTTGGGGAGGCCAGAGGTAGAGGTATCTCCCCTAGAAGAAATATAGATGATGCAAAGGCCAGAGAAGGGGAACAAACATGGACAAGCCAGTCTCCCCCTTCTCTCGCAGCAAAGGGAAACTCGGTACCTCTTCCAAAAGAAAAAAAAAAGCAACAGGTGTGATGCACCTTCCCAATCAAGCCAAAGAGTTACAATGCCCAGTGAGAGGAGAGGACACCTGGGGACACTTTAGGAGGCAGGCCTCCTAAAGATGAAGAGAAAGGTGGCAGGTTTTAGGCACTCACTCCTCCTAGGCCTTCACAACCCTATAATTACAAATAGCACCTGAACAGCACCTGCCTCAGCAAACACTTCTAGGTGCGCAAAAAGGCTGCACCTCAACTTGCCTTGCCACCTACCCGACCCAGCCATCAGGCTGGAATCCCAAGATGACGCCCCAGCTTTATGAACCACTCATCACCACTTCCATCTGACAGGTACTGGAAACCCAGTCAGAGAATCCCCTCTTCATCTGAGCTCACCCATCCCTCCCCCAAATTCCCAAACAGCACAGCTCCCAGAGTACCAAGGATCATGGAGGGGCTAAGCCCAGGCTGAGTGTTAGCCACCAGCATCTCTAAGTTTAATAACCCCCCCAACTGGTTTTCCCCCAGCCAGCCTGTCCCTGCAGGGTTCAAAATCAGCTACAAACTTGAAAATACACATTTGATCACCTCTTGAGACCCTCCCTAGTCCCTTCCAAGGGTATTTTCCTGCTCTCAGCATTAGATTTAAGTCCATAAATGGATTACCACGGTCCTGGTATCCCCCACCAGACTCCTCCGGGGTGTCTTCTCTCACCACTCTCTGGCCACACCAGCCATACAGGTTTCTCCAATAAGCCATGTTCTCTCCCACCTCAAGGCCTTTACCCACTATTCCCTCTGAGGAAAGCTCCTCCTTCCCTCTCCCCCATAGTCTCACTTTAAAATGTCTCTTCCCAGACCCTGCAAGGTAAATTACTACTGCTGATTATATAATACGCTGCACTTTCCTTCTGTCTCACTCATCATCATTTATTGTCTAACATGATAAAGACATAGGATCCTGGAGGACAGGGGCCATGTGTGATTTACCACAATATCCCATGTTTGAACATAATGGAATCTCAATACCTGGCTAACTGGACTAGCTTCCACATACTCATCTTTGTGTGTATTTGTGGTGAACAATCTCTCCATGAGACCTTCTCCAATTCCAAACAACAACCTAACTTGGATTACAGTTGGATCATGGATCCTTCCTGCCTCTCCCCCAAAGGGGTGGGGTGGGCAGCACCAGCCCCACAACATGTAGTCTCTGAGAAAATAAGGGAAGAGGAGGTGGGCAGCTTCCAAGTTAGAGCCCCAGAAGCCATCTTCCCCCTCCAAGGCCTGAATTGCTCTGCTAGAACTGGTATTACCCGACAGCTTGCAGCCCAACTCCCACCTAGAAACTGAAAAAGAAAAAAAAAGAATTTCAAGGACTCAGCTTAATTGCTTAAGAGAGATAACAGTCCAAACTAACACTTGCCCACCTCCACTCTGGGTAGGAACTTTTAAGAAGCCCTGTTGAAGAGCAGGACGATAACACTTTAAAGTCAGAAGAACTGAAGACCAGGAAAAAAAGATGACAGAATTTCCCCCCACTCAATAAACGTTCAACTAGTGTTGAAGAGTTCTCAAATAGCCTCCAACTTTTGTCATCCCCAGAAAAAATTCCAGAAAAACAAACCATCTCAATTTATATATCAATTCACAGGAACAGGCCTTAGCTGCCTTCTCCAGAGATGTTGGAGGAAAAGCGAGGAAGAGAGGATTCCCTTTCTTTACCTAAGCCTGCCCCATGTAAATGTTGATACCTCCCATATCCCTTGCATTAGGAGGCAGGACTACAAGCAAACAAAACGCCAGCGCCTGTGACTCATAAGCCACCCCAAGCCGGTCGGACAGAAGCCGCCACTAGCTCACTCCACAGCCCTTCAACCTCAGCCCTCTACCCTTCCCAACACACTCCGCCATCAGCAGGACTACACGCACATCTGGAAAGTCCTTCACCATCCGTCGTAGAGAGGCGAAGCGGGCCAAAGCAGAAGGAAAAAACTCCTTCAAGGTTCTGAGCAAAGCTGATTCCAGCAGCCCCAACCTTCCTTCCCAGTCAGGGGCCCCCAGAGCCGATCGGAGATGGCGGGACCGGCTGAGACACACCCAGTTCCCGGCAGTGCGGCTCCAGCGCCGAAACCAGGTGCCGGGTAGCCTGGAGCGGGAGCCACGTGGACATCCCCTCCCCGCCCCCACGTGGACCCGCGGCCCCCCCCAGCCCCCGGCCCAACCCACGTGGGTGCCGGGGCCGCCTAGAGGGGGAGGGGAAGCAGACAAGTTCTCCCGGGAAAATCACTCCCCCCACCCCACGTGGCTCCGAAAAGGCNCCCCAGCTGCTGTGGGATTTCATCAGCCAAGAGTGGCTGCCCAGGCCAGCCTCCAACCAGAAAGATCACTGAGGAGAGGAAGAGAGATTTGGGGGATGTTTCGGAGGAGGCTGTTAAAAGATACTGGGAATCTCCAGAGAGGAGAGTGCCCTCCTCTATCCTTGCCTGTGGCTTTGGCTCCCCAGCTCACAGGGGTGAGCACCCCTGCTTGGGGCTTGAGGGCGGCATTCCTGTTCCCGGTCCTCACAGGCCTCCCCTCCATCCAGGTCTCTCCGGACCCAGTCTGTTCCGTCTCCATCTCTCCGTCCCGTCCCCTGTCTCTCCCAGTCTGTCTCTCTTTTGTTTTTCTCAGCAGTCCTCCCTGCCTGCCTCCCTCGCTCTCTCCCTCCCTCTTCCTCCTGCCTCTCAGGAAGGGGGGCGGGGCCGGTGGGGGCAGCTCCACCCTCCGCCCGCCCTGGGGCCTCATTCTGAGAGCGGCTCAGGGAGAGCGAGCGGGGAGGGAGGGAGAGAAAGGGAGAGAAGGAAGGGAGCCGGAGGGTGCTGCGTGTGTCTGTGCGTGTGCGGTGCGAGTGTGAGTGAGTGTGAGTGCCGGGCCCTGCCTCTGCTGGTGCCCCGCCGGAGGGGCCTGCTGGCCTGGGGAGGGCGGGCGGGCTGCTTGGAGGCAGAGGCAGAGGCATAGGCGGGGAGAGCCGAGGAGGAGGAGGAGGAGGAGGAGGAGGAAAGAGCGGAGCAGCCATTGTTGAGGGAAACCTTGCAAACAAAGAAGGCTCCGGACTCCCCGCGGCCCCCCGCCCCCCAGGCCGGCACC
>SJYA01002977.1:131719-361482 GCA_006410615.1 Neotragus moschatus
GAGGAGGAGGAGGAGGAGGAGGAAAGAGCGGAGCAGCCATTGTTGAGGGAAACCTTGCAAACAAAGAAGGCTCCGGACTCCCCGCGGCCCCCCGCCCCCCAGGCCGGCCCCCTGGCCCCCGGTCCCTGGCCCAGTGGCCATTGTAACTTTCCCCCGGGGCTGTGGCCGCCGCGGGGCGGGCTGAGGCTGTGCGTGAGAGTCTTTGTGCAACCCGCGGAGTGGAGCTCCCAGCCAGGCCTGCCCGTCCCACTCGGGACATGAGTGGCTGAAGTTGGCCCCTCCTCAGGCCTCACCCCAGCCAGGGCCCCTCTGGGCTCCCAGCTCCCCCCCGTACCTCTCCTGGTCCCCTCAGTTCTCCCAGGTAAGTCTGGGCACCCTGCAAGCCTGTTGGGGGTGGGTGGAAGTCCTGGGTCTGGTCCGGGCCTGGGAGAGAAGTGCCCCAGCTCACAGGCCAGAGCCCTCGGTCCTGCTGACCTATGGTCAGCCCCTAAAGGGAGGAGGCCTGCCCTCAGGTCAGTCCGGTTACCATGGAAATACCCAGCTGGAGATGCCCCCTAAGTCCACAAGATGCGGCTTCCATTGAGAGAAAACTTTACTAGTTCTGGGCTCTTTCTCTCCCCTTCCCTAAAGGCTCCCAGGTTGCCAGAGATGGGAGCCAGGGTTCTGCCTGACTCCAACCCTTCACCCTCACCCCAACGTTGCTACCTCTACCCCTGCTCCGGGGACAGGCAGCAACAGGGACAGATGGTCTGGGTGATGTTCCCTCCCCTCCTCTTCTCACTCCCAAGCCCTTGTGCTGGAACTACTGGGAGTTGCTGTGGCTCTGGAGAGATGCTGAGTTTTATTTGTGTCCATTCACTGGACGTGTAAATAGAGGCCCCTGAGCTTTGGGCTTTAGCTCTGCAGAACTGTTACCCAGCCCCAGGCAATGTGCCTGTCATTTCTCTAGTGAGAAACTGAAGCTCTGAAACTTTTTCCAGAGTTAGAGAGAAACCCTGGTGTCTTGCCTCTCATCTCTGTAGGATCTTGAGCTGATACTGAGTGGGCCTGAAACCAAGGAGCAGGGCAGTAATGGTTTTGGGAAAAGGAGGGCCTAGGTAGAGGATGAGGGCCAGGTCTTCTAATCTAGACTGTTGGGTGTATTGCCCAGGCATGGTTTCTGGTGGGCAACGTGAGCTTTGACTTTTTACATGGCCTTATCTGTCTGTGGAGTGGCGGGGACTTGGGACTGGATGGGACTGTCTCTTTCCCAAGTACATATGCTGCTCACTCAGTTCTGACTGGCTTGTGAAGGCTGTGTGTTGTGCTGGGAGACTGTGGATGTGACATCTGAGAGCTCAAGTGTGGGGCGAGGGCCTATTGCAGGCACCCTGATCCTGCCTGGGGCTGCTGGGTTCCAGCCCTTGGTAGGCATGTCGGGGCGAGCTGAGGGTGGAAGCCTGCTAGGCAGGATGAGACACACGCATGTGCAGGTACATACAGGCGCAGGTACACACAGGCTCTGAGTTTTGGCACCTTCAGGGACCGTGTAGGGTAGGCCCCTCTGGGACCCTCCTTTGGCCCATGTTGTGAGGAGGGGACCCAGGGGAGAGAATTACATGGCACATGTTGACACAGGGTCTTCCTTTGTCTCTCCCCCCACCGAGAAACAGAATAGATTTTTGTATCAGAATTAGAGAGGGGGCTGAGTGAGATACAGCCAATTCAGCCACCCTTCCAAATGCAATCAAGTTTGTGGGATATGAGGAAGCAGCAGTGGCTAGGACTTCACTTCACTTTCTCCTCCTGTCTGGTGGGGAGGGGGAAAATGGCATTTCAGGGGACCCTGGCTGGCACCCAACTATGAATATAACACTTCTTCCAGTCAGGTAGTGGTAGAGCAGGAAACTCTGTGCTGCGGGTGAGCTGGAGCGGGGACAGCTGTGCACAGGCATAGCTCACACCAGCAGAGACCTGTCCAGTTACCACTTGCCTCCGAAGTGAGCCCCTGAAACCTGGGCTCCTTCTCAGGGGCTTCTTATTTTCTGTTTGTGAGGAGAATGGGATCCATTGGAGACCCATCTACCTCTACTGCAAGTGTAAGAAAAGAAAAGGGGCTGAGGCTTTGGGTTTCAGGTTTGTGGACAATACTGGACCATGGTAGGTGTGGGGGAGGGGCTGGGCTGATAAGGGAGTGGCCGTTGGTAGGAGAGGCAGAAGGCCCAACTGGTTATCTAGTGGGCGGCACCCAGCAGGCACCCCCCCACCTTATCGTTTTATCCCCTGCCCTCCTGAGACCCTGGGGGTGGAGAAGGAGCAGGGAGTTGGCAAAATCCCCCTTCACCTTCTCCCAGCTTGGTCTCCAGAGTCCAGTAGTGGGGTAGAACTACCATAGGATATGGGACTCAGAAGAATAGGTTCAAGTCCTGGTTCTGCCAGTTACCAACTCGGCAAGTCCCTTTGAGCTTTCATTAGGCTCATTTGTAAAATGGGAGTGTTAGAGTCACTTCTGCTGCCACACAAAGTTGTGGTAATGATTACACAAAATAATGTAGATAAAAAGGGAGTTTATCAAAATTTTAGATTCTGATGTTTGTATATTTATCCTATGGTTATTGACATTTCTTCCCATTTTCAATTCTGTCATCCAGGGCTCAGCCACATGAAGAAATGGGCTCTTGAGTATTAGGACTGAGAACTTCTAGTTTGTAAAACAAAATGGAGCCAGATTTAGAAGGTGGGATAGGTGCTCCCTGGGGTAATCTCCCTTTCACAGTGTACTCGGGCGCTCCAGAAGACCAGTTCCTGTGCATACAGTCTTAACAGCCTTCCAGGAGCACTCTCAAGAGGGACTTGGGGGACCCCATCTTTGTTTCCCTTCTAGGTTGTTCCTCAAAGTCATTCAAGCTGTACTCACCGAAGGAGCCCCCGAACGGCAACGCCTTCCCTCCCTTCCATCCCGGCACCATGCTAGATCGGGATGTGGGGTGAGTTTCTTTTCTACTTCCTGTCCCTTCCCCATATGGCATCCTGCCCGAAAAGGGGATGGAGTGACACCCGCAAACAATTCCTGTCTTCTACCCATTCTCATAGCCTTTTCCCTTTCACAGCCCAACTCCCATGTACCCGCCTACATACTTGGAGCCTGGGATAGGGTAAGTGGAGTCCAATGGGGAGGTTGGTTCTCTACATTACAGAGGTGAAGGCAGAGGTGGTGGTGGGGGGAGGGTCTGTTCCTACTGACCTCCCTTCTTCACTTCTCCCAGAAGGCACACACCATATGGCAACCAAACTGACTACAGAATATTCGAGCTTAACAAACGGCTTCAAAACTGGACAGAGGTATAGCCAGGGGAAAGGAGCTGGGAGAGAGAAGGCCATCTGGGCATCCCTGTGCCATGTCTGCTGATGCACGCACCTCTCCCTGTGCTCCTTAGGAGTGTGACAATCTCTGGTGGGATGCTTTCACAACTGAGTTCTTTGAGGATGATGCCATGTTAACCATCACTTTCTGCCTGGAGGATGGACCAAAGAGATACAGTGAGTGGCCTCTGGGGATCCTGCCAGTCCTGTTATAAAAGTGTACACCTCCTGTGTCCAAAGATGTGGAGCTGGGTGTTTGTCACAGGGGATCTGTCCTGACAGGGATGTTATCTGCCGTACCACCTCTGAGAGCCTTCTATTCTGAAGAGTTTGTCCCATCTCTACAGCCATTGGCCGGACCCTGATCCCGCGCTACTTCCGCAGCATCTTTGAGGGGGGTGCTACAGAGCTCTACTACGTGCTTAAGCATCCCAAGGAGGCATTCCACAGCAACTTCGTTTCCCTTGACTGCGACCAGGGCAGCATGGTGACCCAGCATGGCAAACCCATGTTCACCCAGGTCAGCACCCAGTTGGATGTGAAACACTGGAAGACCTAAATTTGATTCCTCTACTGGCTCCCCCAAATGTACTTGGCTATTCCCCAGGGAGGTGGCAAGATACGCAGGGCAAGCAGGCATGCTGCCGTTTTCAGCAGCCATGTATTGAGTTTTTAGGTGACAGTATTTTTGGGTCACAGGGGGACACAAGTAAACACAAGCCTGTCCTCATGGAGCTTATAGTTGACGAGTGNGGCTCCCCCAAATGTACTTGGCTATTCCCCAGGGAGGTGGCAAGATACGCAGGGCAAGCAGGCATGCTGCCGTTTTCAGCAGCCATGTATTGAGTTTTTAGGTGACAGTATTTTTGGGTCACAGGGGGACACAAGTAAACACAAGCCTGTCCTCATGGAGCTTATAGTTGACGAGTGTTTTACTGGCTATATGAGGAGAGGACAAGGATCTATTAAGCGTTTCTGCTGTGTGTGTGTGTGTGTGTATGGACTGGATTGGCGGGTGTGTGAGGAGATGGTCTGTGTCAGTTGTGCACACCAAATTTATGTTCAGGTGGCAGGAGTGTGTGCACTGGGAGAGTCATGAGGAAATGGGAACAAGTATACTTCTAGGTGTGTGGGGAGGCGGGCAGACTTGTGACAAGCTTGTTTCCAGGTATGTGTGGAGGGCCGGTTGTACCTGGAGTTCATGTTTGACGACATGATGCGGATAAAGACGTGGCACTTCAGCATCCGGCAGCACCGAGAGCTCATCCCCCGAAGCATCCTTGCCATGCATGTGAGTTATAGGCAGGACCTAAGACACCAGGGGGCGGGTGGGCAGCGGAAAGGGTGGAGCCCAGTCTGCTGTGTTTCCTGCCGTGGCCCTAGACAGGGTTGAAATTTATCCGTCTGAGAAGTGAATTTTTATATAGCAGCTCCTCCTCTGTCCGGGGTGTCACAAGGCTCAGGTGACTGGGCAGGTAAGCAGGTGCTAGTATTCTTACCTTTCTTTTCCCAGGCCCAGGACCCCCAGATGTTAGATCAGCTCTCCAAAAACATCACCCGGTGTGGGCTGTCCAATTCCACTCTCAACTACCTCCGAGTGAGTCTCTGATCACCTGGTTTCTGCCCCATCCCATTTGGTCTCCGCCTCACGCCTGTCCCCTGACAAGCCACCAACTGGTCTCCCCCCAGCTCTGTGTGATACTCGAGCCCATGCAGGAGCTTATGTCCCGCCACAAGACCTACAGCCTCAGCCCCCGAGACTGCCTCAAGACCTGCCTCTTCCAGAAGTGGCAGCGCATGGTAGCGCCCCCCGGTGAGTGTCTTGCACCTGCACGTGCTCTTTCCAGGATGTGATGCTGCTCCCCAAGGCTGTATCTCTTTAACTCTTCACGAAGCCCTTTCCTTGCTCCTGGGTCTGCAAGATTGGGATCAGGGTAGGCTCAGGCTCCTTAGGAGCCAGATTGGGGAACAGGGAGCCCCAGGCCCTACCCTACCTGAGTCTCCTTTCCCTGGCACAGCGGAGCCTGCACGGCAGCAGCCCAGCAAACGGCGGAAACGGAAGATGTCCGGGGGCAGCACCATGAGCTCAGGGGGCGGCAACACCAACAACAGCAACAGCAAGAAGAAAAGCCCAGCCAGCACCTTCGCCCTCTCCAGCCAGGTACCTGTAAGCATCTCGGCTTTCTTCTCTCTTCTGGGCTGCCCCACTGCTGACCCCTGATTCTTGACCTGTCCCCCCCTGAGCTCACTAGCACACGTAGAAGCAAAGACAAGACAGTTTTTCCCAATGGGGACAAACTCCTGTCTGAGAGTCCTTGTCAGTCATATGCATGGCTGTGATCACATAGACTCAGACATAGCAACATAGGACACAAAGGGACGGACACAGCCATGGAGACGTCTGGACATAAAGGATAAACAGCTTAGGGGCACACAGACCACCAGAGAGACACATGCTGACAAAAGGACACACAGACTTAAATGTGTGTGAATCCAGCATACACAAATGCACATGCACACAGTCCCCCCACTGGTGTTTTTGATCTGCTCCCTCTCACATGTGGACAGAAGTTCAGGAGCCCCCTAAAATTTTGGAGAGATGGATTAGGGAGCTGATGGAGTAGATTGACTTCTCCCAGAATCCAGTGGATGTGGGTTAAAGGCTGTGATGCTTTGCAGTTTTTCAGTGGGAAGTATTAGAAGTATTCCAGGGGCTGAGGGTGTCAGAGGAGATGGGTTGTAAACTGGGATATGAGCGGGTGGGTGGGGGTTGAGTTTCCTGGGTGGGTATTGGGGCTCTGGGGGAATCTGCTGCCCTGGGCTGGGCGAGCCCCTGCCCCGATTATGTTTGGGGACCTCCGCCACTCTCAGGATGTGATGGTGGTGGGGGAGCCCACCCTGATGGGCGGGGAGTTCGGGGACGAGGACGAGAGGCTCATCACCCGGCTGGAGAACACCCAGTTTGACGCAGCCAACGGCATTGACGACGAGGACAGCTTTAACAACTCCCCTGCCCTGGGCGCCAACAGCCCCTGGAACAGCAAGCCTCCATCCAGCCAAGAGAGCAAATCGGAGAACCCCACATCACAGGCCTCCCAGTAAAGGCCCCACCACAGCCACCCAGCGCTCTGCCTACCTGCCCCACCCCTCGCAGCCCCAGGGAGCAGAAGACAGAATGAAGAGACTGAGCATCTGAAATGGGCAGCCTCATCCACCCGCTTCAGGGAGGAACTGGACTCACTGGGGGCAGGTGCCAAGATTTGTCCCCCAGTGGCCCTGGGCTGGGGCTGGCCTCTGCAGAGCCTTTTGGGGGTAGGGGGGCCTCATGCGGATGCCTCCGTGGACCCTGGGCCTCTGAGAAATGTCCTGACCACCCCCCAACCCCTTGCCCAGGGTATTTGCCTCCATCCTCACCCCAGGTTCTGGGTACCCCCATCCTCCTGACTCTACCCCCTTCAAGCCCGGGGTTGTCTACATCCACAGCCCTTAGGGACTTAAAGTTGTGGGGCTTGGTTGAATGCCCCTTCCTCAGACCTTCCCTTTAGGTGGCTGGTAGTAGAGGGGTAAAGCTCTGGACTCCTCCCTTCTGCCACCTATCCCAGCTCCAAGTTTTTAAAAAAATAATATTATTAAAAATGTAAGTTTTAAAAAAAAATCACTCCTGTCCCCACTCTTCCCCTTATTAAAGGTCCAGCTACCTCCCTTTGCCTGGCAGATGGGGAGCTTAGAGCCCGTGTGGAGGAAGGGGGCTGTGCAGTACCATTTGGTAACAGTTTGAGAGCTTCAGACCAAGGAGACACTTTGCCATCTCTCTTCCCTTCTCTGGGGTGACGAGTGGGGAAGGCACGCCATGGGGCAGGGGGCCATTGATGGCCTCACTTGTGTGACAAGCCCCTGCTGTTGTTTCTGTCTCCCTCCTCTAGGATTCTGGCCTGCCCTCCTAGTGCTTGTGACCCTCTCTCCCAGCCCCCACCCCCTCCCTCCACGGTGTGTATATTCTTCACAAGCCCTCCCCTAGAGCAGCTGTCTGCATGGGGGGAGGGGGAGGCTCCCTCCCCTGGGAGTGTGGAGGGAAGGGAACAGCCTTGTTTGTTACTGTGTTTTTTTTTGTTTTGTCTCAGTTGGGCAGGCATCGGGGTAGAGCAGGGGGTTCATCTACTCTCTAGTACTCTCCTTTCCCACCTCCTCAAACTGCATATCTAGTCCTCCCCTGCCATTCAGACGGGTAGGAGCCACTGAGGGTGTCCCCAGCTCTAAGCCCACCAGGGAGCAATAGGCTTTTGTCCTCCAGCTGAAGTAAAGGCTCTTCATCTCCCAATATCTCCTCCCTCCCCTTCACAGAAGGACAGGGGAGGCAGCCAGGATCCTCAGCTCTGTCTCACAATTGGATGGATGTGTGGAGGCTCGGGGCCCAGGGTGAGGCCAAGAGCAGGGTCCCACGCGTCTGGGCCCAGCTCTGGCTTCGCTGCCTTCTCCTGTGGCCAGTTCCAGAAGTGTTAGCACCACCTCTCCCCACTCTTCCTTCTGGATTTGGGGCCCCGCACATCCTGTTTCCTCCACTCCAGCTGCCACTATTGGAAGGGTATTGTGTCAGGAGCTGAGGGAAGGGGTAGGGAAGATTGATGTCCCACCCCAACTGTAATGCCCTTTTTTTTTTTTTTTTTTTTTTTTTTTTGGGCCATTTGAGTCATGTATGGTATCGATCAATAAAGAGACTTTTTGGTTTGAGAGTGTCTTGGTTGGTCATTGATGCCTATGACTCAGTCCAAGGCAGCCTTTTCTCCTCCTTCCCACAGCCTCTACAAACAGCCACTGGGGAGGAGGTATGAACTGGACTTGTGAATTCCCTCTCCCATCTCCCTTTTCCCTTACTCTTCCGGTGTTGCTCTTCCTGTTTCCCAGGCGGTCCCTTCCTGGATTGCTGTTCTGCACCCTTAACTCCTTTGATTCTTCAGAGGCAGGGTTCCTGGGGTAGACAGCCTTGAGTTAGGGAGCTAGGGGTAGGGTGAGGGAAGGGGTCCTCAGGTAGCAGGCAGCTTGGATTGGAGGAGCTTTGGATTGTTAGATTTGCTCTAATGGTCTAATGCTCAGGAGACTCAGGCCTGTTTTTGTCTGTAAGCTTTATACCCCTACCTGGCTTCTAGCTTACCAGCCCAGCCGAGCTCTGCACTAGTCTCCCCAGGAGTGAGGACCCTGGGTGGGAAAGGAGGAGAGTAGGATTGTCTCCTTGCTGACTTTGGGTGGAGGCACAGAGGGAGGAGGATGGTTCAGTGCTATTGCTCGGAATGGCCTGAAGCTCCACAGAGAGGAAGGAGGAAGAACAGTCTCAGACTCATTTCCAGGTGGTGATGATTCTCCCTTATTCACTTCCTCTCCCACTGTTCCAGAAGATTGGCAAGACGGGCTATTAGCACCTACAAAGTCTCCTACCCATTCTCCCTCATTTGGGGGGCAGTGGGGGGCTGTGCCACTTAATGTTCAAGATCAGCTTTTGGGATCTTGTTTCCTGACCAGGGATTGAACCCAGGCCATGACAGTGAAAGTGCCAGGGAATTCCCAATTCTCCATTCCATCCAGACGGGAATCTGAGGCCTCACTGTTCCCCTATTGTCTCTGGATCTGAAGTAAGGCCTCAATAGACCTGCACTTCTGCCCCCACTTCCAAGCTGGCAGGAAGAAACCAGAGCAAAGTACTGTCTGGCCCAGCCCCACCTTCTAGTCTGTGCAGTTACCTTGGCCCTGCCCTGCACCAGCCCAGCTCCTTGTTGCCCCAACACCTCAGAACTTCAAGGCCTGCATTTGTATACACACACACACACCCGTCCCACCCCTCTGCAAGCCCGATCTGACTGAAGGACATTCACCAACCATCTGTGACTACCAGCTCACTCTGGAAGTCCTAGGTGATACCTGTCTGCAGTGTATTTGTGTCAGCCACTAGGTTTTGTTGTGAGCTAGTGTATGTAGTAACTTCTGAAAGAGGGCTTGGAAATGTGTATATAAGGGAGTTTATGAATAGGTGTGTGGGCTTGTATATGTGTTTGTTTATGGTGTATGTCTTGGTGGATTCATTGATTCAGCTAATACGCATTGAGCCCTCTTCGGGCGCCAGCCTCAACTCCAGGTGCTAGGGATGTGGTGCTGAACAAGGCAGAGAGGGCACGACCATTAGGTGTGATTGGTAGCTTCAAGTACATAAATGAGGATGTACTGTTGAATGCATGGCTTGGCAGTATGATCATGTTGGGTTATGGGCCTGCCAGGGTAGGCCTGTGACTGGGTTTCAGCATGTGCAGTTTCCCATTTTGTGTGTGCATGTTTCTAAAAGGGAGGTGGGGGTCATGGAGAGAAATAAATGGTTAGGCCTAGACTCTTCCCTGCTTGGGAGAAGGGAGTGGGCCAGAAAGACAGGAGAACCCACTTTTTGAACTCAGGAAACAGTTACCTGTGACTTCCTCTGGATCCCCAGGTCTGGTTCCTCCCTGTTTGCCCCAGGCCCCTCTGGGGAAGGCTCTTGTTCAGGAGGCGTTCCTGGGGAGTGGAGAAGTAAGAAGCCCTTCAAAGCCATCATGTCCTCTGTTCTCAGGTGCAGTTGAGGGCCTAGTCCCAGGCCCAGCATGATGCTGGAAAATTTGTTTCAGCCCAGCTGGGTATCCCAAGCTGGCCCTACTGTGGAAGTCCAGGCCCTTATCCCCAGACCTCAGCTCAGCCTGAACTCAGATCCTTCCCCGTGTTTCCTAACCCAGTCCCATCCAGCCTGATCTCCAGCCCCCATCTCAGGACTGCTAGTTTAGTCCAGTACAACCTCCAGCCCCTTTTGTACCTTTTGCCCAGTCTAGCCTGATCTTTGACCCCTTTCCTAAAGGTAAGACTCAGGCCCAGTTCATTCTGACCTCCAGCTCTTTCCCCTAAGGTGAAAAGTTTGAAGCTGCCCTCCCAGGGTCTCCATCGCATCCCTTTTTTCACAAAATAGGGCCTCATTTTGGGGCTTGGTAAAAGGAGAGGTGAGAGAACAAGATTAGGAAATACAGCTGGGATGGAAAAAGTGAAGGGCAGGTAAGACAGGGTTGAGGGGCAGAGGGTACCAAGGATGGTGCAGCCTGAAAAGAATGTAAAATGTGAGTCAGCAGCCCTGGAATTCCAAACTGAATTTTGAAGATGGTGGTTTTGGCCTCCACTGGACCCAGCTCCCCAGTATCCAGAATGCTACAACTCCCTGCCATGTGGCCAAAGTCCCAGTCTCTCAGGACCACCTCTGAAGCTCCTTCTCACCCCATCCTGAGGTCTTCAGTGAAGCAAAACAGGAAATGAGTGGCAGACCACACACCCTGCAGTTCCTAGCCTAGAGAATGGGGGCAACGGAAGCTGACCCAGGTTCCTACTCCACCAATTCCAGGACCCTTTTTCTGAAATAGCTAAAACCTGGATTATTCCCATCCCTGCTTCCCCACCTCTGTACCACCAACTCACCTCTCCAGGAGAAGAACCTAGAGACAGTCCCTTGAGAAAAGCCCCAGAGAGGCCTGGAAAGGAAGAATCTTTCCCCCACGACCCCCAAACCAGTGAGGCTACCTGGGGGAAGTAGGTGTAATTTCTTACTTCCTCTAATGCATGTCAGGTGCACAGAATTAGATTAATCATACCCTTGTTTCATGATACACTCTTCATTGCCCTATGCACAGAACACATTTATTTAACTACAGTACTGTCATTAAGAACTTATCACATGAAAGCTAAGATCTTGGTGATAACTAAACTCCATCCTTCTCCCAAAGTATCTGACATTCTTTTTTCCTTTTTATTTCTTCCAAACTTTAACCTTTCAGGTGAACAGTGAAGGGACTCAGCCATACATATATATGTATCCATTCTCCAAACCCCTTTCCCATCCAGGCTGGCACATAACATGGAACAGAGTCCCATGTGCTATATAATAGGTCCTTGTTGGTTATCTAAAATAAAGCAGTGTGTACATGACCTTCCCAAAGTCCCTAACTATCCCTTCCCCTTGGCAATCATAAGTTTGTTTTCTAAGTCTGTGAGCCTCTTCCTGTGTTGTAAGTTCATTTGTATCATTTCTTTTTAGATTTCACATATAAGGGATGTCGTTCAATATTTGTTCAATATTTCTCCCTCTTTGTCTGACTTTACTCAGTATGACACACTCTGGGTCCATCCATGTTGCTGCACATGGCATTATTTCATTCTATTTAATGGCCAAGTAAGATTTAATTGTTTATATGTCCCACATCTTTATCCTTTCCTCTGCCGATGGACATCTCGGTTGCTTCCATGGCTTGGCTATTGTAAACAGTGCTGCAGTGAACATTGGGGTGCATGTATCCTTTCAGATCATGTTTTTCTCTGGATACATGCCCAGGAGTGGGAATGCAGGGTCATATGGTAGCTCTGTTTTTAGTTTTTTAAGGAATCTCCACAGTGTTCTTCATAGTGGCTGTACCAATTTATATTCCCANCTTCACAGAAGGACAGGGGAGGCAGCCAGGATCCTCAGCTCTGTCTCACAATTGGATGGATGTGTGGAGGCTCGGGGCCCAGGGTGAGGCCAAGAGCAGGGTCCCACGCGTCTGGGCCCAGCTCTGGCTTCGCTGCCTTCTCCTGTGGCCAGTTCCAGAAGTGTTAGCACCACCTCTCCCCACTCTTCCTTCTGGATTTGGGGCCCCGCACATCCTGTTTCCTCCACTCCAGCTGCCACTATTGGAAGGGTATTGTGTCAGGAGCTGAGGGAAGGGGTAGGGAAGATTGATGTCCCACCCCAACTGTAATGCCCTTTTTTTTTTTTTTTTTTTTTTTTTGGGCCATTTGAGTCATGTATGGTATCGATCAATAAAGAGACTTTTTGGTTTGAGAGTGTCTTGGTTGGTCATTGATGCCTATGACTCAGTCCAAGGCAGCCTTTTCTCCTCCTTCCCACAGCCTCTACAAACAGCCACTGGGGAGGAGGTATGAACTGGACTTGTGAATTCCCTCTCCCATCTCCCTTTTCCCTTACTCTTCCGGTGTTGCTCTTCCTGTTTCCCAGGCGGTCCCTTCCTGGATTGCTGTTCTGCACCCTTAACTCCTTTGATTCTTCAGAGGCAGGGTTCCTGGGGTAGACAGCCTTGAGTTAGGGAGCTAGGGGTAGGGTGAGGGAAGGGGTCCTCAGGTAGCAGGCAGCTTGGATTGGAGGAGCTTTGGATTGTTAGATTTGCTCTAATGGTCTAATGCTCAGGAGACTCAGGCCTGTTTTTGTCTGTAAGCTTTATACCCCTACCTGGCTTCTAGCTTACCAGCCCAGCCGAGCTCTGCACTAGTCTCCCCAGGAGTGAGGACCNTTTTTTTTTTTTTTTTTTTTTTTTTTTGGGCCATTTGAGTCATGTATGGTATCGATCAATAAAGAGACTTTTTGGTTTGAGAGTGTCTTGGTTGGTCATTGATGCCTATGACTCAGTCCAAGGCAGCCTTTTCTCCTCCTTCCCACAGCCTCTACAAACAGCCACTGGGGAGGAGGTATGAACTGGACTTGTGAATTCCCTCTCCCATCTCCCTTTTCCCTTACTCTTCCGGTGTTGCTCTTCCTGTTTCCCAGGCGGTCCCTTCCTGGATTGCTGTTCTGCACCCTTAACTCCTTTGATTCTTCAGAGGCAGGGTTCCTGGGGTAGACAGCCTTGAGTTAGGGAGCTAGGGGTAGGGTGAGGGAAGGGGTCCTCAGGTAGCAGGCAGCTTGGATTGGAGGAGCTTTGGATTGTTAGATTTGCTCTAATGGTCTAATGCTCAGGAGACTCAGGCCTGTTTTTGTCTGTAAGCTTTATACCCCTACCTGGCTTCTAGCTTACCAGCCCAGCCGAGCTCTGCACTAGTCTCCCCAGGAGTGAGGACCCTGGGTGGGAAAGGAGGAGAGTAGGATTGTCTCCTTGCTGACTTTGGGTGGAGGCACAGAGGGAGGAGGATGGTTCAGTGCTATTGCTCGGAATGGCCTGAAGCTCCACAGAGAGGAAGGAGGAAGAACAGTCTCAGACTCATTTCCAGGTGGTGATGATTCTCCCTTATTCACTTCCTCTCCCACTGTTCCAGAAGATTGGCAAGACGGGCTATTAGCACCTACAAAGTCTCCTACCCATTCTCCCTCATTTGGGGGGCAGTGGGGGGCTGTGCCACTTAATGTTCAAGATCAGCTTTTGGGATCTTGTTTCCTGACCAGGGATTGAACCCAGGCCATGACAGTGAAAGTGCCAGGGAATTCCCAATTCTCCATTCCATCCAGACGGGAATCTGAGGCCTCACTGTTCCCCTATTGTCTCTGGATCTGAAGTAAGGCCTCAATAGACCTGCACTTCTGCCCCCACTTCCAAGCTGGCAGGAAGAAACCAGAGCAAAGTACTGTCTGGCCCAGCCCCACCTTCTAGTCTGTGCAGTTACCTTGGCCCTGCCCTGCACCAGCCCAGCTCCTTGTTGCCCCAACACCTCAGAACTTCAAGGCCTGCATTTGTATACACACACACACACCCGTCCCACCCCTCTGCAAGCCCGATCTGACTGAAGGACATTCACCAACCATCTGTGACTACCAGCTCACTCTGGAAGTCCTAGGTGATACCTGTCTGCAGTGTATTTGTGTCAGCCACTAGGTTTTGTTGTGAGCTAGTGTATGTAGTAACTTCTGAAAGAGGGCTTGGAAATGTGTATATAAGGGAGTTTATGAATAGGTGTGTGGGCTTGTATATGTGTTTGTTTATGGTGTATGTCTTGGTGGATTCATTGATTCAGCTAATACGCATTGAGCCCTCTTCGGGCGCCAGCCTCAACTCCAGGTGCTAGGGATGTGGTGCTGAACAAGGCAGAGAGGGCACGACCATTAGGTGTGATTGGTAGCTTCAAGTACATAAATGAGGATGTACTGTTGAATGCATGGCTTGGCAGTATGATCATGTTGGGTTATGGGCCTGCCAGGGTAGGCCTGTGACTGGGTTTCAGCATGTGCAGTTTCCCATTTTGTGTGTGCATGTTTCTAAAAGGGAGGTGGGGGTCATGGAGAGAAATAAATGGTTAGGCCTAGACTCTTCCCTGCTTGGGAGAAGGGAGTGGGCCAGAAAGACAGGAGAACCCACTTTTTGAACTCAGGAAACAGTTACCTGTGACTTCCTCTGGATCCCCAGGTCTGGTTCCTCCCTGTTTGCCCCAGGCCCCTCTGGGGAAGGCTCTTGTTCAGGAGGCGTTCCTGGGGAGTGGAGAAGTAAGAAGCCCTTCAAAGCCATCATGTCCTCTGTTCTCAGGTGCAGTTGAGGGCCTAGTCCCAGGCCCAGCATGATGCTGGAAAATTTGTTTCAGCCCAGCTGGGTATCCCAAGCTGGCCCTACTGTGGAAGTCCAGGCCCTTATCCCCAGACCTCAGCTCAGCCTGAACTCAGATCCTTCCCCGTGTTTCCTAACCCAGTCCCATCCAGCCTGATCTCCAGCCCCCATCTCAGGACTGCTAGTTTAGTCCAGTACAACCTCCAGCCCCTTTTGTACCTTTTGCCCAGTCTAGCCTGATCTTTGACCCCTTTCCTAAAGGTAAGACTCAGGCCCAGTTCATTCTGACCTCCAGCTCTTTCCCCTAAGGTGAAAAGTTTGAAGCTGCCCTCCCAGGGTCTCCATCGCATCCCTTTTTTCACAAAATAGGGCCTCATTTTGGGGCTTGGTAAAAGGAGAGGTGAGAGAACAAGATTAGGAAATACAGCTGGGATGGAAAAAGTGAAGGGCAGGTAAGACAGGGTTGAGGGGCAGAGGGTACCAAGGATGGTGCAGCCTGAAAAGAATGTAAAATGTGAGTCAGCAGCCCTGGAATTCCAAACTGAATTTTGAAGATGGTGGTTTTGGCCTCCACTGGACCCAGCTCCCCAGTATCCAGAATGCTACAACTCCCTGCCATGTGGCCAAAGTCCCAGTCTCTCAGGACCACCTCTGAAGCTCCTTCTCACCCCATCCTGAGGTCTTCAGTGAAGCAAAACAGGAAATGAGTGGCAGACCACACACCCTGCAGTTCCTAGCCTAGAGAATGGGGGCAACGGAAGCTGACCCAGGTTCCTACTCCACCAATTCCAGGACCCTTTTTCTGAAATAGCTAAAACCTGGATTATTCCCATCCCTGCTTCCCCACCTCTGTACCACCAACTCACCTCTCCAGGAGAAGAACCTAGAGACAGTCCCTTGAGAAAAGCCCCAGAGAGGCCTGGAAAGGAAGAATCTTTCCCCCACGACCCCCAAACCAGTGAGGCTACCTGGGGGAAGTAGGTGTAATTTCTTACTTCCTCTAATGCATGTCAGGTGCACAGAATTAGATTAATCATACCCTTGTTTCATGATACACTCTTCATTGCCCTATGCACAGAACACATTTATTTAACTACAGTACTGTCATTAAGAACTTATCACATGAAAGCTAAGATCTTGGTGATAACTAAACTCCATCCTTCTCCCAAAGTATCTGACATTCTTTTTTCCTTTTTATTTCTTCCAAACTTTAACCTTTCAGGTGAACAGTGAAGGGACTCAGCCATACATATATATGTATCCATTCTCCAAACCCCTTTCCCATCCAGGCTGGCACATAACATGGAACAGAGTCCCATGTGCTATATAATAGGTCCTTGTTGGTTATCTAAAATAAAGCAGTGTGTACATGACCTTCCCAAAGTCCCTAACTATCCCTTCCCCTTGGCAATCATAAGTTTGTTTTCTAAGTCTGTGAGCCTCTTCCTGTGTTGTAAGTTCATTTGTATCATTTCTTTTTAGATTTCACATATAAGGGATGTCGTTCAATATTTGTTCAATATTTCTCCCTCTTTGTCTGACTTTACTCAGTATGACACACTCTGGGTCCATCCATGTTGCTGCAGATGGCATTATTTCATTCTATTTAATGGCCAAGTAAGATTTAATTGTTTATATGTCCCACATCTTTATCCTTTCCTCTGCCGATGGACATCTCGGTTGCTTCCATGGCTTGGCTATTGTAAACAGTGCTGCAGTGAACATTGGGGTGCATGTATCCTTTCAGATCATGTTTTTCTCTGGATACATGCCCAGGAGTGGGAATGCAGGGTCATATGGTAGCTCTGTTTTTAGTTTTTTAAGGAATCTCCACAGTGTTCTTCATAGTGGCTGTACCAATTTATATTCCCACCAACAGTGTAGGAGGATTCCCTTCTCTCCACACTCTCCAGGGTTTGTTGTTTGTGGATTTTTTTGATGATAGCCATTCTGACCAGTGTGAGGTGATATCTCATTATAGTTTTGATTTGCATTTCTCTAATAACTAGCGATGTTGAACATCTTTTCATGTGCCTATTGGCCAACTATATGTCCTTTTTGAAGAAATGTCTATTCAGGTCTTCTTCCCACATTCTTTGAATAGGTTGTTTGTTTTGATGCTCTTCAGCATAAGCTGTTTGTAAAATTTGGAGACTAATCCATTATAAATCACATCATTTGCAAATTTTTCTCCCAATCTGTGGGTTGTCTTTTCATTTTGTTTATTGTTTTCTTTGCTGTGAAAAAGCTTTTGAGTTTATGTAGGTCCCATTCTTTTTTGCTTTTTATTAGTTTTTCTCAACTTTATGTGTTCCCAACTTTTTAAACTTTATTATAGAGTAATACTGTGTATGTATTTTTGGCTTATTTTTATTTTTACTTAATATACTAAGATTTATATTGTTACATATTCTGATTTCTGCTGTCATGAAGAGCCCTCCTAGGAAAATTTTTTTTTAATTTTTATTTTTTAGTTTGTTTTGCTTTACAATACTATATTCATTCTGCCATACATTGACATGAATCAGCCACGAGTGTACATGAGCTCCCAAGGAAAATGTTTATTCCTTTCTCCTGTTGTACATGTTCAGAGTTTTTCTTGGTTATATATTTAGATGTGATCTCTGCAAATTCATGTTCCCACCTTTGAAGCTCAAATGTGAGTGCTTTCACTATGACAGAGGATCTGGGGTTAACTTGAAATAAAGTTCAGACATTTATTGAGCACCTGCTATATAAGTTATTCTCACTATATTAATTCATTCAGCTAGTCATCCTACATTTAGTTAACATAGTCCTTAGCATATGCTAAGGATTGGAGATAGAACAGAAGACAAGAAAACAAGACTTATAGAGTTGGGTGGGGAAATAGATATTACACAAATGGTTGCATACATATGCAATTACAATTTATATATAACTGAATTGTGCAGGTTAGATGTATAATAGAGACCTAATTCATTATTTTTAATAAATGTTAAAATATTTGTTTTTGGCTGCTCTGGGTCTTCATTGATAAACAAAGGGCCTTCTCTAGTTGCACAGAGTGAGGGCTTCTCATTGTAGTGTGCAGACTTACTGTGGTGGCTTCTCTTGTTGTGGAATATGTGCCCTAGAGCACACAAGCTTCAGTACTTGGAGCTGGAAGGCTTAGTTGTGGCTCTCAGGCTCTAGAGCACTGACTCTGTAGTTGTGGCGCGTGTCCCTAGTCAGCCCAAGGCATGTGGAATCTCCTGGAATCAGGAATCAAACCCATGTTCCCTTCATTGCCAGACTGATCCTTAACCACTGGACCATCGTGGTAGTCCCTAGAGACACCTAGTTTAAACTCATGTGTTAAAGAAGCCCTCTCTAAGGAAGTGATCTATCACTATCAGCTAAGACTTGAAGAACTGGGAGGACTTGGCTAGGTGAAGAGCATGGGGAAGAGGATGTCAGGTGGAGGAAACAGGCCCTGATGCTGGGAAGTGTTAGGTGGTTTGGGAGAATAGAACACAAGTGGGTTCTGAGCCTGGTGAGCGAGGAGATGTGGTGGCAGGAGAGAGAGGCTGTGCCCAGATGGGACAATGCCATGGTGTCAATGACGATGATGATGATAGCAGTTAACACTTATTCTGCACAGGTATTGTGAGAAATCCTTTGAAAGCTGAAAGAAAGAAATCTCTTTGAAAGCTGACCACTACTTGTGTTGTAGGGACTGTTGTTATCTCCCATTAATAGGAGGAAACTAACGGCCAGAGAAGCCAAGCAATTTGCCTAAGCTGACAAAGATAGCAATGATTTTGAATTTTATCCAGGTATAATAGACTGTCACTGCAGGGTCTAAAGCAGGTTACAGTTAAGACCTGGTCCCTGCCCTCCTGAAACTCCTTGAACAGGAGAAAATCAGACCTGACCGCAATCTTGAATAAAAGCACACCTCAGGGAGCAGGATTAGAAACCTGTGACATCCTTTAGACTAATAGGGAGAGAAATCTCTTTGTGTTGACCAAAGAGATCTGGGAAGACCTCTTGCTGAAGGTGAAATTGGTTGTAATTGTGAGAGGGAAGTAGACAGGTGACAGGTGATTTTGTCAAGAATCGACAGACATTCTAAGGGATGGCTTTAGGGAAGGAACTGAAATAGCATGGTCAAGGGAAGGAATGGTGGGTACTTTGCTGGATAGGAGAGAAGGAATCAGCAAAACTGCTCTTCGTAGTCTTTCTAAATTGTACAGTTTCCAATGACAAGTTGAGAAATTTATTTTTTCTTATTGTATTTTCTTTTGGGGGGCAGTGTCCTAACTGCTAGGCCATCAGGGAATCCCCAACTTGAAAAGTTTAGACTTAATTTTATAGGGAGTGGGAAGCTACCAACAGGTCTGTACAGAGAAGTGACTTAGGTACTTTTTTAAAGTATAAGATTGGTTTGACCTGATATATAGAACTAGAAAATGGGGACCAAGTAGGGAGCCATGAAGTCCATACTCTAGCAACTTAAAAAACCCAAACAAAAAGATCCTAATTTATCATAAAATAAATTGAACAAGATTAAAGAATTAAATGGAAGCAAATAAAATTAGAAGGTAATAAAATGAAATAGTATTCACCAACTTTCTAGAAGTATGTGTGTAAAGTATAAACTTGTAAAATTTTAAATACCATAGAAGAAATCAGAAAGGAAAAGAATGAATTAAAAAAAGGAAAAGTGATCATTTTGATTGCAAATTTATAACTTTGGTATATGTGTGTATAAATAAAAAAATAGATCCTTACTCCCTACCCCCTATCATAGCCAAAAAAAAAAAATGGGTGTGCTGGGAAATATATTTGCAGCAAATATGATGATTTACAATCTTTTTGTACAACTATTAATGCAAAATAGTTTTTAAAAAGAGGCTCCTCCTGGGGGCGGGTGGGGAAGGACAGCCGGCGAGATCCTGAGGCGAGGCTCGCGCGCCTGCCCCCGAAAAAAAAATAAAAAATAAAAAGAGGCTCCTCAATAGATAAAAGGGTAAAGGACAGTTTCATAGGAGGAAGTATCAATACTAAGACTAAAACACATAGAACTATAGCAATTTAATTCTATTTAAATAGTATGGCCCTTTTTGTCTATTAAAGTAACAGTTTTTGAAGTAAATTAAAAAAATAATATAACAGCTTTATTGAGATATAATTTGCACACCATACAATTCACCCAGTTAAAGTGTACACAATTCAATGGCTTTTAGTATATTCTTAAGTGTTGTGCAAACATCACCAAAACCTATTTTAAAACATTTTCATCATTCCCCAAAGAAAACCTATACCCAATAACAATCACTCAGTATTTTCCCCCACTATCCCAGCCCCAGAAAACTATTAATTCACTTTGTATTTTTTTAAGTTTACCTATTCTAGACATGTCATATAAATGGATTCATGCAATATATGGTCTTTTGTGCCTAGCTTCTACCACTTACCAAAATATTTTCAAGTTTCATCGATGTTGTCTCATGTATCACTGTTTCATTTCTTTTTATTGCCAAATATAATTTTTCATTGTACATCTTATTTATCCATTCATCAGTTGAGTAACATTTGGATATTTTCCTTCTTTTTGTCTGCTATAAATAATGCTGCTATGAATATTTGCATATACATATTTGATTAGATACATATTTTGATTTCTCTAGGATATACCTAGGAGTGGAATTGCTGGTTCAAATGGCAACTCTATGTTTAACCTTTTGAGCAACTGCCAGACTTTTTTCTAAAGTGACTGCACCACTCTACAGTTCCATTAGTAATATATGAAGATTCTGATTTCTTTATATCCTCCCCAACACTTGTTATTGTCTTTTTTTTAAACCATAACCATCCTGGAGTGTGCAAAGTAGCATCTCACGATGGTTTTGATTTACATTTCCCTGATAACTAATGACACTGAGCATCTTTTATTAGCCATTTGTGTATTTTCTTTGGAAAAATGTCTATTCAGATCTTTTGCCCTTTTAAAATTCCTTGAGGTTTTTTTTTTTTGAGTTAATGTACAGTACTGTATTAATTTCAACTGTACAGCCAAGTATTTTAATCATATTCTTTTTCAGATTATTTTATTGAATTGTAAGAATTATTTTTATGTTATAGACATGTCTTTTATCAGATATATTATTTGCAAATGTTGTCTCCCATTCTGTGGGTTGTCTTTTTGCTTTTTTGAGGGTGTTTTTAAAAAAATATTTATTTACTTGGCTGCACCCCCCTTAGATGCAGCATGTAGGATCTTCGATCTTTATTTGGCATGCAGGATTTTTATTTGCACCAGGTGAGATCTATTTCCCTGACCAGGGATCAAACCTAGGACCCCACATTGGGAAGTCCCTGACGGTGTCTTTTGAAGCAGAAAAGTTTTAAACTCTGACGAAGTCCAAATCATTTATTTTTTCTTTGGTGCTTGTGCTTTTGGAGTACTTGGTAANCACATAGAACTATAGCAATTTAATTCTATTTAAATAGTATGGCCCTTTTTGTCTATTAAAGTAACAGTTTTTGAAGTAAATTAAAAAAATAATATAACAGCTTTATTGAGATATAATTTGCACACCATACAATTCACCCAGTTAAAGTGTACACAATTCAATGGCTTTTAGTATATTCTTAAGTGTTGTGCAAACATCACCAAAACCTATTTTAAAACATTTTCATCATTCCCCAAAGAAAACCTATACCCAATAACAATCACTCAGTATTTTCCCCCACTATCCCAGCCCCAGAAAACTATTAATTCACTTTGTATTTTTTTAAGTTTACCTATTCTAGACATGTCATATAAATGGATTCATGCAATATATGGTCTTTTGTGCCTAGCTTCTACCACTTACCAAAATATTTTCAAGTTTCATCGATGTTGTCTCATGTATCACTGTTTCATTTCTTTTTATTGCCAAATATAATTTTTCATTGTACATCTTATTTATCCATTCATCAGTTGAGTAACATTTGGATATTTTCCTTCTTTTTGTCTGCTATAAATAATGCTGCTATGAATATTTGCATATACATATTTGATTAGATACATATTTTGATTTCTCTAGGATATACCTAGGAGTGGAATTGCTGGTTCAAATGGCAACTCTATGTTTAACCTTTTGAGCAACTGCCAGACTTTTTTCTAAAGTGACTGCACCACTCTACAGTTCCATTAGTAATATATGAAGATTCTGATTTCTTTATATCCTCCCCAACACTTGTTATTGTCTTTTTTTTAAACCATAACCATCCTGGAGTGTGCAAAGTAGCATCTCACGATGGTTTTGATTTACATTTCCCTGATAACTAATGACACTGAGCATCTTTTATTAGCCATTTGTGTATTTTCTTTGGAAAAATGTCTATTCAGATCTTTTGCCCTTTTAAAATTCCTTGAGGTTTTTTTTTTTTGAGTTAATGTACAGTACTGTATTAATTTCAACTGTACAGCCAAGTATTTTAATCATATTCTTTTTCAGATTATTTTATTGAATTGTAAGAATTATTTTTATGTTATAGACATGTCTTTTATCAGATATATTATTTGCAAATGTTGTCTCCCATTCTGTGGGTTGTCTTTTTGCTTTTTTGAGGGTGTTTTTAAAAAAATATTTATTTACTTGGCTGCACCCCCCTTAGATGCAGCATGTAGGATCTTCGATCTTTATTTGGCATGCAGGATTTTTATTTGCACCAGGTGAGATCTATTTCCCTGACCAGGGATCAAACCTAGGACCCCACATTGGGAAGTCCCTGACGGTGTCTTTTGAAGCAGAAAAGTTTTAAACTCTGACGAAGTCCAAATCATTTATTTTTTCTTTGGTGCTTGTGCTTTTGGAGTACTTGGTAAACTCTTCATTGAAGTGTAACATACAGAAAAGTACACTTATCATAAAAATACAACTTTACAAATTTTCTCCAACTGAACACACAAACTGAACCAGCACTGAGATCAAGAAGTAGAACATTACTAGCAACCTAAAGTCTTCCTCATGACACTTCCCCATCATTTTCCCTCTCCAAGCATAACCACTGTCTTATTTTTTAATGCCATGATTGGTTTTATCTCTTTTTTGAAGTATATAAATGGAATCATACTAAAGAGGCAAAGATTTTCAATGATCCTACCCAATACTGGGCAGGATGTGAACAGACTTAGAATCTCATATACTGTGAGTAAACTAATCTCTCAGAAAAGCAACTTGTATCATTGTGCACAACATTTGACCCACTAATTTCATTTCTGGGATTCACAGCATTAACTATAGAAAGTTTGCAAACTCCAGAAAGTGATGGATAGGAGAATGGCTTGGTTAACTGTGGGATATCCTAACAATGGAATGCTATATAGCCATCAAAATGATGCTTACCAAGATGTTAAAAGAACGAAAAATACATTTATGATCAGTGCTAACCGAAAAAGTAGGATGATAAATTATCATTCTATAAATGATAATACAAAATGGCTACAATTCTATAAAAGGTCTGTGCCTGGGGGAAAAAATACATGGGAAGAAGGTACAATGGTGACAATTAGATGATTGCATTCTATGTGGATTTTTCTTCTCTTTGCCATTTTTCAGACTTTCTTTAACCTACTCATGCTACCTTTATAACAACAAATACTAACCATAAAAGAGATGGAATCCTGGTGGGAAGTAGCAAAGACCTGAATTAGGGAGTATGTGTGGGACTGGGAGAGAAACAAGAGAACAGATACAATCTGGCTGCCTACTGAATATGGGGAGGGAGTAGGAGGGCAGGATGGAAGGCAACATTAAGGTCTGGAGGAACTCAGAGGACACCTGTCATGAACAAAAACAGGGATCCCTGAAGTAATCTCAGCACAGTGGTTCAGAGCACAGGCTCCGGCCAGAGACACCTCCTTTTTTGAATCCTGGGCCAACCACTGATGAGTGGGTAATCCTGAACAAGTTATTTAATCTCTTTGAGATGTTTCCTCATCTCTAAAATGGGGATAATATTAGTACCTGTCTTAGAGGATTGTTAGGAGGAGTAAATGATACAGAAAGTTTGGAAAATGCCTGGCACAGAGTAAACTTTCAGTAAAGATTATCTCTTGTGATATGCCCAGAGACACTGGGAGATGGGTGGGGGTAGGTGGAGTGGGGCTAAGACTTCTCAGTCCCCAGCCACCAGTCAGACCAGAAATGGTCCCTCCACCTCCCCTCTTTCAGCCTGCTCGGTGCCTGAAGGTCCCCCTAGGAGATGCCCCAAAGCCCACAGGAGTGAGAATGGCTGGGATCCTGAAGTTGGAGGTGTGTAAGGATTGGTTTGGAGGAATGGGAGCATTAAGAGCTCAGGTCAATTGGGAACTCCTGTACACTTGAGATGAAAAAAAATAATAATAAAATTAAGAGCTCAGGTCAGTTCAGTCACCCAGTTGTGTCTGACTCTTTGCTTCCTCAGGGACTACAGCACGCCAGGCTTCCCTGTCTATCACCAACTCCCAGAGCTTGCTCAAACTCATGTCCATTGAGTCAGTGATGTCATCCAACTATCTCATCCTCTGTTGTCCCCTTCTCCTCCTGCCCTCAGTCTTTCCCAGCATCAGGGTCTTTTCTAATGAGTCAGTTCTTCACATCAGTGGCCAAAGTATTGGAGCTTCAGCTTCAGCATCAGTCCTTCCAATGAATATTCAGGACTGATTTCCTTTAGGGTTGACTGGTTTGATCTTGCTGTCCAAAGGACTCTCAAAGAGTCTTCTCCAGTACCACACTTCAAAAGCATCAATTCTTCAGCATTCAGCTTTCTTCATGGTCCAACTCTCATGTCCATACATGACTACTGGAAAAACCACGGCTTTGACAATCTGGACCTTCGATGGCAAAGTATTGTCTCTGCTTTATAATATGCTGTCTAGGTTTATCATAGCTTTTCTTCCAAGGAAGAAAGCTTTTAATTTTATGGCTGCTACACCTAAGAAACTGTAAATTGAGTAGGCCAGCCTAGCGGCAAAGCAGAGAGGCTCTGAAGCACCCCATCAGAGCCCTCCTGTCCCATGTTGGTACATCAGGATGCTTTCTGGATGATCTTAGGAGGGCACAGGCTTCAAGAATTTGCCTTCAATGCAGGAGACCTGGGTTTGACCCCTGGGTTGAGAAGATCCCTTGGAGAAGGGAAAGGCTATCCACTCCAGTTTTCTGGCCTTTAGAATTCTATGGATTGTATAGTCCATGGGGTTGCAAAGAGTCAGACACGACTGAGAGACTTTCACTTCAAAAGGAGGGCACAGTGGAGGCTGTCTCCCATTGTCCAGGAGGTTCTGGCTAATTGGGTCCATTCTGTCTCATCACTCTGCCTCCTCTACCACTTAGACCCAGACTTGTGAGAGCTTATAAAACAAGGACAGCCAGTGGAACATGACAGGAAGATAAGAGGAGCTCCATTTGCAAGTCTGGCCTCCAGAGGCTGCCCTGCCACCACCCCTCCCCTCCACCAACAGGAAGTAGGATATGTGTATGGAGAACTACCTGGATATCTGGCTGTAGCCGAAGACCACATTCCTTCTGGTCCCCCTCTCAGGTTTTGAGATGTGAGGCTGGCCACATACCTGTACCTGGTGCTTGCCTTCATCTTCGATCTTGTAACCTTTCTGTCCTGACTTCACCAGCTGCTTGGGTGAGTTCTGCAGGTGCTGTTTGTTTCAACAGTCTAGTTCCCAGCACCACATATCTGCCTACTTCCTGCTGGGCATGAACACACTCCTCTTGTTTGTTGCCCTTTCCCTACCCAGTACCCACTCCTGTCGTCTGAAAGCTAGTCCCTCAGGTCAGGAGCCACTTTTGGTCTCCTCAGGAAGTTCCCATCATAGCCTGTAACCCCTCCCTGCCTTGTGCAACTTGCTCCCCACTTTTGTTGCAGGAAAGGGGACCCCTTCCAGGGCCCAAAACTGGGCTCTTGTCTAAACTTAGAAATGAATTGTCCTAGGAGACACATGTGCTGACAAAGAAAGAGATTTTATTGGTAAAGGGCACCCGGCTGCTGCTGCTGCTAAGTCGCTTCAGTCGTGTCTGACTCTGTGCGACCCCATAGACAGGGCACTCGGGTGGAGAGTTATATAGGGTGAAAAAACCCAGGAGAACTGCTCTGCCATGTGGCTTGCAGTCTCGGGTTTTACAGAGATGGGATTAGTTTCCTGATTGTCTTTGCCCAATCGTTCTGNCTAAGTCGCTTCAGTCGTGTCTGACTCTGTGCGACCCCATAGACAGGGCACTCGGGTGGAGAGTTATATAGGGTGAAAAAACCCAGGAGAACTGCTCTGCCATGTGGCTTGCAGTCTCGGGTTTTACAGAGATGGGATTAGTTTCCTGATTGTCTTTGCCCAATCGTTCTGACTCAGAGTCCTTTCTGGTGGCGCACGCATTGCTCAGCCAAGACGGATGCTAGCAAGAGGGATCCTGCTGGGTGGACAGACACATGTTGCCTCCTTTTGACCTTTCCCGAACTCTTCCGATTGGTGGAGGCTTATTAGTTCCATGTTCCTCACATGGACCTCCTGTTGTAAAACAACTCATGCAAATGGTTACTAGGGAGCCCGGCTAGGGTGGGCGGTTTCAGTCCGTGTGCTTCCCTGAACACTTTCACCTTCTGGGCCCCATCTCTCCAAGAAACATCCCCTTTCATTACACAGAACTTCCCGAACCCAGCCCCTGCCTGTACCCTGGTTTGTCTCATCTGCCTCTGATCCTTTTCCCATTTTTCTCTTTTACCCTGGACCCCTCACCTCCAGCCATCTTCTCCTAACTTCCACACCACCAACTGTCCTCCACTGACCTTCTCAACCTTTCGGCACATTTTGACCTGCATTTGAGTTCTTGTCCCCTCTCCTTCCTGCCTGGTCTCCCCAGGGGCTGGAAAATCCGCAGCTTATAAACAGTAAGCAGCTGCAGGAGACCATTTGCTACAGCAGCCGTGCCCTCGGAAATAACACGTACAAACTCCGCTCCTTCCTCAAGTCCATTCTTCAGGCCCAGAGGGGACTTAACCCTCCCTCCACCCCTGGGAATTTCTCTGAGTCCTGGACTCTGATCCCTCCCCCACTCCAGAATCCCAGCCTCCCAGAGAGCCTGAGTCACACATGGGAGTGTCAGATTCCAGGCATCACAGTCACAGATATGAGACATCAGCCCACCCAGTCGCATCTCTCTGTCCCTTCTCCTGATTTTTCTGGACAGGAAACCCTCTTCCCCCCAAATTCTCCCTTACTCCTGGTATCCTGACCCTGCCCCCTCTAACTCCCAGGATACTGATATAAATACTATCTCCTGGAAAGGAGACCATCAGAAAAATCCAATCCAACCTGCTGGGCAAGATGGAAGCAGCCTGCATGGAACTAGGAGGGGCTAGGAGAACTGGTGGCCAATTATCATGCTGTCTCCCCTGGATTTCAGGCCCTTGCTAGGGATCAGCATATGGATCATCCTCCATGGGTATCTCCATTATGGTTTTTTTAACATCACCAAGCAATTCTTCCACACCAGCAGGGTGTCCTACACTATCTACCTGGAGATGGCATCTGATCCCACAAGTTAAGAGCTCAGTCCACTTTGGATGCCAATCATAAGTCCAGGTTGTGACCTGTGCTTCTGAATGACCGGTTATCGATTGGATGTTCCCATACCCCCCTCCTTGGTTTGATTAATTTGCTAGAGTGGCTCAGCGAACTTAGGGAATCAGTTTATTTACTAGATTATCAGTTTATTACAAAGGATATTAAAGGATATGAATGAACAGAAGGTGAAGAGATATATATAAAGTTCTGGGAGGGTCCTGAACTCAAGAGATTCTCTCCCAGTGGAGTTTGGAGTACACCAGCTTTCTGTCCTGTGGATTCATTCTGGTTCACCAAGCTGGGAGCTCTCTGAATCCAGTCCCTTGGAGGTTTTTTGGAAAGCTGATTACATGGACTTCAGTGGCTCAGATGGTAAAGAATCTGCCTGCATTGCAGGAGACCTGGGTTCAATCCTTAGGTTGGGGAGATTCCCTGGAGGAAAGCATGGCAACCCACTCCAGTATTCTTGCCTGGAGAATCTCTGTGGACAGAGGTACCTGGCATGCTACAGTCCACGGGGTCACAAAGAATCAGGCTGAGTGACTAAGTTTTTTTTTTTTTTAATTATTATTATTATATAGACATGACTGATTAAATCATTGGCTACTGGCAATGGATTCAACCTCCAGTCCCTCTCCCTTCCCTAGAGGTCAGGGGTAGAACTGGAAGTTCCAATCCTCTAATCACTAGGTTGGTTCCCCTGGCAACCAGCCCCAACCTTAAGGTACTTTCTGAAAGTCACTTCATTAACATAAACTCTGGAGTAGTTGAAAGGGGGTTTGTTATGAATATCAAAACACATTTCTTAGACAGATTTATCAATTAAGAAGCTCCAAGGATTTTAGGAGTTCTGTGCCAGAAATGGAGATGAAGACCAACTAAACATTTCTTATTATAAATCACAATATCTCAGCATCAAAAGCCCACGCTGGAATCCTTTTCTGAGCAGATTGAGAGTAAGAAAGATAGGTTTTGGAGGGTGACTGTGGGCAGGCAGCCCAATCCAGGCTCAGCAAGAAGCAAGCCCACAGTGACAGCAGCCAGGCCCCCCTAGCTGGATGAACAAATGCTTGGGAGAAAGGTGCAACCATAAGGCTTGCCTCTTGCTTCCACTCTATGGAGCTAGATCGTAGATATATTTTAACCAAGGACCAGTATAGACATCTACACTCAGCAAAGAATGATTCCATTTCGAACAACTGGCAGGTTGAGAAGAGAGATGGCATCTCAGTTATACTAAGTGTGCGTTCAATGATTCAAGCGTTTTTCACACAACATGGACCTTATAAGCAAGCCAACTTCCAAACCTGGTGCTCAACCATTTAAACAGCAATCAGTTCCAAACTGGCCGAGTGGGACTTACTGAGAGGCCAGCTCTGCCTTATTTTCCAGATGATTGAAAGAATTTTCATGTTTTGACTATATGATTTAATTTTTGACCTATATGTTTATTTTTAAAAATAATTGTATTGATTTATTTATTTTTGGCTGCACTGCGTCTTCATTGTTTCGTGTGGGCTTTCTTGAGTTGTGGTGAGCAGGGGCTACTCTTCATTACAGTGTGTGGACGGGCTCAGTTGTTGGGACGTGCAGGCCCTGGAGCTCAGGCTCAGTAATTGTGGCCAATGGGCTTAACTACTCCTCAGCATGTAGAATCTTCCTGGATCAGTACTCAAACTGGTGTCCCCTGTATTGACAGGTGAATTCTTATCCATTGTGCCACCAGGGAAGTCTGCTATGTGTTTACTTTAAAATCACATCTCCTGGTATAGTATAATTCTATTGTAGTTACTTTGTGACCCTTTTTCTATCATTTATCCTCTGAGCCTCCATTTTCTCCAGTGTAAAACAGAGGAACTGACCTTAGAGATTCCTACGGTTCCTAACTATTAGTGCCCTCCAAATGACATGTATAGAATTTATATCTTACAAGTAAGTTCTTCCACATTCATTCTCTCTTTTAATCCTCAAAATTGTTCTATAATGTAGATACTGTTCCTTTTCCTCTTTTATGACAGTACATTGAGGCTCAGAGAGCTTGAGAAAGTTATGCAAGGTTGCACAGACAATAGGTGGTAAAGGCAGAATTAAATCCTTGGGAGTTCATTTCCAGTGTGTCTCCAGGTAACCTAACAGTTGGGAGGAATGCCCCAACTGTTAGCAGGGCAGGCTAGCTCTCTTGAAGGGCTGGGGCTAGTTAAAATGGAAGGATGTTATATTTTCATATGTACCTCCTTTGCTTTGTAAGTTTCAGTGCTCTTCAGCCTTTGTTCACATGCCTGTGTTTCCAAAGTACTAAGTTAAACTCCTGCTGCTACGGCAGTCCACTCATGGCTGGGGGACCTATCCTGGAGCTGAGAGGGGTTTCCCAGGTCCACATGGGAGGAGAAGAGGTGCTAACCTAAGGCCTGCAGGCCTCTTTTCTAGTTCCAGGTTTTTCACCTGCTAGCCAAGGATCTAGCTTTCCTATTTGCTGCTTAGTTTTCTCTGTAATATGGGCATCATAACTGCTGCTCTGTGGGCTTCAGTCAGAGAAAGTACCTGACAGAAAGGTGACAGGGAAGTACTTTGAGGTGTGAAGTGCTCTTTCAATGTGTGTGTGTGTGTGTGTGTCTGTGTCTGTGTGTCTGTGTGTAGTGAGGAGAGGTAGAAGTTATCCACAGAGTCTCCAGGACTGTAGCCCCAGCTAGACCTGGCAGAGCTGTTCCTCCCCAGGCTGAGGTCAAAGCCAGGTCCTCTTTCCACTATCAACACCAGAGCCTGGGTCCTGTTTATTGTTCTCGGCTCCTCTCCTAGCAACCAAAGTGTTGAAGGTTTTGCAAGCAATGGGGACCTTGCCTCTCAGCTCACTAGGAAGAGGAGCCAGAGCTTCAGTGCACGGAGTTCTGCCAGCAAGTGCAAGTTCATTGCCTGAGTCTTGACCTCAGCCTTAGCCTGGTAAGGGGGCCTCCTATAACCTTTAGCCTTTTACTGCTACCCTGAGTTTGACCCAGAAAAGATAGCCTCCACCCAAGATATACATCCTGTTCTTAGGGAGACCTAATGAGGAAGACCCAACTTCATTCTTTCCCTGTGTATTAGCATTCCAGGGCTGCGGTAACAAATTACCAGACACTTGTCTTTAAACAACAGAAATGTGTTCTCTCACAGTTCTGGAGGTCAAAAATTCAAAACCAGGATGTTCACAAGGCTGGTTTGTTCCAGAGGGCTCTGAGGAGAATCCATCCCATGCCTCCTTATTAGCTTCTGGTCGCAGGCAGCTACACTTGGTGCTCGTCCTGCTTCTGTCTTCACACGACATTCTTCTCCTGTGTCTGTGTTGTCTCCTTTTCTGTCTTGTGAGAATACTCATTCTTGGATTTAGGACCCACTCTAGTCTAGGACAATCTCCTTTTGAAATCCTTACCTTAATTAAATCTGCAAGGACCCTTCTTACAAATAAGGTCACATTCTGCTGGAAGGGATTGGGGGCAGGAGGAGAAGGGGATGACAGAGGATGAGATGACTGGATGGCATCACTGACTCGATGGACGGGAGTCTGAGTGAACTCCGGGAGTTGGTGATGGACAGGGAGGCCTGACGTGCTGCGATTCATGGCATCGCAAAGAGTCGGACATGACTGAGCGACTGAACTGAGCTGAACTGAACTGAACTGAGGTTCTGGGTAGATGTATCTTTTGGGGGCCATGATTCAACCCCCTGCATGTGCCTCCAGTTTGATGAGGGAAATATAAACCCATTCTTGGAGAGTCATTGACTCTGAAAGGAGAAATCTCTTCCTACTTAAAGAAGCCCCTCGTTTCTTGTTTCCTTTTGGCTGCACCCTGTGCAGCGGGATCTTAGTTCCCTGAACAGGGCTTGAACCCATAGCCTCAGCAGTGATGGAGTCCTAACCACTGGACCACCAGGGAATTCCTAAAGAAGCCCGTTTGTGATGGGGAATTTGATTCAAGCCTGATCACTGGAGCCTTTAAACTGAGAAAAGCACACAGATGCTGGTGGCAGGAAAGAGTCAGTCAGATTATTGTTCTCTGTAGAATGAGGTGATGGTGTTGTGTTCATCATGCAAGGATTTGGAGAAGGAGTGAGGGGGAGTTTCAGCCTCCACCAGGCAAGTGAGGTAAGGAAGGCCCAAGGTCTTAGTCTTTGCCCACCCGGTTTTTCTTCCTCTCGCTTCCAGATGTTAATTAACTGACGTCAGTGTTAAATACTTTTTTGAAAATGAACTCCTATATGATCATTAACAAAGTAGGACTGTTCCTGACAATGGTAGGTGTCTTAATATACTGGGGGAACCATCAGGGTTAAAAAGATCCAGAAAGGTTTATTTTGCCAAACCAGGCTACCTCCCTGAGCCCTGTTTCTTCCTTATTTCCTTACTTACAAGGGCCTAGCCATTCAGCTGGGTCTGTTTCTTTCCAACTCTGGGGATTCGCTTCCTGAACTGGGAGCCATATAAGCCTTGTAGTTGGTACTACCATGCCTCCTTTCTTTTTTTCCACAAATAGAAAACCCTCAAGTTGCTTGCTATCCATTTAATCTCTGGGGATCCTCACATCTCTAGGCTGGATGCTGAAGGGGGCCACCAGCTCTCCTCACATCTCTTTGCCTCCTCTTAGTTACAATCTCCCTAAAGACAATTGCATGCCACCTTTTCCTTTCAAAGTTTTTACAGTTGATCACTATATGGAAAGAGGGTCAAAGCCTGAGGAAGGTTTGAAAATTTCAGAAATCTGGGAAACTTCTGCCAACTCTGGTCCATGGAATGAAAGGGCTGATAGCCTTTCCTCTTGGGTTTGGCCTGAAGACACCAACTAGGGCAATCATTCATCTTCCCTTTAACTCTATGACTGGCTGTATTTTGAGCATTTCCTAGTTAGTTTTTCTCACCTCTGTATTTCCTCAGCTGCGTGCAGGAAAAGCCCCTTCGTGGAGTGATTTTTTAGAAGAGTCATCAAAAAGGTCCCAGTAGGGTCAACACCTAATCCTCCCCTTTCCTAGAATTAGTTGCATAGATTTTGAGTTAGTGAAACTTGGAACACAGTCTCTTCATGGCATCCCAGAAAGAGGGGATAAGAAGGCACAGACATTGTGGCACATGGAGGGTGGGCACCCCCCCCGGGTTCAGATCCTTCTTTTGTACCACCACTCCATTTCCACCATCTCACCCAGATGTGAACACCCAGGTGGAGAAGATTGGGATGTCAACAGAGTTTATAATACAGAAGATTTATTGAATTCAACTTTTAAGACTTTCAGTGTACTGATAGACTCAGTGGACTTGATCATCAGTATGCGTAAGCTCAGGATCCATTCCTTTGAGAGGTGGGGTGTGAGAGATGTGAGGAATGAAAAGAGATGCCCAGGGCTTGACAGGATGGTGATTGCGAACTGAAGCTGGGCACAGAGGTGGGAGAGGCAGGGCAGGCTTGGGACAGACTGACAATCGTTCCGTCTTTTTTTTTTTTTTTTTGCCAAATTTTAGGGTTTTATTAATACAAACAAAATGTGTGCATGAGGTGTCTACACAAGTCATTTTCTTGGGTATGCAGCCTGGCATTAGGCTTTGGGACTCTGATGGCCAGCTGGGGTGCTCTTTCCTCAGTAGTTCTCCAGTTCTTGGAGGAGATATTGTGAGTAGTCTTGGCATAGGAAGATTTGTTGAACATCAGCAGCACCTCAAGTTGCTTAAGGTTNCACAAGTCATTTTCTTGGGTATGCAGCCTGGCATTAGGCTTGGGGACTCTGATGGCCAGCTGGGGTGCTCTTTCCTCAGTAGTTCTCCAGTTCTTGGAGGAGATATTGTGAGTAGTCTTGGCATAGGAAGATTTGTTGAACATCAGCAGCACCTCAAGTTGCTTAAGGTTGTAGACTAGGAACTTCTGGAAGCTACTGGGCAGCATGTGCTTTGTTTTCTTGTTGGCCCATAACCAATGTTAGGCATCAAGATGTGGTCCCTGAATCTCCATTGCAGCCTAGTATCAATGCCCCTGGATTTCCCCCAGTTTGCTTAATTTTGACATATCCATTTGACTGGTGCCAGATGAACTTCTTGGTCCTCTTTTTTATGATCTTGGGCTTCATGAGGGGTCTGAGGGTGGCCAGGACGCCAAGTAGGAGATGGCTGCCACCTTCATAGGCAGCACCCCGGAAGAAGAGCTCCCTCTTGCTTTCCTGATGGCTCCTCAGCTGTTCCCAAAATGTGAAATGAAGGCGAATCTTTCCAAATATAAAACTTTTTGAGAAGCACAACTTCAAAGCTGAGGTTCTAGGCTGCTCCTAGTGCCAGCTTCGTGTGGTTAAGGGTGGGACAATGCCCACTTTTCCTGGGTACAAAACAAAAATAATAGCGACTGTAAGAAGACTGTGTGTCACCTTGGAATCTGAGTGGTTGCCAAAGCCGGAGGACTTGAAACCTCTGAAAGACCTGGACAGTCTGCTTTAGCTCAGGGAGGCCCAGATGAGGTGGACTGACCTCATTCTTGGTGAAGGCCACCCCCTGCTCACCTTTCCTCAGCTCTTCACAATTCCTTCCCTTTTCCTTTATTTCCCAGATAATGGAAACCTCTGGGAGATCAAATCTAGACTAGCTGTCCCGCTGGCTCTGGCTATGATTCTGGTGAGAGGCCCCAAGGGACCCCTCTCTGCTCTGTCCTCCATCCTACAGCAGTCACTCTTGAGAGCATCTAGCATCTTCTGCCTTCCAGAGTGAGAGCCTTTCCCTGCCTCCAGCAGGTCTGTCTCCCGCTTCCTGTCTGTGTCTCCTCTCTCTCTTCTCCTGGTCCAACCTCATCCTCTTACTCATCTCTCTGCCTCTGTCCTTCTTCACCTTTGTTCTTGCTCCTGTGTAGCAACCTTTGGAGCAGGCCCAGGCTCTCCCTCTGGGAACCAGAGGAGAAAACACCCCAAGGCTTCTACCCACAACTGGTGAGGGACCCTGGTCACTCAGCCCTGATCTCACAGCCTGATTCAGCTTCCCTCTCCCCCTGAATTTTTGTTTACCAGCAGAAATGGGGATCCATGCAGTAATAGTATGGCAGTTTACAGTTCACACACATGGTCCATTAGCTTTGAAATTGTGATTCTCAAAAAGTTTATATTTGGGAAATTTTACCTTCATTTCACATTTTGAGCATAAAGTGGAACTTTATTGATTTTGAATAAAATCTGGCATCTTTTTCCTATATTTCAAATTCGTATAAAATACAACCACCCTATGCCTTCCGAGAAAACTCTGCTGTGTCCTCAACTTCCTCTTTGGTTGGATCAGATTATCCAGGTTAGTCTGGTAGCTGGGGCAGTTTCCACCCTGGACAAGAAACATCCTGGCAGCTCAGGTTCCTCCCTCTTCTGGAATAGTATCTACTAGGACACTGTCGCGGAGAAAGCAATGGCATTCCACTCCAGTACTCTTGCCTGGAAAATCCCATGGATGGAGGAGCCTGGTAGGCTGTAGTCCATGGGGTCCCTAGGAGTTGGACACGACTGAGCGACTTCACTTTCACTTTTCACTTTCATGCATTGAAGAAGGAAATGGCAACCCACTCCAGTGTTCTTGCCTGGAGAATCCCAGAGATGGGGGAACCTGGTGGGCTGCCGTCTATGGGGTCGCACAGAGTCGAACACAACTGAAGTGACGCAGCAGCAGCAGCAGCAGCAGGACACTGTCATAGTACAAGACCAGGATCCTTTCCCCTCTCCCCGATGATTTTGCTCCCTGAATTCTATCCTGACCCCCTCCTTTTCCCTTGCCCTCAAAAAACCCTTAATTTACCACCTTCAGAGGCTTCCTCAGTCGTTAGTCCAGAAATGGGCAAGTGTGTGCCTATTTGAGGCTTCCCAGGTGGCAAAGGTAATGGGTGGAGCTGGCAATGATGAGAATAACCACCAGGGGGAGCCTGTACCTAAGAAGAGACTGAGTGGGGCCCTGGGGAGCCACGGTGAGGATTTGTCTTCCCCTTTTTTCAGGGTAGTGCGGGTGCCAGGCATTCCAGCCTTAGGTGGCTCCCTATGGAGCTGGGAGTCTACAGCTGCCTCCTCCCCACTGTCTGACTCCTTCTTTTTCCCTGACCATGCAGGGAAAGTGTGGCTGGCTCAGGATATGGGAGGAAAACTGAGTGGTTTGGATACTGCCACCAATTTCTTACAGGCCACATGCAGAGAAAACGGTGGGCTTTGATCTCTGAACTTGACAGGTTGGAGAAGACTTGGGTTGTGGTAGTCCTGTGTTCCAGTCACTGGATGGCACAGAAGCTGTGGTCTGTGTCTAAACAGTGAACCCCCTGGTGAGGCAATGGAAAAGTGGGTGGGCAGTAGGGAGATGACAAAGGGAGGACTGGGCTCCATGGGAGTATGTGCAGGTAGAGGAGCCTCAGGATTGGCTTCCTCTCCTTTGCCCAGACTGCATTCTGGTCTTGCCTAACTTAGTTTCACCTTCAAGTTCTCCAGAGACTACAGCCAAGTGACCTTGAGAGAGCTCCAGGATGAGCTCTCTGTGGAAACACGACTACTCACTGGCCTAGGAGCCTCCTTTTCTCCTCCCCAGGGGCCTCAGGCCTTCCTGCCACCTCCTGCCCAGGAACCTTGTTGTCATTGTTGTTTAGTCACTTAGTCAAGTCTGACTCTACTCTTTTGTGACACCATGGATTTAGTTCACCAGGCTCCTTCCTCTGTCCATGGCATTCTCCAGGCAAGAATACTGGACTGGGTTGCCATTTCCTTCTCTAGGGCATCTTCTCGACCCAGGGATTGAACCCCTGTCTCTTGCTTGGCAGGGGGATTCTTAACTACTGAGCCACTTGCTTAAAACCTTCAGCCCCAGAAGTTCCCCCTTTACTCAGGCACCCAAGATGAAGGACCTCGTCTCCTAAATCCTCCATTTCCCCATGTCCCAATATCCCTATCTAAGGACTCTCTCTACTTTTTTAAAAATTTGACTGGGCTGGGTCTTAGTTACTGCATATGGGATCTTCTTCAATCTTGCTTGTGGCATGTGGGATCTTTAGTTGTGGCATGTGAAGTGTTGCAGCTTGTGAGATCCAGTTCCCTGACCGGGGATTGAATCCAGGCCCCCTGTATTGGGAGCGTGGAGTCCCAGTCGCTGGTCTGCCAGGGAACTCTCCTCTCTCCTCTCACCTACCTGTAGCACTCTGACTCAGGGGCCAACTTTCTGACGGTCCTCTTGCACACTCCACCAGAACCCAGTCACACAACATTTGCATCCCTGAACTGTTCTCCAAAGTCCTGAGACAAGGTTGAGGGTTGCTTCACCCCACTCGCTGGAGCTGGGGCATGAGCAACGACAAGAGCAGTCAAGCAGCAAGGCTTTAAGAGCAGGTGGAAGTTCCCATCTAAGCCCAACTGCTCCCCTCAGAGCTGCCTGGCTGGGTGGCTCCCCTACTTGTATGTGTACTAAATGCTAATCTGCTTCAGTCGTGTCTGACTCTTTACGCTCCTACGGGCTGTAGCCTGCCNGACAAGAGCAGTCAAGCAGCAAGGCTTTAAGAGCAGGTGGAAGTTCCCATCTAAGCCCAACTGCTCCCCTCAGAGCTGCCTGGCTGGGTGGCTCCCCTACTTGTATGTGTACTAAATGCTAATCTGCTTCAGTCGTGTCTGACTCTTTACGCTCCTACGGGCTGTAGCCTGCCAGGTTCCTTTGTCCATGGGGATTCTCCTGGCAAGAAAACTGGAGTAGGTTGCCATTTCCTCCTCTGGAGGATCTTCGTGACCCAGGGATTGAACTTGCATCTTCTGCATTGGCAGGTGGATTCTTTAACACTGAGCTACTGCAGGTACTAGCTGAGAACAAAGCCAAGTGGCAGTCCTTACCTTGGGCCCAAACCATGGACAAGGGATACCTGGGGATTCTGGGATGATGCTGAGTAGCAGCACCCAGAGTCCCATCCTAAGCCCAGAAGCCAGCTCAGTCCCTTGGGTAGCAGCAGGTAGAGGGCCAAGGCCTCTTCAAAGGAGATCCTGCTGACTAAATCCAGAGGCTCAGAAATCTGTGCTGGAGATGCTCTTGTTTCTTGGTTTAGGCAGTCAGCCTCCAAGCAACCCTGCTCCAGTGACTTTTGTTACTAAGCCAGAGGTCTCTGCAGATAGCTCTCCTGTTTGTGATCAACCTTCCCCTTAACCAGTGGCTGCTCCAGAAATCCTAGGGAGGACAAGCATGGCCCCAGGGCCTAGCACAATTCCTACTTAGGAACAGAAGGGTCTTGGGGAAATGAAGCATGAACCTTGGCAAATCCCCCTCCTCACAACAGGCTAGAGGAAGAAAGAGCCAGGAATGAGAAGTGCATTCAAGCCCAAGCCAGCATCAGCTGTAGGGCTATACAGTGAGGAAATGAGTGAGTGAAGTTGCTCAGTCATGTCCGACTCTTTGTGTCCAACTGTAGGGCTACACAGTAAGGTGGTTCAAATCTTAGAGCTCCTACTTTCTAGTTGACTGATCCTGGTCAAGTAGTCTTTCTAAATCTCTGTTTCCTCATCTGTAAAATGGGGATTAGTACTTTCCTGATGGGGTTATTAGAAACATTATAAAAGACAGACTATTTAAAGACTAGCAGAGTACTCATAAATGTTAATTATTTTCATTATTGGAAGTGGCCACTTTAGCCAAAAGTTCAGATTCAACCATTCCCTCTATGACCAATTCTATGAGGCCCTTAGCTGTTCAAAAACACACCAACTGTGCATGCATTTCTGGAGTGTTTTCCAACACCAACCATCAGTTCTCTGGGACATCAACTGGGTATCCTGCAAGTCAACTCAGTTCTGACACTAACTACATGGAGTTAGCATAGGCCCACAGGTTAAGGGCTCAATTCCACAAGATCACCTTCACTTCCATTGCCAGTCACAAGCCACTGATACTTCTGACTGGCTGGCTATAAATTGGGAGTTCCCATACTGTAAATCAGGCTTCCCTGGTGGCTCAGCTGGTAAAGAATCCACCTGCAATGTGGGAGACCTGGGTTTGATCCCTGGGTTGGAAAGATCCGCTGGAGAAGGGAATGGCTACCTACTCCAGTATTCTGACCTGGAGAATTCCATGACTATTCCATGGGGTCGCAGAGTCAGACACAACTGAGCAACTTTTACTTTCATGCTATAANTCAGCTGGTAAAGAATCCACCTGCAATGTGGGAGACCTGGGTTTGATCCCTGGGTTGGAAAGATCCGCTGGAGAAGGGAATGGCTACCTACTCCAGTATTCTGACCTGGAGAATTCCATGACTATTCCATGGGGTCGCAGAGTCAGACACAACTGAGCAACTTTTACTTTCATGCTATAAATTGGTTTGACAATTTGCTAGAATAGCTAACAAAACCCAGGAAAATACTTTGTTTATAGGTTTATTAAAGGATACAACTGCCAGATGGAAGAGATGCACAGGGCAAAGAATTGTGTGTGGGGTGTGCATGGGGCTTCCATGCCCTCTCTGGGTGCATCACTGTTCCAGCACCTTAGTGTGTTCACCAAGCCAGTTCATCAAATTTCCCTGTTCAGGAGTTTTTATAGAGCTTAATCTCTAGTCCCATTCCCCTCCCAGGAGGCTGAGGATGGGCTGAAGCTTTCAACCCTTTCACCACTTAGTCTTTCTGCTGACCAGCCCTTACCCTGATGCTAGGGGTCCCCACTTTTAGTAGCAGTATAAGTTTACCTTACTATAAATGCAGGTTTGATATAAAGGAGTTTGTTATAACAAAGACATTTCTTTCATGCATATCACTCAGGAAATTCTACGAGTTTTAGAAGCTTTGTACCAAGATGGAAATCTAAGGACAAAAACCAAACATGTTTATTATACCATTTTATATATATATATGTGTATACAAATATGTGTATACATATATATATAAACTGCTCGGAAGAGAGAAGACTATTGCACACACAGGTCCCACTCTGGCTCCTCCAACTCCAAGGGCACCTTTCCTTGATCACTGTGTCCTAGAGACAATTTTCAGCCTGTGTCAGTCACATAGAGACCCTGTCCAGATGGTGCCCAGGCCTCCAGGCCTGGGTGGCCTGATGCCTGGAGGGCTGACACCCGAGGTGGGGTCGGGGGTGGAGTGTCTGGGTCCCATAGAATGTCCTCATATAAGCTTAGAACTGGGCCAGAGGCTCGTCCTTGAGTCCCAGTCTGCTTCAGGAGGACTCTGAGCAAGCCCACAGTTAGAGGGGGCTCTGCCCCAGGCTCAGGGAATGGGGCAGGGGGCTCCAACTCATCTGGGAGGTATGTCCGTAGTAGAAGCAAGAGTTCAGCTGGAGCTAGGTCTGGTGGGCACAGGCGGCAAAGGAGGGGGAGGTGAGCATCAAGCCGGCGATGCCGGGCAAATTCAGCCAACAGCAGTTTGAAGATCTCGCTTCGAAGCAGGGGGCTAGAGGGGCTGAGGGCCAGGCCTGCCTCTAAAGCCCGTTCCCACTGTTCCTTTTGCACCAGCTGCCCCACAGCTTGGAGCACAGCTTTGGGCCGCCCACTGCCCAAAAGCAGGTCTAGCTCCAGTGCTTCAGGCCTAGTCCCCTCCTCACCTAGTACTGCCAGGGCTCGGCGGTAGAGGGGCAGCCCTGGGCCTCCTGCTCCCCAGCCAGGCCCCCCCTGTTGCTGGGCCAGCTCCACAAAGGGTGGCAGCCACTGTGGCTCCAGCTGGCAGAGGCACTGGCACAGGAGTTCAAAGGGGGGCAGTATGCCATTGGGTGGATCTTTTCCAGCTGCTGTAAACCCCAGTACCTTCTTCCACACATCTGGGGGAGCTTGGGACCTCAGATGGCCATTGCCATCTGGCTGGAGCTGCAGGACCCTGAGGATGGCACCCCAGGCTGCTGTAGGGAAGGCTTGGAAAATGGTGTTGAGCTGGGCCAGCTGGTCTCCCATCAACTCAGTCCTCAGCAGCCGTGCCACTTCGTGCTCTGCCAGCTCAGTCCAGCCAGCTTCCTCCTCATCCCCAGCCACAAGCTGGGCTTTGAGCTGTTCTAACCCCCGGTAATCCCGAAGCTCGGCCCTCATTGTGGTCAACAGTGCTGATGGGGACACATGGCCCTGGAGGATGGATACCAGGGCCTGAGGTGCTCGGAATGTGCTGTTGTGTCGCAGTTCTTCTGGGGTGAGCTGGGTACCCCGTAGGCTCCGTCGCTGGTAGTACTTGCAGGCCTCCTCAAACACCATATCTTCAGCGGAAGGCAGCTCAAGGCTTTGTGGGGTTTTCCAGCCTACTTGAAACAGACCCACAGCTGAAAGTAAACGAAGACCCCCTCGAGCCTCCAGCTCTTCCTGATCTTCTATGCCAGGGGCGAGGGTTTCCAGCAGATGTACTCGGTCTGTACTCAGGATCTTCCTCTCCAGCAGCTGCCCACTGCCCATGTCCAGCAGTNAAAAAAAATCCTATGACAAAAACCATAATGGAAAATAATATGAAAAAAAAAGATTTAATGTAGCAACTTTTAGATATATAATACAGTATTGTTAACTATAGTCACTAGGTTTTATGTTAGATTCCCAGAACTTGCTTGTCTTATAACTAGAAGTTTGTACCCTTTGACCAGCATCTCTCCATTTGCCCCATTCCCCATCCTTTGTGCAACCAGCAGTCTAATCTACTCAATTTCTATTTGTTTTGTTTTTTTAGATTCCACATGCAACAAACAATATTTGTCTTTATCTGACGTTTTATTTAGCATACTGCCCTCAAGATTCGTCTGTGTTGTTGCAAATGGCAAGATTTCCTTCTTTTTTAATGGCTGAATGATATTTCACTGTATGTATATACCACCTTTNCAGCAGTCTAATCTACTCAATTTCTATTTGTTTTGTTTTTTTAGATTCCACATGCAACAAACAATATTTGTCTTTATCTGACGTTTTATTTAGCATACTGCCCTCAAGATTCGTCTGTGTTGTTGCAAATGGCAAGATTTCCTTCTTTTTTAATGGCTGAATGATATTTCACTGTATGTATATACCACCTTTTCTTTATCCATTTGTCCAGTGATGGACATTTAGGTTATTTCCATGGTTTTTTATTTATTTATTTATTTATTTTTTCCATGGTTTTTTAAATTGTGAATAATGCTGCAGTGAACATGAGAGTGGATCTCTTCAAGATATTGACTTTATTTTCTTCAGATATATATGGAAGTGGGAGTGCTGGGTCATATGGTAGTTTTATTTTTAGTATTTGAGGAACATGCATACTGTTTTCTGTAGTGGCTGTACCAATTTACATCCCCACCAGCAGTGCACAAGGGTTCCCTTTTCTGCACATTCTTGCCATGGCCTCTTGCCATGGCTTTTGCTGTTGTTTGTTGTTCAGTCACTAAGTCACGTCCAACTCTTTGCAAGCACACGGACTGCAGCATGCCAGTCTTCCCTGACTTTCACTGTCTCCCAGAGTTTGCTCAAATTTATGTCCATTGAGTCAGTGATGCTGGGCTTCCCAGGTGGTGCTAGTGGTAAAGAACCCGCCTGCCAATGCAGGTAGACTTAGATGCAGGTTCTATCCCTGGGTCTAGAAGATCCCCTAGAGAAGGGCATGGGAACCCACTCCAGTATTCTTGCCTGGAGAATTCCATGGAGAGAGGAGCCTGGCATGCTGTAGTCCATAGGGTTGTGCAGAGTCGGACACAACTGAAGTGACTGAGCATGCAGGCACACACGAGTCGGTGATGCTATCTAAGCATCTCTTCTGCCGCCCTCTTCTCCTCCTTCCTTCAGTCTTTTCCAGCATCAGGGTCTTTTCCAGTGAGTTGGCTCTTTGCATTAGGTAGCCAAAATGGTGGAGCTTCAGCATTAGTCCTTTCAGTGAATATTCAGGGTTGATTAACTTTAAGATTGACTGGTTTGATCTCCTTGTAGTCCAAGAGACTTTTTAAGAGTCTACTCTAGCACCACAATTTGAAGGCATCAATTCTTTGGCTCTCAGCCTTCTTGCGGTCCAACACATATTGGCAAATTGAAGCCAGGAAGAGAAAGGAAACTTACAGAATCAGTGTATAATAGTTGGGACCAAGACCAAGGACTTTTAAAGATATTTTTCCCAGTTTTATTGAGAAACAGTTGACATATATCACTGTGTAAGTTTAAAGTGTACAGCATGATGGTTTGATTTATGTATATTGTGAAATGATTACCTCAATAGATTTAGTTTTTTAACCTTCATCATCTCATATAGATACAATACCAAGGCTTTAATAGATTAACTGATCACTCTGGAAATCAGAGTGAATTTCTATTAAGTTAATTTTCTGATACTAGAGTTGGCATATATTGTGCTTAAGAAGACAATAAAATAAATGAGTAACTTGTTAAGTGTAACTAACATTCCTTGCCTGTGAAACACTGGAAGTATTTGACTTTAGGTTTTAAAATCTTGGTATTTAATTATTTTATGCTGTAGGGATGTGAAGTGACATGCATTTAAGAAGTCTGTAGCTGGATTGCTTTAAGATATAGTTCTTGTATGATTTGGGTCTTACTTTGTCTACTATATCTTGTTTCTCAGAAACTGGTTCATGCCTAAGATGACATTTCTGTGGGATTACTGTGGCTTTGCTGTATTTGCTACTTCACTAGAAGGATTTAAAAGCCCAGGCCAACAGAGGTCATAGTGTAGTCATAGAATGCTTCTTTCTCTTCCTTGTAGTCCACAGCATTTTCTTTGTACTTTAACTCTATTTATTTCTCATGATTTGCCTTGTGCTATGGGTTCTGGTGGCTCAGATGGTAAAGAATCTGCCTGCAATGTGAGACCCGGGTTGGGTCCCTGGGTCAGGAAGTTCCCTTTGAGAAGAGCATGGCAACCCACTCTGGTATTCATGTCTGAAAATTCCATGGGCAGAGGAGACTGGTGGGCTACAGTCTATGGGGTCACAGAGTCGGATGGGACTGAGCAACTTAACACTTCATGGGTTGTTCTGTGCCTGTCTCTGCTAATAGATTTGAGCTCCTAGAGGATCCAGTTTGAAGTTTCCTTTTTGTAACTCCTTAGTGCCTCAGTTGGAGAAGGCAGTGGCACCCCACTCCAGTACTCTTGCTTGGAAAATCCCATGGATGGAGGAGCCTGGTGGGCTGCAGTCCATGGGGTCGCGACTTCACTTTCACTTTTCACTTCATTTTTCACTTTCATGCATTGGAGAAGGAAACGGCAACCCACTCCAGTGTTCTTACCTGGAGATTCCCAGGGACAGGGGAGCCTGATGGGCTTCCGTCTATGGGGTCGCACAGAGTCGGACACAACTGAAGCGATTTAGCAGCAGCAGTGCCTTTACAGTATTTAGGTGTTCCTTTTGTGCTTGTGGTATTTCAGGGATGCTGAGAGAATCATTAGATAATATATCTAGTCCAGTCCTCTGATTTTACTTGTAAGGAAACTGAGAAGCACAGTGATTTACTCAGTGTCATCTAGTTGGTTGGGAGAGCTGTGTTCTAGTCTCAGTTCTGCTGGTTGTTCGTTCTGTTATGTCTGGCTGCTCCTCAGCTGCTACTGGTTCTCTCTACAATAGGGGAGGATTGTGAAAGAGGAAAGAAACATTGGGAGGATATAAACAGATTACACTTACATTACTGATGTACTGCAACTTACTGTTCTACCAGTCAGATATTTTACTTTCAAATTTGGGAGCATAGGCTTCGTTTTCTGAGATCCCAGAAAGACTTTTTTTTTAAGAGTTCTGCATTTCTTCTAGATTGCATTCTAGATACCCTTCTTTGTTGTGCTCACTGGGTAGAGGTGCTGGCAAAAGGAGGGGACTTTTATGTTGTCACTTTCTAGTCACACTTCAGACAGCTTGGGTGGTAAATTCCAGGTGCCTGTGATGATGACAGAGAATAATGAGTTGAGGCCCTTCGTTGAATTTCCCCCTGCTCCAGATGGAAGGAGAGTGATGAAAAGAATTTAATTTCTTAGGAAATTTGGTACTTTGGGTTGAAATTGTTTTTCCTTCCTCTCCGATTCCCTTTTGCTTATTAGAAAATATTGATTCCGAAATAGAGAAAGTGAGTTTATTAGATTTGGGGGGGACATTGATTAGCTGTAACCTAATTATAAATCCTCAGAAGGAGATGTTTGTAAACATGTGCTTTTCATATCCAGGCACTTTGGTTCCCACTATTCCTGTTAATCAACTGGTTGAAGCTGAGCACATGAAAGATCTATATCCACTAAGCTTAGAATTGCATTGCTTTTGATTTATTTTAATAGGATCCTGTTGATTTCCAATTTATTTTCTCCCAATAAGGACATCTTCCTCTTGACAACCTATTTAAAAGACACAGGAATGTTTTGAATGGAGCCTCTGTTTCATGCTTTGAGGCAAAGCGATGATCAGTATGGTGTAAATTGCCTGAAAGAATCTTCTCTTTTTTGTGTTGTTATTTTTTCTTTCAGTTTTCTATGGATCATAAAGGAATAAGAGGTCTTAGTGAGGCTTTGATAGAGATAGGTCTAATTAAAATTTTAGGTTAGACATAGGATTTCTCAGTGACAAGCATATACTGAGCATTTACTGCGAATCAAGTGCTTATGAAAAAGATATAAGATACAGTCCCTATTCTAAGGATGCATAACATCTAGTGAGGAAATTTTTTTGTGCTTTTAGAGCTTAAAAATGCATCTCCTTTGGGGCTATATGTATTAGAGAAAGATGATATCTGAGACAGAGTCTTTTGTGCTGTTGGATTCATCTCTTCCTTAAAGTTTTGATTTTGATTTGAAGCATAGTGTATATTTTCCAAATGTCATTGAGCAAGATTAATTTTCTGCTGCTTTGGATTTGTCTGAAAGTGAAGTCAGTCTACTCACTACCATCCATACTTGCCATTGGATAAAATTAAGTTTCACAACTAAAGCCTAAGATTTAAGGGAGAGGAATTTTGTCAACAGAAGAAAAAATTTGGAAAGTGAGAGAATATGTATAAATCCATGCAGAGACCTGTGGCATTTCAAATTCTCACTTGGAAAAAATTGAGGATTCCTTGAAGCAAGGTGGGAAAATTTGGGCATGATTAGTGGAACTGCTTTTATAGAGAATTAAAAAATACAGAGAAGTTATATATATAATTAAATTTGAAAGGAGTTATATTTGGTTATTTCGAAATTAATTTAATTTTTGGTCTTTTAACTCCTGTTTTCTGCCTTGGGTTTCTTTGCAGAGGAGTTTCTGAAGACAGTCAAGTCCAGTGTGATTTATGTGACAGTGAAGGCCAAGTACTTTGCAGTGAGGAGGACCTACTTTGGGGAAATCAATGGAGCACATCAGTCTGCAGCACACTTCCTGCCTTAATGGTCCTAAGCTCGATCAATACTTGAAATTTAACTTCACCATTAGTCTGTGGGCAGTGTGTGCTTTGCAGCCTTTCCTCCATCAACCTCAAATATATGACCAGACCTATTACAGATGGAGCTAGTTACACTTTCCTGCTTGGTTTTGGATCTTCTTTAAGTCTTGTCCACTGGCATGTTCTAAGGATGTAAAATGTGTTTTGCTGTAGACCAAGTTATGATTTAAACCTTGAAATTACCTGGTCAGAGGAGGGGATGTTGGACAAATGCACAAAATCTATAGCATGGTTATTTATCATTTCTTCTTCCTAAAAAATTTCCCATCAAGAGGTATTTCAATAGATTCTCCAGCTTCTTAGCATTTCTAGCACTAACTGTGGCTTTCTTTTCACAGATTCTCTCACCATGGCACAGGTGGAGAAACGAGGGGGTTTGCTCCGGAAATCTTCAGCCTCCAAAAAACCATTGAAGGAAAAAGTGGTGCTGATGTATGATGAGATCTTCATGGTAAGGCCTGGAGCTCTGACATTTTTCATAGCTTGACTCCTTAGTTTCTTGTTCCAAAATGAGAATTAACCTCACCTCTGCCTGCTACTTTGTAGTTCTTCAGAGGGAAAAAGAAAACAAGGGTGAGAGTAAGCTCTCTCATAGTAGAAATTATGATCATGTGTTAATTAACATAGATTGTTATTATGTTGTTCTTATAGATTGTTGCCTCTAGCTGCATAAACCAATTGAAAGAGGATGGCTCTTTCTGAATATATTTAAGAGTCGTCTTCCTTCTGATTTGACTTAAGGACCTTTCTATCCTAGATGGCCCTTGAAGTTCCCTTTGGCCCTAGAATTCTATGGTCCATATATTTTAAAAAGATGCACTGTTACATCCTGTCTCAAGTTGTTAGTGGATAGAACAATTGCTTAGTTAGATTGTCTCATCCTCCAACTCTATGAGATGACTACGGAATTATTAGCAATTAGATTGGAGATTTCTTTGGGTCTTCAGAACTGTGTATTGATGGTGGTCTAGGCCTGTGTTGTAAAATAAAACCTATCTTGGAAGTTTAGAGTAATTAGATACCCTGCATATCTGAAATCTTGGTCATAAGTAGTACATGTAAATGTGTAAAACATGTTATTCTTGTAAAAGTAATTGCTTATTATGTATAATTCTGTGGACTCTCTTTCCTAAAAGGAGAACAGTGATAATATTTACCCTCCCTGGCTCACTGGGCTGTTGTATTTCATGTATGTGAATGGGCTTGAAAACTGAGCACCCATAAAAGTACAATGGAGATGTATCAGAATATGACTAACTGGTTCTTCACTTCTCATTAAGAAGAGGAAGATTTGAGGGAGATTCTTTGAGTTATTTAACTTCTGGTGCAGGGAATATGTATCCATGTACAATGTCTTCCATTTGGGGAACCCCCCAAAAATTGTTCCGCATTGCAGCTGTTTGGAATGACCAAGCATTTTCAGAGTTAATTGTGAGAGGTAAGATTGACCCTATGAAAGACATGTAGTGACTCTTTCAAATGTGTTCTTAATGGTTTGGTGTTATACTGAATCTACTTATCTTCTGGTTTCAGACAGAGGACCCTAGTAAATGCAGTCCTCGGTTTTGGGAGGAGCTCTTCCTCATGAAGGTAAGACTTGGTGGCATCTGTGGATTTTCCTGGTAACTGAGATTGCCTTCACATATGTTCTAGGCACTACACTAAAAATGTACTTAGGTCCTTATTGTTTCCATGTTAGGTGAATTTAGAGTACCTGGAAGGCAAGTTGGAATCTCTTGATGGTGAGGAGTTAATGAAAATCAAGGACAATATTAATTGCTTATTTCAACACTGCATCCAGGCTCTGGGAGAAGAACATCCAATTCGAGTGGTTAATGCATTGCAGGTACATGGCTGGGAGACTGGGGAAGTCTTGTTTAAACTGTAATACATCTATTGGAACTTGAGGAACCTAAAATTACCCTTAGGCTTGAAGCTTTTTTCCCCTTTGTTTCTTTAAGTGACCAAACATCTATGCTTTGTTTGATTTAGCTATATTCCTGGTTAAACAAATGGACACCTATAGTAGTAATCTTATCCATTTGTATAATTTGATTTAATGCTAAGGTGGATTGTTTGACAGAATTTTTATTATTACTTGAAGGAAGAGAAGAAACTCCATAAAGGCTGCTTAGTCTACAGCAAAAGTCATAAGACTTTCTTAAATAAATAAATAGTGTTTTCTTATATAAACAGTATTTTCTCACTAGATCAAGAGTTCTTATTCTGAGGTTTCAGAAGGTCCTTGACTCCTTGTAGTTTTATGTAATATTTTATGTGTATATGTACATTATGTGTATATGTACGTTTTTTTGGAGAGAGGGCTTTCACCAGATTTTTAAAAGGGTCGGTAACTCGAAAAACATTAAGAATCATTGTTCTTAATGGTAAGTGGCATTATCATGCTGAAGATTCATGAATAATTATTTCTTGAATTACTGTTATGCCTAACATTGAGCTGGTGGAATACATTATAGTCTTCTTGAGGGTAAAAATGGTTTTATTCAGTACTTCATTCCTGGTGTGTAGATCAGTGCCTGGCAGGTAGTGTTCTAGAAGTAAATTTTTTTGAAAGAATGAAAGGCAAAATTTCTAAAGTTTATAGTTTAGTAGCTCCAGTATAGCCTAGTTTGAGCTGAGTACCTAGGGTAGTGATTGACAAGCTTAGAATATGAAGAAGCCATGAGAGTGTAAAGAATTTTATTGGAACTTTTGATAGATCGGATTTAAGTTAACTTATAAGTTGGGCAGATCAGTTTGTGAGCTCCAGTTTTCTCATTTGTAGAATGTAGAAATTACCTTTTGAGCTGATGCCCCAGAAAGAAGGACCATGTTTATCCTGTATCTTTCTTAACTTTTGGACAGTAAATTCTACCTCTGGAGCATCACAGTTGTCAGGACCTCTTCATTGCAAATTGAAATGAAAGTTGGAAATTGTACTTCCTGTAATTACAGTGACTTGCTGTGGGGGCATGAATTGTAAACTTTTTAGTTCAGTGGAAATATATTGACATTAGTCACTTGGTGAACCATAGAATTATAGTACATTATTGTAATAATTGATATTTATTGAGCTTTAACAAAGTTAAGTTCCAGGCTATTCCAGGAATTTTAACAAAGTTCCAAGGACTATTCTAAGTGCCTTACAGTATTAATTCACATAGTCTTCACATCATCCTTATGAGATTAATGTTATTATTATCCCATTGTATAGATGAGAAAAATGAGGCACTGAAAAGTTAACTTATTTGTCCAGGCTCACAAAGTTAGTAAGTAGTGGATGGGGATTGTAATGAATTTTTAAGATTTAAATTGATCAGTGGTTATCATACAGGGTCTTCTATAGTTATTAAAAATAATTAGTAAAGATGATAAGCTATTATGTAAATTAAAAAATTAATTTTAAATAAGGGAAGGCTCTATCGATGCTATGATTCAAGCTCAAAAACAGTTTCTTATTTTTGAAAATCACCTTCCAATCTTTGTCTGCAATGTTATTTTTAAAAAGAGGATGACCAGAAAAGAATAAAAAAGATGACAGTTTCAGATGCTATTTGTCTTTTAATTTCTAGATTTTGCACATATTAAGACCCCGACTGCATTCTGGAGCTCAGAGCATAGAGCAATTGATTGTCAGCTATATGAGGAGAAGGTTCTGAGGTTGTGGTGTGAGGGTACTGATCTAATGCCCTTCGCATTTTGAGACTTTCTTTCTAGAAAGAATTCTTTCTCTCATCTCTGCAGACCTTGTGTGCACTCATTCGAGGAGTCCATCAAAAGAATAAGTCTACCTCTGGGTTTGACATTATCAACATGCTGATGGGCTTTGACAAGGCGGAGCTGTGCATGAAGGTGAGGCATAAGCTGCAGATGTGCCTGTGGGTGTCTGCTTCAGACAGCTGTTGAGGAATACCATCTGCAGACAGATGTTCTAGACATTTAACTCAGATAGACATAGATGATTGAATTGGCCTTGAATTTGGATATTTTTACAGATTTGGTTTATCCTTTAATAAAGGAAAATTTGAAATTCAGATTTTTATTGAGGCATCCTTTCCCTGCAGGATAAAGACTGAGCAGCTTGTGATTTACATCATGATCTTACATTCTTAAAAGCATGTAAGAATTTAAATAGAAGGTAACAAATGAATACACAAGAATACTTGAGTTCTAAACTTTTAAGTTTTCTTATTTAACCCAGTGACTTTATCAGAATTTTCATTTCTGCTGTTTGATGCTTTTTGAGAAATAGCGTTATCAGTATGTAATTCACATATCATACAGTTCATCCTTTTATGGTGTATAACCAGTAGTTTTTAGTATATTTATGGAGTTGCACAACCATCACCACTGTTTTTTTTTGGGCCTCGATCAGAAGGACTTGGGCCCCCTACGAGTGGTGCTGGGGATGACTACTGTTAATTCAGAACATTTTCATCACCGCAAAAAGAAAACGTGCCCATTATCAGTCATTCCCTGTTTTTTCTTCTCTCNGTTATCATACAGGGTCTTCTATAGTTATTAAAAATAATTAGTAAAGATGATAAGCTATTATGTAAATTAAAAAATTAATTTTAAATAAGGGAAGGCTCTATCGATGCTATGATTCAAGCTCAAAAACAGTTTCTTATTTTTGAAAATCACCTTCCAATCTTTGTCTGCAATGTTATTTTTAAAAAGAGGATGACCAGAAAAGAATAAAAAAGATGACAGTTTCAGATGCTATTTGTCTTTTAATTTCTAGATTTTGCACATATTAAGACCCCGACTGCATTCTGGAGCTCAGAGCATAGAGCAATTGATTGTCAGCTATATGAGGAGAAGGTTCTGAGGTTGTGGTGTGAGGGTACTGATCTAATGCCCTTCGCATTTTGAGACTTTCTTTCTAGAAAGAATTCTTTCTCTCATCTCTGCAGACCTTGTGTGCACTCATTCGAGGAGTCCATCAAAAGAATAAGTCTACCTCTGGGTTTGACATTATCAACATGCTGATGGGCTTTGACAAGGCGGAGCTGTGCATGAAGGTGAGGCATAAGCTGCAGATGTGCCTGTGGGTGTCTGCTTCAGACAGCTGTTGAGGAATACCATCTGCAGACAGATGTTCTAGACATTTAACTCAGATAGACATAGATGATTGAATTGGCCTTGAATTTGGATATTTTTACAGATTTGGTTTATCCTTTAATAAAGGAAAATTTGAAATTCAGATTTTTATTGAGGCATCCTTTCCCTGCAGGATAAAGACTGAGCAGCTTGTGATTTACATCATGATCTTACATTCTTAAAAGCATGTAAGAATTTAAATAGAAGGTAACAAATGAATACACAAGAATACTTGAGTTCTAAACTTTTAAGTTTTCTTATTTAACCCAGTGACTTTATCAGAATTTTCATTTCTGCTGTTTGATGCTTTTTGAGAAATAGCGTTATCAGTATGTAATTCACATATCATACAGTTCATCCTTTTATGGTGTATAACCAGTAGTTTTTAGTATATTTATGGAGTTGCACAACCATCACCACTGTTTTTTTTTGGGCCTCGATCAGAAGGACTTGGGCCCCCTATGAGCGGTGCTGGGGATCACTACTGTTAATTCAGAACATTTTCATCACCGCAAAAAGAAAACGTGCCCATTATCAGTCATTCCCTGTTTTTTCTTCTCTCCAGCCCCTGGCAACCATTAATATGTTTTATATCTCGATAGGTTCACCTCTACTGTACTTTTCATATAGTCATAAGTTGCTCAGTCATGTCCAACTCTTTGCAACCCTATGAACTGTAACCTACCAGGCTCCTCTGTCCATGGCATTTTCCAGGGAAGAATACTGGAGTGGGTTGCCATTTCCTTCTCCAGGAGATCTTCCCAACCCAGGGATTGAACCCAGGTCTCCTGCATTGTAAGCAGACGCTTTACCGTCTGAGCCACCAGGGAAGTCATATAAATGGAATCATATCATATGTAGTCTTTTGTGTCTGGCTTCTTTCACTCAGCATAATGTTTTCAAGGTTCATTCATGTTGTAGCATGTACTTCATTCCTTTTTTTGGTTGCTTAGTATTCTACTGTATGAATGTATCATATTTACTTATCCATTCATCAGTTGATAGACATTTGAGATATTTCAGCATTTTGGCTGCTATGAATAATGCTGCTATGAAGTGCATGTAAATGTGGACATATGTTTTTAATCCTCTTAGGTATATACCTAGGAGTAGAATTGCTGGATCATATGGTAATTCTATGTTTAACATTTTGAGGCGATTCCAAACTATTTACCAAAGTGGCGATACCATTTTATATTTTCCCCAGCAGTATGTATGTGTGTTTGTGTGTGTGTGCGAAATATCTATGCAAATTCTTTGCCCATTTGTAGGTTGAGTTATTTGTCTTTTTGTTGTTGAGTTGTAAGAGTTCTTTACATATTTGGGGTACAAATCCCTTATCAGATATCTGATTTGTAATACTGTCACTGAATTAATGTGACTATATTGAATTAATGTTGTTCACATGAACTTTGAAGAACTCGTATTCTCTTATTCACTAAATTTAAAATAAAGAAATCTCTGTGCCAAAGAATGGGCTTCCTTAGTGGCTCATATGGTAAAGAATCCACCTGAAGCCTGGAAGGCCTGGGTTTGATCCCTGGGTTGGGGAGATCCCCTAGAGGAGGGCTTGGGAACCCACTTCAGTATTTTTGCCTGGAGAATCCCCATGGACGGAGGAGCCTGGCGGACTACAGTCCCTGGGGTCACAAAGAGTCAGACACGACTGAGCGACTAAGCACATGCAAAAGAATCCTTATAGTGAATAGGTTACTTTAAAAGAGTTATGAATATGCAATTAGTGCACAAAGATTTAGTACCTGAAGTAATTTTTTTTTTTTGGCCATACTGCATGGCATATGGGATCTTAGTGCCTTGTCTAGGGATTGAACCTTTGTCTCCTGCATTGGAAGTGTGGAGTCTTAACCACTGGACTGCCAGGAAATTCCCTGCCTTCATTCTTTTGACAAACATTTATTAGGCTCCTGTGTGCCAGGCACTGGGGATACAGAGGCAAATCCGACATGGCAACCATCCTTAGAAAACTGTTAGATTAGTCTTCATTTTTCTCCCTTCCTCCAGACCTAACATCTTTAAGTCTGTCATCCACACTGACATCGGAGTGATGTATCTTAACACTCAAATCTTGGTTAAAACCCTTTATTAGTTTCCTATCACTGAAAGGGTAAAGACCAAACTTCCTCATTAGCCTTATATAACTTTTGTGATCTTTTTTATATTTATTTCTCAAATTGTATCTCTCATCACTGTGCCTCACCCTTCCATAATAACAAACTGCCTATATTCCAGCTGCACACTCAGGACCATTTTCATTCCTTGTGTGTCTTTGATCATGCTGATGTCTGTCTAGAATTCCTTTCCTCCTGAAGTTTTAATTAATTCTACTGATTTTTCAAAGTACAATTTGTCCCTTAAGAGTCCTGGAATAGGTAACATCACAGCTAATTCCTTTTCTCCATATGTATATCTGTCATAGTAATCATTAAGTTAAAACTGTTTACTTATTTTTCTGTCCTATTAGACTAAAAATGCCTTGAGAGCAAAGGTCATTGTCTTATTTTTAAATTTTCTTTGGAAACACAAAATTTGGCACATAGAATCTACATATTTGTTGAATTGAAGTGGCTGCTTTTGAATATTCACTCAACCTTCCAGCATGCTAAATCTGTGTTCTCCATTCATTTTCCTATGTAAAAATTTTCTTTTTTTCTTCTTTCTGTTGTAGTATCTAAGGGTTTAATCTTTGACTATATTTGGTATGACAGCTGGTTGTTAGTACAAGTGATAAGTTCTAATCACTTTGTTAGTAGACTTGACCGGGATGAATATAGGCCAACTTTGTTGGACAGTGCACGTGGCCAGTGAATAGCTAGTAGTGATATTATCTCTTTGTTATTTGTTCAGTGTGCCTGCATCAAGTGATATGCTTTCTTTGTCAAATAATGAAACATGCTTAGTTATTTAACTATTTTTATTAACCTTTAACTTAACCATTTGTTTAGTTTTTAAAATTTATTTAATATAATTTCATTTTTTAGGTTATTATTTGTTTTTAATTTGTAAGTATATTATTTAATCATTGTTAATCTTTGAAAAATTTACTTCATTCTTATCTAAAGGTTTATATGAGGGTGATAGGCTGCAAACATTCATTTGGTAGAATAGTGAATTCTTTATTATTATATGCAGTTGTACTAAAGCATTTTCCTCAAAATGGCTAGACTTAGAAGTCTTCCTTTTCTTCATCTGATTGTGCAAGGCCTAGGCCTCAGGCAATAATATGGTTGCTTCATTTAATGTTACTCACTTTACCCTGTGTAACATAACCCAGAGTATGACAAAGACACGGTGGAAATGTTATTTGTTATGGTTTAATACTTAATGGGTCTCTTTCTCAGAATCTCATGGAGAGTTTGGATTCATTGCTTTGTGCAGAAGGTTCTGAAAGTCTGAAGAGCTTATGTCTGAAACTTCTCCTCTGCTTAGTGACAGTAAGTGACCCATCCATATGTTTCTTTGTCAAGGGTGTGAATCGACAGCAGGGGCAAACTTGAACTCTTGAGCCCAAAGTTAGAAAGGAAAAGAGAAAAATCTTTACTGGGCCTTTACATCACTCTGCTGTGTTTCTGTAGAAGGAAGTTAGTTGTATGGACTTCTGCTTCCTAAAAGTTGCTCGTTGGAGAAACTGATGACATTTTTAACCTGTACCAGTCCTGGAGAAATACACTCTTCTGTATTGTCAGATTTTGCCCTTTTCATCAGGTCTCATTTGGAAATAATTTTTGTGATTCTGAATATTTTTATTTATTCTGACCTTGATTTTATACCTGGAAGCTGGACTATACCTTCTAGGATGGTATTCATTAATTTCAGGTGATTTCCTTTCCCTTCAATCTCTTGAAGACTTGTGGATCATAAAGTACTTCCTGTGCATTTGGGGAATGAAACCTAAGAAACTTAGGCAAATGCTTGTGTTGAGGGTATAAGAGAAACAATGAGAAGGTAAAAAATTTGGGAAGTTTTAATTTGCTAATTTGTTACCCTTCTAGTGTCTTGTCTCTTTAGGCGCTCGTGGCTTTGCGGATGCTTATGAAAGATCTACTAAATATTTAGTAGAATGTTTTAACATTTCTGTTTGTCTTAGATACTAGGTGAGGAGATACACCTGAGATATCAGTGTCTTAGTATAGACTTTAAATAGCCTTTTATTGTGTTCAGGTGACAGATAACATCAGCCAGAACACTATATTGGAATATGTAATGATCAACAGCATATTTGAGGCAATTTTACAGGTAGGTCAGTTCCCTTGTTCCCTTTTTCTTTTTTGGATAAATTGCCTCCCCAAGCACTCTCACTATTGGTTCTGGTTACAGATACTCTCCCACCCTCCAAGTCGTAGGGAACATGGGTATGATGCTGTGGTCCTCTTGGCTTTGCTAGTGAACTACAGAAAATATGAGGTGAGTCTCTTAATGGACAGCTGCTGTTTTTCTATAATCTTCCTAAATGTGACCACTCCTAGTAATTTTGTTTAATGTAGAAGACATTTTCTTGGCAAATAGTATATAGTTTAATTTTGAAGAATTAAATTCTAAAAGTCCTATGTTAGACTCCTGAGGTAGAGGTTATAGCTGTTTAAAGGAATCCTGTGGTGTAACTTCCAATAAAGTGAGTAAATCTTTCTTAATGTAGTGGTTCCCAAACCCAGCTTATCATTAGAATTATCAGGAATTTTTTTAAAAAAGAAGATGTTTTGGGGGTCATACTTTTTTTTTATTTATTTATTTATTTAGCCATACTGTATGGCACGCAGGCTCTTAGTTCCCTGACCAGGGATCAAACCCATGCCCCCACCCAGTGGAAGTACAGAGTCTTAACCACTGGTCAACCAGGGGAGTTCTGGGGCCTTACTCTTTGCACACCAAATCAGAATCTCTTAGGGGATGGGATCTGGGTATCTTTTTTTGAAGATCTCCTATTGAATGTGATGCTCAGGGGATTACGAACCATTGACCTAATGCATCTATTTTGAAACATTCAACTTATATATTAGTTTTCCATAATGCACTCAGGCCATTTGTATAAATATCACTGTTTGTTTGGGGACTTTGATTTTGATGGAAGTTGAAGACAGAGCCTTATCCATATTAATTCTGGAGTTCTTTTTGCCATTGAATTAGGGACAGATTTATAGGTTTTGAGATGAAGAGCTGAACTCAAAGATTTATACTTGGGTTGGTCATTTACTTGATTCCCCTCAAAAGGCAGAATACACTGAAAAGAAAGGGGACCACTTAGGGAAGGCCAGAATTCTCACTGGGGGTTGCTTTGCAGAAGCAGGGAGTACTTGGTACTGGGTCCAAGATACTAGGACTGCTTTACTGAGGCCATAAATCAGAAGCTATATTGAGGCAGCTTGACTTTCTTTATTTAATAAGTAGTAATACTATGACTGCAGCCATGAAATTAAAAGACATTTACTCCTTGGAAGAAAAGTTATGACCAACCTGCTGCTGCTGCTAAGTCACTTAAGTCGTGTCTGACTCTGTGCGACCCCATAGACGGCAGCCCACCAGGCTCCCCCGTCCCTGGGATTCTCCAGGCAAGAGTACTGGAGTGGGGTGCCATCGCCTTCTCCGTGACCAACCTAGATAGCATATTCAAAAGCAGAGACGTTACTTTGCCAACTAAGATCTGTCTAGTCAAGGCTATGGTTTTTCCAGTAGTCATATATGGATGTGAGAGTTGGACTGTGAAGAAGGCTGAGCGCCGAAGAATTGATGCTTTTGAACTGTGGTGTTAGAGAAGACTCTTGAGAGTCCCTTGGACTGCAAGGAGATCCAACCAGTCCATTCTGAAGGAGATCAGCCCTGACTGTTCTTTGGAAGGAATGACGCTAAAGCTGAAACTCCAGTACTCTGGCCACCTCATGCAAAGAGTTGACTCACTGGAAAAGACTCTGATGCTGGGAGGGATTGGGGACAGGAGGAGAAGGGGACGACAGAGGATGAGATAGCTGGATGGCATCACTGACTTGATGGACGTGAATCTGAGTGAACTCCAGGAGTTGGTGATGGACAGGGAGGCCTGGCGTGCTGCGATTCATGGGGTCGCAAAGAGTTGGACACGACTGAGCGACTGAACTGAATACTATGACATTCTCATTCCCTGGTGGCTCAGAGGGTAGAGTTTCTGCCTTCAATGTGGTAGACCTGGGTTTGATCCCTGAGTGAGGAAGATCCCCTGGAGAAGGAAATGGCAACCCACTCCAGTATTCTTGCCTGGAAAACCCCATGGACGTAGAAGCCTGGTAGGCTATAGTCCATGGAGTCACAAAGAGTCAGGCATGACTGAGCGACTTCACTTTCACTTTCTTTCAATACTATGACAAATTGGCCAACTGGAGGGAATATTTTCATTTTTGAGCTTCTGGATCTTCACTTAGTGATTTTTGATATGATTACTCACCATGTTAAAAGTGATGGGTAACATAAAATATGGAGCTTATTCTTACAAAGAGGGATATGAAAGAAGGGATTCCGTGAGAAAGGAATACTTAAAGAGGGACTGGAATATGGAGCAATGTTAATGTTTTATAGACTCCAGGAGCTGATTGTTTTCTTTGTCTCAGAGGAACTGATGAATGGTGTACGGAGCTACTAATAAATAAGTAATTTATCACCAACACCTGTTTTGCTGGTGATCTGGAAGGGCCAGCATGGTAGCCATTGTGATCTCTGTCATGTGTAATTGCCTCTGGGGTCTTATTACAACAGCAAGAAAAATAGCTGAGGAAAAATGCTGAAGGTAGTTAAAGAGAATTGAGTTATGTGTGATATTAAAGCACCATCATCAGTAATGAATATTTTCAGAACATTTTGCTGGATGCAGGCCACTCTGAGATAGTGGCTTGGCTTCTCTGAATGTGAACAGAACCCTGGTTCAGCCCAGTAAGACTTTCTGAAATGTCAGCTTGAAAAATTGGACATGGCCATGGAGCTGGAGAAAGTCATATTTCTAGAGTGAGGTATGCATCTCTGGTCTGTCAGAAACCCCAGAAGAATTAATATAGTAGGTGAGGGCAAGCTGGTAGGCATAATTTATCTGGGCTTTGCAGCTTTTGATATAAGTCACTCACTAGAAAACCATTAAGGAAACCTGGTGACCATGGAGCAGGAACGTTTTTTGACAGGAGTGTGAGGAATTTCCACAGCAAACACAGCAAAACCGAAAGCTGGAGAAGTTTTATGCAAAATACAAGAGGGTGTGTTTGGGAGAACAGCATTTTAGTTACCAGCACATTTGGTCCCATGACCAATGCAGCAAGTTGTAACCTTTCCAGAAAGGTGCTGCGGGTGCCAGAGAGGCTCCATGTCCAGCTAAACACAGAGAAGGCAAATTAGGTGTTGAACTTAAGGAATGAAAGTAGTTCTTCCTCACTTCATTTTAGTCATTTAATCTCAAGAGATTAGAAGATGCGGGGGGTGGGGGGTGGGGAGGGGGAAGATCTAGGGAAGAGCAATGAAATTTGTTAAGTATGGTTTAGATCAAATAAATGCTGGACTCTAGAGTGATTCTGTGAAGTTTGTAATTCTGATTTGCTGATGAAAAGTAGATTGTCTTGAGTTTTAAAACATGACCAGTAAAATAGGTATATAGTGTTAAGGAAAATCAGTGTCTGCTGGGATAGAAATTTTCATAGCTTTAAGATCTTGGCCTTCTGGGTTGGCTAAGTCTTCTGAAATGAAGTGACTCAGCCCCCAACTGCTGCCCTGAACATGATGTTTCCTAGATATTACAAAATTGTTTATTATGTCTGGTTTTAAGTTGTTCTTTCTCTTTTTTCCTTACAGAGCTTGTTTTGAATGTGATAAAAATGTCAGGAGAAAAAAATATAGCAACCAATAATTGAGCCCTTATTATATGCCAGATACTGTGCTGAGGATTTAACTAATTTAAATTTCATAGCAGCCCCAAGGAAGGAAATATTATTCCCCACTTTACAGATGAAAAAAATTGAGCTTAAGTTTATTAACATGCCTACCTCATCACAATTAATAACTGGAGGAGCTGGAAGTTAAACCCTTGATTTTAGCCACCTTGCCTCTTTTCCTCAACAGTTGCTAATGCAATGGTTGTTTGGTAATGTCTTGGTAATCTTGTCTTGGTAATCAGGTGGTCTTTATTAGTACCTGAGACAGTCTACTTTTGGGAAGGTGAATAAGTAGGAGTTTCAAAAATTGTGCCAAGAGACAGTGGCCTGCTTCTTCTATTGTTGATCTCATCGAGATGGCATCTCCAGGTCAGCCCACTGCTGATTTTCATTTCCAAGGATTTGCTTGCTTTGGATCTTATCTGAAGTTTGTCACATCAGCATTGTTATTAGAGGAAGAAGCATTGAGAGCCTTTATCTGTTAGATCAAGTAATGAATGGAGTGGGTTTTACCTCCTTGAATTGGGTTGTAGAAAACGTTATAAACATTTGGCTGTTAAAAAAAGCAAAGCTTCTCTTTCTCTATTCCCAACTGAAATTAGAAAGATGACCTCAGGAGCTTGATTAATAAAGTCTTGAGAAGATGGGGGTTAGCCTTTTAGTTGGATTTCCAAGTTTCTCAGTAATGTGTTTTCTTGGTTGCTGTAAAAGCTGTTAATCTAAGAACTATTGTTCTAGCTTCTCTTGGGTTAGAATTTGTGCCTGAGCTGTAGAAGGTCTTTCCTCACATACCACGTGGGGGATGGTTTCAAGGTGACCAAGTCATTGGTTCTCATCCCACCAGTAGGAGATGGCCCAGATGCTTAATGAGTTTAAATATATGTCCATTTCCATATGCTACCCAGCTGAGATTGAATCTGGAAAAACTCAAGAAATCTTCCAGTGCTTTAAGTGATGGGACAATCATTAAATCCCAGTGTCCTGACCAGATTGTAGTTTGGGTAATTACATCTTTCTTTTCAGTTCCCCTGCAGTGTTATTTGGGTATTGGATCCATAAATGGCCTCTCTGGCTGTTAAGCAGCTGCCACTTTCCACCCCCAAGGTGGCTTTGTTTTACGGGTGGGTGAATCAGTCCTTGTATATAGTCTGTGGAATGGTTAGGGAGCCTTTGGAATGAGAGTATAAGTTAGCAACTTATAAATTTGTGCCTTATGTCAGGGGAGCTTTTATGCCCCCCAAATGACAGCTGTCCCTATGGGCTCAGTAAATTATTATCAGGATAGGACAAAGTGAGTGTTGTAGAGTGTTCACTTCTAGAAAGAAGAGGGAAAAATGAGAGAAGACGCAGACATAGGCCTGAGCTGATTCAGCCTAGAGGAAAATGCAGGTAGAATAGAATTGTGTGTGTGTGTGTGTGTGTGTGCGCGCGCGCACGCGCGCATGTAAACATACACATGCTTGGGGGATGTGTCTGTCTGTCTGTCTGTCTCTGTGTGCTTGGTGAATGCCCATGCACACTGAGAGATTTACTGGAAATGGAGGAAGTGAGCTGGAAAGATAGTTGGGCATACGTATTAGGAACATCACTCTAGAGAGAGCGTCTTAGAAGGATTTTTGTTAAAAGTTTGTTAACTAACTAATGGGTTCTTAACTAGGTCATACTCACCTGGAGTCTCTTCTTTTGTTTAACAGTCTGTGAATCCTTATATTGTGAAGCTGTCTATTGTGGATGATGAAGCCACTCTCAATGTGAGTATCTGGATTTTTGTGTTTTAATTACTTGCCTTTGTTGGCCTTACTTTAAGTGGATACTTAGAACCGAGAGTAGAAAACTATTGTGTTAATTTCATCTGGGTATAAAGAGGGAATAGGTATTTTTTAAACCATTGTGCTGCTATCTGCTGTTTTCTATTTTCTCATCAAGGAGGGAAGGTTTGAGAGGATATTTGCTTGCTAATTATGATGAAATGGTCAGTTATACTTCATGTTCTAGTATGCTGAGTTTGATTATCCTACAGAGTCAAGAAGTGAGATTTCTAAGAGTAAGATTTAGATGGTATGTCAAATCACTTTAAATATTTTACAGTTATACCTCAATAAAACTAAAAAAAAAAAAAAAGGCTTAGATGACTAAATGTTGGGAGATTTCTTGTAGAACTAGTCAGATTATATTTACAGCCTGACTTGGTGAAGCTGAACTGTGGAGGATGATATAATATCTGGTACATATATCCTTGGAGGTTTGGGAAATAAAACTTGATCTCTCAATATAGGGAGGAAGAAGATGACCAGGTGTCTGGTTTTATTCTCTTTCCGTCTGCCCTCTTTGTTCTTCTAATTTCTCCTATGAAGGAAAAAAAAGCACACATGATTCATTCTTGTGGCCTTAATTGATCTTTGTGATATGTTTAGCAGATTCTAGGGGCAAGGTTGATAAGTTTCTTTAGTATTTATTGGATGCTTCTTTCTGTTACACTACTGTTTTCCTGTGGTCTGAAAGAGAGTGGCTTGTTTGTATGTACCTTCATTTAAGGTGGAACTCATTGTCACTTTTATTGTGGGTTGTTTTTAGAGACATCTGAGAGTTTTTTGTTTAAAGATTCTAACTTAATCTTCTCTTTTGAGGTGAAAATGACCCCAGTGAAATTGTCAGTGGTCTGGGCTGGTCTGTTTCATCTCTTGCTATTCTAATTATACAAAGAAACATTAAATAATGTAATTAGATCAGAAAAATCTTTCCAGAGAAGTTCCTTTTCATTCTTTGACAAGTCTCAGAATTTCTGTCCTTGTTGCCTACTTTCAGGTAAAACTTGCTGGGTTTGGACTGTCATTAGTGTTTTCCGTGGTCTAGTCATAGCATCACCACCAGGCCCTTATTTCACTGCTGTCTTTTCTCTCTCTAGGGAATGGGGCTTGTGATTGCTCAAGCTTTATCTGAGTACAACAGGTAAGTCCATCTGCATTCAGGTTCATTTGAACTGGTTGAGTCAGGAACAGGTTTGTTAAGAGTTCTTGGGTGAACATCCCTTACCTGTCCTAGAAGAGTATTTAGAGGTATAGCTGCTGGCAGATGCATTTGCTCTAGCTTGACTTGTTGGCTTTAGCAGGGGTGGGTTCTAACACTAGGAGAAAAGTAGCCACCACATTAGTGTCCATCTTTTGGTTAAGCAGCTCTTAACATTAAACATTCTTTTGCAACCTTTGACATTTTGTTGCAGAGCATTTTAACAAATTTTCCAGCCACAGGCAGGCTATTCCATTTAGCTCGATGTATCATTTAAATAGGTTTCTACGTAAAAAAAGGTTGTGAAGCGCTGCTTTTTTTGTATGCTTATAAAAAGGAAGAAAAGAGACAGTGCTGAATTCTCTTGACAGATATTTCTTTTTTATCAGTAATCAACTGCAGTTTCTCAGAGTCTGGTCTATTCTGGGGGCTCTTTTCTTCGATGCTTGCTTTCCCCCCACCCTTGGTGCGAATGGGGAGGATTTGGTATTCATTGAATGGAAACCAGAATTGTATCTAATCCTGGCAAGGGCCAGGCAGGATCTTTCTTACTCCTTTCCAGACTTTCCTCACATACAGTTGGGTGTTGGAATTTCAAATCTGTCCTCATCTCCACAAATAGTTGAGCTCACAGATTCCCCTCCTTTTCCTTCAAAAAACAAACAAAATTTTCACTGTTACAGCCTTAATTTTACTGTCACACTTTTCAAGTAATAGTCTGTTTGGGAAATAACTGGATCAGCCATATGTTAGAGCATTTCACACTTTTGCAGCTTGCTTTCTAAGTCTCTCCTGAAGTAGCTGGGCATTTTGGTGTACGCTACCTCAAGAGCAGATGGATGCCTCTTAGCTTGCAAGGCAAACTACAGAGGCTCAGTTGTTAGAACGTTTTTGTTTTCTGGAGTCAGTGAATTCTGCCAGTGAGCTGCCCTGATTACCTAGTATGCCAAGGACAAAGACATATGTGATAAATAACACTAAAGTTGAATTTAGTTATTTTTGTTCAGGCAGTATAAAGACAAGGAAGAAGAACACCAGAGCGGTTTTTTCTCTGCTTTAACAAATATGGTAAGTCCTACTTGTCTTTTTTTTTTTTTTCCTCTCTCCCCTGCTCAAAAATATATGAGATCTATAGGGGTAGACAAGTCTGGACTCAGAAGTTTAGATATTTGAGATAATGGCATGATGAAGGGAGAGAGGCTGCTCATAGCAGATTTTTTGGAGAGCTATATCTTTTCTAGTAATTTCCAAACCCAAGTTAGGCAGGGCAAAGAAGAGCTCTGATTTCTCTAGGGCTTTTTTTTTTTTTTTCAAATAAATTCAATTTTTTTAAGGCTACAAAAAAAGAGAAAGGTTCATATCAAGCCAGACTTTTGCTTCCTGAAGAACTGGCTCTGAAAAAAAAGAGCCAAAAAAAAAAAAAAGACAGTTGGTTCTGTTTGAGGACAGGTATGGAACACAGCATAGAGGGTTTAGATCTGAGTCCAACCATAAGCAATCCTTGGCTGTTTGCTGTGACCTCTTCATCATTTGTCCTGGAGTTGAGGGATTGGTGCAGTTATCTGAGCCACTCATCTAAAGGTTTGGGATCTGGGCTGAGGGGTTCATGGTTTGGGAAAATTACTGGTTCAGTTTGCAAGACTCTTGAGGAAGGTATCTCAACCTAAGCATGGTAGGCATTTTAGGCCAGATAATCTGGGACTAATTTTTAAGAGGTAAATCTAAGGTCTCAGAATTTAGACAGATTCAGAAAGTCTATGTTCTTGAGTATTAGTATTCAAGTAATCAGCCCTAGGGCAAGACAGATTTTGAGTTCATTGTAAGGAACAACAGGCCCTGCCCCATCCCCACCCTGCAAAAGGCAACTTTTCCCCTCTTCTTTTTTCATTCTCAGAACCTACTTTCAAGGAAAGGACAGATAAGCTCTTTAATTTTGAAGCACAAATGGGTAGTCCCTCAGATGTCAAACAGTGTAAGGGCTGAATCAGTATTTGATTAGATGCATTAGATATAATCCTATTGCTTCCAGGGACCTTTGCCTTTTAGCCAAGAAGAAAAAGTTTTGTACCAAATAAATGGAGCTCTGGCTGCATGGGTTTGGGCATCAATAAATAGGTGGAAAAGGCAGTGTTAGAAGGATGGGCATCTATCTCTGCCTCTAATATCCCATATATCAGGGCAACATATTCCATTTGCTCATTCAATTGCCCTGCCTAGGACACAAACAAAAGATTTCATGATGTGAAAGATGTATAGTAGGTTTCATTTAGACCAGGGGTCCCCAGCTTCTGGGATCCAATGCCTAATGATCTGAGGTGGAGCTGATACAGTAATAATAGAAATGTGTACAATAAATGTAATGCACTTGAATCATCCTGAAATCATCCTCCCATCCCCAGGTCTGTGCAAAAATTGTCTTCCACAAAACTAGTCCCTGATGCTAAAAAGGTTGCTGACCGCTGATTTAATAGTTCTGGTCTGCAACCCTAATATTCCCCCAAGACGACTCTGTGCTGGATGAACAGCCTGCTTTCTGTAATGCTCTTTGTGAGTTAGTTTGTTTCAGTTAAGCAGCTTTCAGGACAGAGGCAAAGTGATGAGGATGTTTAAGTTATCATTTACTTGCTGTCAGTGGTTACTGAACTAACACATAGGAGACCTGGACAAAAGTACTGGGATGGTTTCTTTTAAGTCCCTTTAAGCAAAGATAGTTTAGGAGAGTTTCATTACTTATGATTCTTTTAAGATCTTCAAAGGGAGCTGGTTTTGTTGTGTGTGACTGGTGGGCCAAGGTTCCCTCATGCTGCAGCTTGTTTTTCTTTCACTGATTAAAGGCTTCGTAGGGCCCAGAGCTCCTCTCACATTTCCCTGCTATAACTCTGCAATTCCCCTTTTCTTCCACAGGTGGGCAGCATGTTCATAGCAGATGCCCATGAGAAAATCTCAGTACAGTAAGTGCCTGACGTTCTTGTGCAGTGACTTGAACTTCAGTGTGGACTCTTACTGGATATGAAAGTGTGAAACTTTATCTCTGAAGATTCAAACTTTTTTGATGATCTGTCAGATGTTTCTTGAGTTTTAAATAATAATGGAACTTGCATGTGTTGAGCTCTAAGAAGTTGTAAAACTGTTCCCAGCTATCTCTGAAAGGAAATAAAGAGGACTTGGTGTCTGAGGCAGTTAAGGACTTAACTGGACTGGGGTGAAAAAGTGAAAAGGGGAAATGGTGAAATAGGTAATACCAGACCACCTGACCTGCCTCTTGAGAAACCTATATGCAGGTCAGGAAGCAACAGTTAGAACTGGGCATGGAACAACAGACTGGTTCCAAATAGGAAAAGGAGTACGTCAAGGCTGTATACTGTCACCCTGCTTATTTAACTTATATGCAGAGTATATCATGNAGGAGGAGAAGGGGATGACAGAGGATGAGATGGCTGGATGGCATCACCGACTTGATGGACGTGAGTTTGCGTGAACTCTGGGAGATGGTGATGGACAGGGAGGCTTGGCGTGCTTCGATTCATGGGGTTGCAAAGAGTCGGACACAACTGAGCGACTGAACTGACTGACTGACTGAAGAACAGATCTAAGGAATTAAAGTGCTGACTGTATTTCCTTCATATAAGCCCAAAAAGGAAATAATGGAGCATTAGAAACTCAAAGGGATTTATAATGAGGAGTTGGGGTGCAATCTTATTTTGATGATTATACTCTCTTACCTTCTTCATTATAAGAGACTCTCCAATTTGTTCTCTTTTTCTTTAGAACCAACGAGGCCATCCTTCTGGCACTTTACGAAGCTGTTCATTTAAATCGCAACTTTATCACAGTGTTAGCTCAGGTTGGTTATATTAAAAATTTCAGTTCTTTTTCTCCCTGACTTTCATACAGATTCACTCCTTTGAAAAGCCTATCTGACTGTGCTCATGTAAACCCTGCTTTGCACTGGTGAGCCATAGTTAGTAACTCAAGAGTTGCATCAGTTGCCTTTGCTTCATGCTCTCCTCAAATATGTATGTTTCCATCTGGTGCTAAAATGGAACTGGTAACATGCCAAGTTAATGGTCTTGACCAGTTGACTGATTCTGCTAACCCAAATGAGTTGAGATTATTTCATTTTCCTCACTGGAAATCCCTTAGTATTATCTGCCCATATGGATTTTTTTTAACAGGCTTTCTGCTTCCTAAACCTCTGTGGAATTACGACCAGAGAAGAAATAGGCCATGTCACTTATGTTNTTAATGGTCTTGACCAGTTGACTGATTCTGCTAACCCAAATGAGTTGAGATTATTTCATTTTCCTCACTGGAAATCCCTTAGTATTATCTGCCCATATGGATTTTTTTTAACAGGCTTTCTGCTTCCTAAACCTCTGTGGAATTACGACCAGAGAAGAAATAGGCCATGTCACTTATGTTATTATCTCATCCATTTCCAGAGAAGAAAAGTACAAAATATCCTGTGTAGCATAAGGTTAGCTGTTAGCCAAAAAAAAAAAAAAGTCAACAAATACTGAAAGCAGAAAGTCATAGAATCCTGAGTACTGGGTTACTTGCCTAAGGGATGTCCTAAGTTGTTGGTACAGAAGGAACTAAAATCGGCTGAGAACTCAAGTGCTGCCCATGAAAGCTGTCTTTAAAAATTGATGAAGTGTTTTTAAAGTCAGGCTGTTTAAATTATGTATGAAGTTTTCTTTTAAGGGAAAGTGTGCTTGTGCTTTTTTCTCAAAGGGTAGTTATGTATGGGAGCCACTGAGTTTCAGCAACAAAAAAAATAAGGTCAAAAAGCTGTGCTGGTTTTGGGGTCTAGTTTGCTGGTTTAGCAGTTCTCATTTTTCACTACTGATCACATGAGGCTTTATCCATGATTCTCATGATGTTCCTTGTTAGCTCTCCAAATTCTGTAATTGATTTTAAAGGAAAAAGTGAAGAGGGTAAAATCTGGTAAAACTATTGGGGAAGAGAAGGGAGTAGCCATCACTAAGCCTGATTCTCAAGAGCTGATGTGGCAAGGATGGCTATGGAAGGTAAGGGAAAGAGGAGTCATCTCTTTTGGTTCCTAGTGGATGTCTCCACCCATGCCTCTGCCTCCCCACCCCACACACTCTTGTTTGTGGTGGAACAAGGAGGGCTGCCCTCTGCATAGCCCTTCTTATAGTATCTGTTATCCCATTGGCTCACCTGCACTTACTAGTTGACTTATGTGGTCATCAGAATAGTCTGTAGATATGTTTTGGGTTGATCAGATAAATAGTCCCTTCTCAGATTCAGATAGGACTGTAAGTGTCCTTTTTTGTGTGTGGAATATTTCTGTGTATTTGTTTACCCCAGTTTTTTATTCATATGGTTCTGTAGGTAGACTTACATAATGGGAACTTAGTTACTTAAAGAAAACTATCCTGCAGAGCTTAATAGAGTTTAGCAAGCATCAACAGTAATCAGGTACTAGTAGGAACTAAATGTAGAAGCAATCTCTCCTCAGTGAGCTTTCTGTCTGTTTATGAGGCCAGGAATACCAGAAAGGTTAAGCAGAGGACACCCACAATCTTCTCTTTTCTTATCCTTATCTGTGTTCTCTTTCAGAGTCATCCAGAAATGGGCTTGGTGACAACCCCTGTCAGTCCTGCTCCAACAACCCCAGCCACACCACTTGGGACCACACCACCCTCCTCTGATGGTAAGTCCATCACCTCCTTTGTTTACTTGATTAATACAATCTTGAATCTTTAGGGGTGAGTGTATTTTTTTTTTTCCCGACAAAAAGTGTAATTGTCCCAGCGCGCCGGCTCAATAAATCCTCTTGCTGTTTTCATCGGGGGGGAAAAAAAAGCGTAATTGTTAGTTCTTTTGCTTAAGAAATTATCTTTAGGATTCATGAAACTCTAAAGAAAAGATAGTCAAGTGCTTTCCTCTGTATAAGAAGCTACGAAACTCCAGCTTGTTCTCCTTAGGGAATGGTTGTAGAATCATGGAAATGCTAGATTTAAAAGGGACCTGAGATCAGTGATGCCTGTCTTGCCAAACTCAGGGTACTTGTGAGGCTCAGATGGAATGAATATCTCACTGAAATAAATGTAAAATGGTAAAATCATTTGATGTTAACATTTGACAAATGAGGGAATTGAGGCCAGGGGAGTATGAGGTTTGCCTAAGATTAGTGAGAGTTGACACTAAGAACCTTGCATGGATCAGAGTGGGACCATGCCTGTTTTGTGCACCATTAAATGTCCAGCATAGTTCCTGACATGGTTGCTGCTTAGTAAATATTTGTTGACTAAATGAATGGGAAAGTGAACTTGGAATTTGCTCACTGTTATGTGTCTGCCAGGCACACCCAGTTAGAAAATGACAAGTGTGTAATAATTGGGAATTTGCTGGGTATTTAAGATTTCTCTCCTTTAAAAGATAACAACAACAACAAATTTCTACTGTTTAAATCTTATCACTGGAAGTTATGAAAAGGGTAATAGAAAAGAAATTAAGAATTTTGCCCAACAAACTTTGTATCAACCTGAATTGGTTCTAATGTCAGCTGAGTGTCCTTGAGGGAATAACTTCACCTAAAAATCTGCTACTGCTAAGTCACTTCAGTCGTGTCCAACTCTGTGCGACCCCATAGATGGAAGCCCACCAGGCTCCTCTGACCCCGGGATTCTCCAGGCAAGAACACTGGAGTGGGTTGCCATTTCCTTCTTCAATGCATGAAAGTGAAAAGTGAAAGGGAAGTCGCTTAGTCGTGTCCGACTCTTAGCAACCCCATGGACTGCAGCCTACCAGGCTCCTCCATCCATGGGATTTTCCAGGCAAGAGTACTGGAGTGGAGTGCCATTGCCTTCTCCGTAACCTAAAAATAGTCTTTATTAATACTTGATGTTTTGCCTCAAATGTTGAACTCATTTTGGGTAAAAAAATTGTGCCCCTCTACTGTCTATATTTGACATGACCATCTTTGCTCTGCTATTTCTCCTTTATAACACCTGTGGCATTAGCATTTCAAGGTAGTACAAGCAGTATTAGTACAAAAGTATAACTGGGAGGTGCCACTGATTTTCAAGTCTGTGGTAGCAAATTGGATCTGTTTTCAATTGATAGTCAAATTCTAAAATACAGATTTCCCCTGTTCTCTGAAAGCAGAGCTTTCCTACACAACCTTCTGTAAGCTGAAATTGCGTAAAGCAAAGAAGCAAATATCTTAGGTTGCACAGAGTAAATTTAGATAAAGCACAGATGCTCACAGACGCAGTTCAGAACTGGGTGGCTTGATTCTTACATGCTGCGTGTAGTTTGTGGGGAAGGAATTGAGTGGTATCACTCTCACTGCTGGGGATGCCGATGCCTCTGTTACAACTTGCTGCAAAACAAACGCTGAATGCTGTTTTCATTTTTTGCCTTTTGTCTTTCTTTTGTCTCTCCCCATCACTCTTGTTTCTTGTTACTTTTGTTTCTAATTGTTGATAGGTGGTAGGATTTTTTTTTTCTACTTTTCTTTGCCTGAATTTGAGAAAATAAAGTTGAATGTGTATACTTAAAAATTTTTTTTTCAGCTTTATTGAGGTGAGCTGATATGCATATACTTTGTGAGAAATTTCCCCCTATCTGTTACCTCATGTATTTTTCTTTTTCTTTTTTGGAAGATATGAGAACATTTAAGTTCCATTCTCTTAGCAAATTCAGCTATACAACATAGTATTATCAACATGGTTACCATTTTAATATATTACATTAGATCTTCAGATTTTGCTAATCTGAAAGTTTATGTCCTTTTACCAACCTCTCCTTATTTCCTCCATCCCCTAACCCCTGACAACCACTTCTCTACTCTCTCTTTCTGTGAGCTTGGCTTGTTTTTTTAAGATTCCACATGTAAGTGATGCCATATAGTGTTTGTAGTATCTTGGCTACTGTGAATAATGCTGTAATGAACATGGGAGTGAAAATATCTCTTTGATAGCCTATTTTCATTTCCTTTGTATATATACCTACAAATAGGATTGCTGGATCATATGGTAGTTCTGTTTTTAATTTTTTGAGGAACCTTCATACCGTTTTCCTTAGTGGTTACACTGATTTACAGTCCCATTAGCAGTACATAAGAGCTCCCTTTTCTTCACATCCTTACTAATACTTGTTATCACTTGTCTTTTTTTTTTTTTGGCCACATGGCTTGTGAGATCTTAATTCCCAATCAGGGATTGAACCTGGGCCCTCTGCTATGAAAGCCCAGAGTCCTAACCACTGGACCTTCAGGGAATTCCCTCACTTGTCTTTTTAAAAAAATTTAATTAAAAAATTGTGGTATAGTTGATGTACAATAGTATATGTTTCAAGTATACAGCATAGTGGTTCACAAATTTTAAAGATTATACTTCGTTTATATTGGAGAAGAAAATGGCAACCCACTCCAGTAATCTTGCCTAGAGAATCCCATGGGCAGAGGAGCCTGGATAGGCAACAGTCCATGGAGTCACAAAGAGTCAGACATGATTGAGTAACTAAACAACAAGTAGTTACATAAAATATAGGCTATATTCTCTGTGATATGTGATATATCTTTGTAGCTTATTTAGTATATATAATGGTATGTACCTGTTAACTCCCTATGCCTATTCTGCCCCTCCCCATTTTGCCTTTTTTTCTTTTTTTTTAAACATTTATTTATTTTGGCTGCACCAGGTCTTTGTTGCATCATTTGAACTGTTATTTGGTGCATATGGGATCTAGTTCCCTGACCGGTATTTGAACCTGGGCCCTCTGCATTGAGAGCACAGTCTAACCCACTGGACCACCAGGGAAGTCCCTGCCTTTTTTCTGAAAAGTGAAAACTGTCTTTAGACTTTGCATTAATGAAAACAGGTACTAAGGTAGCTTTTTTTGTGGAGGTGAAGTGGCTTTTGTAAAATGAGCTTTTGAAAAGCAGGGCACACCTGTATCTTAATGAGAAGGAACATGTAGTAGGATTGCCTGCTTGTTCTCTGCTTATTCTGGTCACCAAATACTATTCCAGCAGAAATACTGTTTTTTTTTTCTTTAACGATGAATCCTTCCTGGTTACCATGGATATCAAAAGGCTTGTGTGTGTGTGTGTGTGTGTGCGCATGTGCACACGTTTGGGTTCGCATAGGTATATCTACACACACACATGTATATCTTTGTCTATATCTGTATATCTGATTTCATGTGATGTTGGGGTTTGGCTGCTTCAGAGAACCGCCTTTCAAACTGTTCATTGTGAACACTTCCACCCACACACTTGATTATGCAACTTGATTTGTGCTTACTTACTTACAACCAGTGAGGTTTTACTTTTTCTAGTGGGAAGATTGGAGCCAGCCCACTTTCAAATGACTATCTCCCTTAACAAAGGCTACTGGGAAGAATTACAAAGCCATCAATCAAGGAATAACTCTTAGGAAGCAGATTTTAATTTGTGAGGGATTTTATTCTGTTGATACTGCTTCTATTTTGTTTTTTTTCTTTTTCTTCTCTCCTATTTCCTTTTTGTAGGGGCCCTAAGTCTTAAAACCCTACCCTCAAGTTTTGGTTTTTTAATTGGTTTTTAATGTAACTGGTGCTCAGTGGCCTAGTTATATTTAAAGGTATGTCACTGTTGCCATTATTTTTAAAAAGTCAGCAGTTTAGCTATAACGTTTGTTCTCAGTTCAGACTTGACATTTGACAACTCAGCCTTGGCATGGGAGGATTTTCTTGTAAACTAAAAATACATATACTTCTATATTTCTAAGTATTATGTAAGACAGTTTTCTAGTTATCTTTGTGTATGAGTCGGGGGAAAAAAGTCCCACTTACCAGACCAATGCCTCTTTGTATTGGACAGAGGAAGGATTATGGGCTCTGAGCTTCAGAATAGGCTGTAGTTTGAAATGACAGTTTCAAGTCATTAATCCATAACATGAGTTTTAAGATATATTAGTATTTCAACATAAAAATATATTTGTCTTTTATTAGTTCTTGGGGCCTGAACTGTGGGGAAATAGCCAAGGGTTGGGCATGCTAATTTCTTCTCATAAGGCTTTTTGCTGTGCTTACTGTGTATCATGGATCCATAATATGCAAATGATTCCCATTGTTAATAAATGTTTTCAGCATACATAGTAATAACTTCAAAGGGATTCATTATGGTTAAGAATAGATAGTATGAATAATATCCCAAACTCAGCTGAGTTTTCATAGGTGAAAATATGACAGAAAACTATAGATCCTCTAGTTTTTCTAGGCAATCATGAGTTTCCTTTTTTTGTATATTATGTCTTGGTGTAAAAGTACTTAACAGGATGTCTAAATCTCATTTAAAATATTAGAAACTTTGGGATCTGTATTAAGGCTATCCTGTGTGGGTCAGCCCAAGTCTGGTCCCTTGTTGTTCATTGTTACTGTGGCACAGAGAATGTGAACAGGGGTAGTTTCTCTAGCAAGCCACTAGATATATAAAACTCTATTCTCAGTCAGTAATGTCCACCTGTTTCAGCCTGGTATTCCTTCAAGTTCCCTTTTGTGGAGAAAGGATTAAGAAGTAGAATTTGAATGTATTTCTGTCTTGACTTTTTTTCCTTCCATCTTGCATATTTCCAGCCTAAAGACTTATTCTCTGAGCAAGATTTTTCCATATTAGGAAATGAATTGTCATTTATTTTAAGCAGTAGACTCATCAAAGCAAGGCTCATTTATATTCAATACAGCTCTTTCACTTAGGTACAAATTAAAGTGCTTTTTACAAGGGCCTTGAACCCTTTTGATTTGCTTGGAACTAGAAAGTGGAATCAAAATACCCTTCTTAGAACATTGGGAGAAAAGCACTCTTCCTTTAGACAGGCATTTTTAGATAGGAGAGAAGGACTTTGGGCTTAATCTTGGGGGTTGGAAGAGCTCTAGAGGCCTAGGAAGACTAGATGATAAGCACTCAGTCTTTCCTCTGTTTTGGAGAAAGAGTCTTTTGTGATTTCCTTGCCTGCTGGCAAGTTGTCTATATAGGTAGAAGTGTTAAATGGAATATGTTACAGGCTGAATGCATTTTATCTGTTTTATTCCAGTTATAAGTTCTGTGGAACTCCCACTGGATGCAGATGTACAGACCAGTAATCTACTGATAACTTTCTTAAAGTACAGCTCGATTGTCATGCAAGACACCAAAGGTAAGGCATTCTCTTTTGAGAGCTCAGGAAGCAGGAGGTGATAGGTAGCTGGTTAGCTTGATCAAGGAGCAGCATTAATACTTGTAAGCTTTGATGAGATGACCCATTGGGACCTCCTTGCAAAGTGATGGTCCTGGTTACTGGAAAACTTCTCACTGCCAGATGGCAATTAGATGGTGTTGGGAAAACCTGGACCTGGAGCAGGAATGCTCCAAAATTAACAGAAAATAAATTGATGTCTACAAAAACTAGCAAGTCTTCTTAGTAGTTTTTGGGAAACTAGATGCAAACTCTTTGTGTGGGAAGTGAGGAGATTAGCATGTTTCTGGGAATTCCCTTTTGAGGACAAGAACTGAAAACATCAGCTCATAGTGAGAATTAGGACTGTTATGCAGAGTACAGTAAGAAAAGGTGAGATTCAGAGGGACTCTGTTTTTTAACACTTAAAATAGAAGTGTTAGTCCTCATCCGTGAAATGCAGAATGGAAGTGGGAGAGAAATAGGTATTAGAAAAGCTTGATGTTATTCTGTCTAGTTTTCCTCTTCTTCCTCTGTTGATTTTTCTATGATCTTTTAACTGGTGGTAGGGTAGTGAAATAGTTGGGGTAGAAAAAGAAATTGGGAAGAAACCCAGCAAATTCTGTTCAGCATGTATCTCAAAGTTTTTGTTTTTTTAAGCCTAGTTTTTTCTTTAAACTGGATCTATATGAATGTTTACAATTTTATTTATTTATTTCTAGTATATATATCTATTGTAAAATACACATAATGTAAAATTTACCATTTTAACTATTTTTAAGTGTCACTAAATACAATCCCATTGTTTTACATGCATCAGTGTTTCCTGAGGCCATTGCTTCTCCTTTTTGGAAATCAGTAACCTCTCCCTTTTTCTGGAAATACTGCAGCAACCACAGAAAGCAAAAAACTGCATAGTTATGACCCTGAAAATAGATTTATAGCTTTGCTTGATATAACACAGTGAATTGAGGCCCAAAAAACTCACTTTTTTAATGGGTATATAATCCTCATTATACTGGTCACTGTGCCATCCATAAAATAAATAGAAGGCAAAATTGAGAGTAGATTAATTGCAGCATGAGTGGTCTCAGGCGGTTTCTGTAAATTCTAGCTGGGTTAGATCTTTGCTAAAAGGAAGCCTTAATATGGTAGGATATGGCAACCTAAATATGGTTAAGTATGATGAAGAGTTAATTTCAAAACGATACCTGTGTGGCTTCATTGGCCCAGCTCCCTTCCTGTTGATTTAGACCCTGACCTGGCTAACAGGGTCTCATTATGTTTTCAGTGGCAATAGAAGCAATTTTTTCTTGGCTTTGCTCCCCCTTCCCCTCCCCCCAGTACTATTTTGTCTTCTTTATTATTTATCATTTGCTGCCTATAAAAATACTTTAAGTATTTATTACTATTAGATTATAAAGTTTATAATAAGCATAATAAATACTTAGGATAAAAAGTATAATAATAAAATGAATGTACGTGAACTTATCAGTCAACTTAAGAAACTATTAATGCTGTTGAAGCTACCTGTGTGTCCCTTCCCCAGCTATTCCTCTTCTCTCCATGATTCAGAATTTTGTGTTTATTATCACCTTGATTTCGGCAATGCTTTCAAAGTCTTTTTTTTTTCCCCTGAAGTTATTCTGTCTTGGGTATTGTCACCCTGAGGGAATATCTGCTCACGCTTTAAGATAGGCAAGAGATAAAAATACTAAAAATATATATCTATGCGTACATAGCCTAAAGTTGATTGACCAATGTTTATGATGTTTGGTATGATTAAACTTATTTTTTATTGTTCTTGTTTTTGGGTGCTTTTATGAATTTTAAAAATGAATAATAATGAAATATGCCTTATTTGTGTAATCAGGAACAGTTTTTTTAAAGTGGAGAGATAGCTGCAGGCTTTTCTGCAAGAGTTGCTTATCAGCTTTTTGGAGAAAGGGAAGGATAGTGCCAGAGAACTCTGTGACCAGGAGTAGGTAGAAGAGTCTTACAAATTTGGGTAAAGGGAAGGATAGTACCAGAGAAGCTCTGCGGCCAGGGGTAGGTAAAAAAGTTTCACAGATCTGCTTTTGCGTCAGCAAGGCATTTCTTTTCTGGCTGCTTAGGCACTCTGCTGTAAGCTACCTGAATGTCAGATAGGATCATCGTCATTACTCTTTTGTACCACCTATCACTAAGGAGAGGTAAATGTATTTCTTTGACCATGACCCTCCTTATGCCTTCTAACTGTCTGGTGTTGGTTTATAGATTTCATCTTTGAGGAAGTAACAGGTTAATGTCAGGATGAGTACTGTTAGCTAACTTTCATAGCACAGTAATCTGTTAATAGATTTCTCCAGAATGGACTTTAATCTGGGTCCTGTCAAAGCTAATTTGCAACAACATAAGTCATTTTTCTGTTTTCGATGTGCTGGTATAACCCTCTTTTTACCTCCACTTCACCATCTCACCCACAAACATCCTGGAAAGCAAAAAAGTTATAATGGTTCTGGTTATTGGCAATGATGGGTTAGCTCTTTCTGGGTCCTTTGTGTGGGCTTAGAGCTCTGTTACTGAGGTTGCTTTCTTTTTTAATAACTAGAATGTGAGTTCTGGGAGGCCACAGACCTTTCTTTAGTCCAGTACTATATCTCTACTGCCTAGCGTAGTGCCTGCCACATGTGTGTATGCTCAGTCATGTCTGACTCTTTGTTACCCTCATGGACTGTAGCCCTCCAAGCTCCTCTGTCCATGAAATTTTCCAGGCAAGAATACTGGAGCGGGTTGCCATTTCCTCCTCCAGGGAATCTTCGCGAGCCAGGGATGGAACCCACATCCCCTGCATTGACAGGTGGATTGTTTACCACTGAGCCACCAGGGAAGCCCTACCTACCACATGCTGCTGCTGCTACTGCTAAGTTGCTTCAGTCGTGTCCGACTCTGCGACCCTATAGACGGTAGCCCACGAGGCTTCCCTGTCCCTGGGATTCTCCAGGCAAGAACACTGGAGTGGGTTGCCATTTCCTTCTCCAGTGCATGAAAGTGAAAGGTGAAAGTGAAGTCGCTCAGTCGTGTCCGACTCTAGCGACCCCATCGACTTCAGCCTACCAGGTTCCTCCATCCATGGGATTTTCCAGGCAAAGTACTGGAGTGGGGTGCCATTGCCTTCTCCGACCTACCACATAGTCAGTAATAAATATTTGCAGAGTGAGTAGCTTTGGCAGGAAGAAAAATGATCAAGAGTTCGCAACTTTCCTGGTTGTAAGTAATGTTCACATTGTAAGGAGAGCGTGAGCTGGACCCTAGTTTTCAGTTAATTTTTTTCTGGTTCTGTTGCCAGTTTGCTATGAACAGTTATAAAAACATTCTAGATTTTGTGGTAGATGAGTAAAGATGGTGGTGCTTTAACTAGTGGATGAGGTGGACTTGGAAAGGGAATGGATCTGATTGTCCAGAAGCAAAAGGCTGATATGGAAACAAAGGGCATGGCCCTGATTTGGGCCACAGTTTTAAGGACTGTTACAATAATTGAATGATTCCCAGGAAGATGTTTAGTTGTCTGTCATACTACCAGAACACTTAAAAAAATCTTTTGGGGGAATTATTTTGTCTAGAAGAAAAGCAAGAATTACTTTAGTAAAACCTTGATTTTCGTTCATGAATTTTGTAGGGAAAAAAAGTGTGAATGTTTTTTTTTTGATGATACACATCTTTTTTCTCTATAGAAACATGATCTGGATGATTTAGAGAGAACGATTTATTTTTTCTTTTCAGATGAGCACCGGCTTCACAGTGGCAAACTCTGTCTGATTATCCTTACATGTATTGCAGAGGTAGGTCTCACCAGCCTTCTGGTATGAGCTAATCTCTTACAAAATGCTCTGTTTCCTACCCTTCTCTCCAGTTCCTGTCTCTTGACTTTTAGGGACCTAAAGTTTGGGAGAGAAAATCTTCCCCCTTTATATTATCTCCTCCACTGGAATGGAAGCACCAGTAGGTCCTTTGTCTTCTTCGCCAGTGTTTTCTCAGTGTCTGGCATGTAGTAAAGGATCTATTAGTATTTACTGCATGACTTCATAATGAATTCATGTGATAATTGCTATAATTGAGAACTGGAAGATTCTAGTTCTTAAGAGTTTGGAACTCTAAAGAGACTTACACCTCTTCAGAAAAAAACAGTCCTGTCCCTTTAAAACTATTTATACTGAATCTTTTGCATTTAGCAAAATGAAAAAAGGAGCTCAGGTTTCTGTGGGGAGAGGTGGAGAGAAAAGCTAAGGGATGGGCATTGGAAACTGAATAAAGTTGGATTGATTGGAGTTTGATGAAGAACAAGAACCAGAGGGTAAATAAAGAAGAGAAGATGCAACTTGAGCTTTGGAAAGAGTCACTTTTGGTTGAATTAATTAGGCCTGAACTCATCTTATATCTTGTTGGCAACAGAGGTCTGGCAGAAATTGAGTCAATTTAGAGCTGAATTTATAGTTTCAGTCTCCTCCTTCACTTACTCCTCATTCGTATCTTTTCTCTCCCAAGAAAAATAGTTAAGGTGTGGTCTACATGGAGCAGAGATCTCCCTCAGTCTTTCCATTTTTATGTTTGCTGTGGAAAGTTGATCTGCTTTTCACCAGGTTAGGAGTAGCTGTAGAAGAGCTGCTTCTTAGCAGTGGGCATGATGTAATTGCTTTTCAAAAATCTTTCTAAGAAAATAATTAAAGGAGTTGTTTTTCACAAATTGTAGCAGTTCCTAGGAATTGGAGTTTGTAGGCATGCCAGATCTTCAGAAAAGTTGTTGGGAAAGAGCCAAGGGATGTTTATTACTGATTCATGGTAAAAGTCTTTTGATTTTCCATCGGTCTTCAGCAAAGCCAGGGATATACGGGGTCTCGCCTATTGCCATGCTGCCTGAGTAAGCAGTTTTCTCTTGCGGTGCCAAGCCTGTTCCCGGCGGAGTGCAGACCTTTCTTCTTAATCTCAGATCCTCATATGTAGCCTGCACATGTAATCAGCAGTCCCTATGCTCCTTGGACAGATGGAAAGAAAGAGAGAATAGGAAAACAGATTCCTCTCAGCATTTGTCTCAAGTGCCTGTGCCTTAATTTTTATTGTTTGTATTTGCTTTGAGATTTTTGGCCAGTCAGAGACCTACTGGGAAATTACACTTAAGTGAAACCTCATGGCTTAAGTAGGGCTTGACATAAAGGCTGTAGTCTTCTCCCATTAGCTCTCTAACTGGTCCTTGAAAGGAGTTCTTTTAAGACCTGTAAATCCTTGAACTTTAATAAGAGTATAGATTATAGATAGATTATAAAAGGAGTTTATAGCTCTCATTCTTTCCTTATCTGTGTTTTTATTTTTATTAGGATCAATATGCCAATGCATTTTTGCATGATGACAACATGAATTTTCGAGTAAACTTACATAGAATGGTAGGTATGACTTTTACTTTTTATTTTTTCTTAGGGGAATTTTTTTATGTTGGCAGGATTGGAGACGATGACATTGATCCTACTAGAACAGATGTGGGTGGAAATTTATCCTAAAGAGCTCTTGCTTAACTCCTGGTCAGAAGACACATGCCTGTTGTTGGAATTTTTTTGTGTGTGTCTTGGAGGTGTTACCTACTCAATAGAGGGTGGAAAGATCCACGGCCGCATACTCATGGCAGTAATATTATTGTAGAATGTATCAGGGGACTTCTCTGGTGATCCATTTGTTAAGATTCTGTACTTCCACTGCAGGAGGCATGGGTTTGATTCCTGGTCAGGGAACTAAGATCCCACATGCCACCCAGCATGGCCAAAAACAAACAAACTAAAAATAAGCAAACAAACAAAAAACCCCAAAAAGGTATATCTTGACATTGAATGTATCAGTAATGTAGATTTCAACAAGGAAATGGGCCTAAGCCTTTTGTTTTCAGAATATACTGTGATCTTTGATTGGGTGATGCTAGATCCTGCTTATTAGATTTATTCATCTGAGAGGTGGGGGAAATAGAGTATGAAGGATCAAGGAGTTTCCCAAAACTTGGAGGTGTGTTCAGAAATATCACCTTGAGGTTTATATTTAAAACTTCCTTTAAAAAAAGCTTTTCCTTTTTTTTTGAACTGCTAACTATTGCTGCCTCTACACAGCCACAGTCTCCCTTTTTCTTACTTATTATTTTATCAAAGGAAAATACTAGTGTATCTCTTTTATTGTCAGTAATGTCACTTGCTCGTAGTAATGCAAGTGGGCCTTAGAAAACATCACTACAAGCAAGTGACATTACTGACAACAAAAGAGATACACTATTATTTTTCTTTGATAAAATAATAAGTAAGAAAAAGGGAGACTGTGGCTGTGTAGAGGCAGCAACAGTTAGCAGTTCAAAAAAAAAGGAAAAGCAAAGCTAGTGAAGGTGGTGGAATTCCAGTTTAGCTATTTCAAATCCTGAAAGATGATGCTGTGAAAGTGCTGCACTCAATATGCCAGCAAATTTGGAAAACTCAGCAGTGGCCACAGGACTGGAAAAGGTCCGTTTTCATTCCAATCCCAAAGAAAGGCAATGCCAAAGAATGCTCAAACTACCGNTGCAATTCATGGGGTCGCAAAGAGTCGGACATGACTGAACGACTGAACTGAACTGAACTGAACTGAATGTCACTTGTATAGATAAAATCAAAGCAAAAAGAATAGCTTTCCCCTTGTAGTATGCTTCAATGCCCTGTGGGGCAGTGGTCTTGCTGTGAACTGTGTTTTTGTCCCAGGCCTGCATCCATAACTAAGAATCACTTATATGTCCTCTGTGCCTCACCCAACACCCACCACTTGAAAGAGAAAGGAAAGGTAGCTTCTCTGTAGTAATGGTTTTATTTTATTATTGTTGTTTCTTCTTTTGGCCAGGCCATTCATTTTATAGGATCCTAGTTCCCTGACCAGGGATTGAACCTGGGCCCCCAGCATTGGAAGCACAGAATCCTAATCACTGGATCATCAGGGAATTCCCAGTAGTAGTGATGTTATTTGCATGAAAAAAAAAAAAAAAAGGATGGTGAAGCATTGGATGTTAGTTCCGATGTCATATAATCTCATTTCCTATTTGTGTAAAGCCTATGAGACACAGGAAGAAGGCAGCAGACAAGAACCTTCCCTGCCGTCCGTTAGTATGTGCAGTACTGGGTGAGTATCATCAAAATGGGCATGTTTCTGAGCCAGTGATAGGTTTTCATGTTTAAGATAAGGGATAGATCCTGTTTGATGTGTTTTCTCCTCAGAGAAGAAGTTACTAGTTGTATTTCTTCCTTGGCCTAAGAAACCATATTTCTTGTTGAGTTTGATAAAGCAATCCCAATGAATTTAATGTTCAATTAAAGGGTGCCCTTGTTCAAAGAAAAAGTTCTTTCTAGGGAGACAAATATCTAAGCTTGATACATAAATTTATAAACTTCTTACACTTGATAAAGATCTCAAATTCTTCCTCCATTTCTTGGTCCAAATTGATGTGTCAGTGGGCCAGGAGGCGAAAGTTCAAGGTTTAGACATACAAAACTTCCTCTGAGTAAATTAAGCTGAGAGGAGGCTGACAGAGCTGACAGATAAGGGGCTGTATTCGAAGTAATTTTGTCTGCCCAGAATTCTGCATTTTCCTCAGGGGAGTGATCTGAACTCTTAATCCCATTTCACTATAATATTCATCCCTACTTCATAAATCTACTTGATTTTAAAAACAATAATTAAGACTATATAGTAAGCCTTTATTGACCTAAACCTCCCCAGACCATTTTGGTCAATATCTTTCAAGCTGAGTGTGATAGGAAGATAAGAAAGACTGACAAAGCTTTAGAGTTTGAGTCTCTGGTTACACAGATGTGATCCATAATTTTTTCTCTGCTTGCCTCATCACTTGGTTCTCAGAATATGATTTCCCTCTGGCATTTTGCATCAGTGCTTATCTGTACAGTGAAATTTCCCTTGTATCTGAGTTTATTGGCAGGTCAAAGTATCCTTCTGAAGTGGGAGAGTAAACTAATTTTCTTGTTACCTTACAAGTTGCAGGTGGTTAAGGTGTTGCAAAAAGTGCCTTATATAAAATAGATTTAAATGCATATTAATAAAGATGTGGTTAGTTGATGCCATTCAGCATGGGTGTAAGGTATACTGATAAAGTTTTTCTCCCAACTCCAAAGGCAAGCAATGAATTTCATTCTGATTTATCTGATTTTTCTCTTTTTCCCATTCAGATCTGATGGTGGAGTTTATTGTAACACACATGATGAAGGAGTTTCCTATGGATCTGTATGTGTAAGTACCATGGTTCATTTAATGTGTGCAAATCTATTTTATAGAATTGAGTGTAAGAAGTTTAATAGTCACAAAATTTTTATGTATTATACTTCACTTCAGGAAAAGCATATGTATATGCAGAGAAGTGTCAGGGAGTGTTTTATGGCCTGGGTTTATACATTTTTCCAGAAAGAGGGGAAAGCACAAACCACATATCTTCATTATCACTTTTAGGCACACTGCTTGAAGAATAGGGCTGATATGTTGAAGCAGAGATCAGGGGTGACTCTTGTATCCAAAGATATGGAAAACCAGCAGCCCACTTAGTCATCCCTAGACCTTGGCATCAAAGGAATCAGCGTTATTTAGAAGGTAGGGAAAGGCCAGAGAGATCTTTTGGTTCATTCTTAGGCTACATTGTACTAGCAATGTAGTTAGGATTCTGCTGGCTAGTTAGATTGTGTATATATAGTGGCCTGGCTGGGAGTCTCCTGCCTCCTGAGGAGATCTGATTGTCTGTCACAGTTCTTTACAACCAGTATAACTAGAAACAACTGAAAGTCTTCATATTTTAATAAAGTTTAAGCCTTTAGGCTTTCTCCCTTCTTTGCTGTTTTAGTGTTCTTCTTTCCATTTATGCCTAGGAACAGCTATGCCATATTAGTGTGATCTCAAGTATATATATTTTCTTTATTCCTTAAAACACATCTGGATTCAGTCTGACAACAGAATTAGTACCTCCACTTTTTCAAGTAAGAGAGAAGTTTGGTGCACAGCAAGCTTAATGTACCTTATTCCAATGCTGAGCCTGGGATCTGGGGAGATATGAAGGATTTTACTCTGAACAGATCTCTAGTTTTTAGACTGTTTGTAGGCTATGTATTCTTAATTTCCTAGGTATGAAATAAGATACAAATTTTACTTTTAGATAAGTAGTTTCTGGTTTGCATTTTTCTGTATCTTTTGGTTGTTTAAAATTAGTTTGATCCTTTATTTCATGCATTGTGGGCAGATTCCTTACCAAATGAGCTATCAGGGAAGCCCCTTATTGCAATTTAAAGACCATGAAAAGCTGCTTTTTTAAAATAACACTTATCAGATGAATTTTCTGCTTATTTTAGACTGGATTGCTGAACATCAGTACCTCAAGGATTATATTTGTTTTGCTACAGGCTTTATTTTTACTTATTTATCTTATGTTCTAGTTCTAGTATATAGTTTTTTTTTTCTTTTTGTAATATATTATTATAGTCTTAGTTTACTCATTTTCCAAGGAAGGAAACTGAGGCTCTGAAGGTTGGATTATTTTGTTAGTAAGCACCAGTGTCTGGACTTGAACCCAAGTTTTCTTACAGTAAATCCTAAGTTGTTCCCACCCCTTGTCAGGTGTATTATCTATTGCTGTGTAACAAGCTACTCAAAAACATAGGGGTTTAAAGCTGGCATTTATTACTTCACAGTTTCTGTGGCTTAGCTATCTAGTAGCAGTTTTCAGTATAGGGTTTGATAGGCCTCAGTCAGTATGTTAGCTTTGAGGTGAGGTGAGGTGAAGTCGCTCAATCATGTCCGACTCTTTGCGACCCCATGGACTGTAGCCTACCAGGCTCCTCCTTCCATGGGATTCTCCAGGCAAGAGTACTGGAGTGGGTTGCCATTTCCTTCTCCAGGGGATCTTCCTGACCCAGGGATCGAACCCAGGTCTCCTGCATTCCAGGCAGACACTTTAACCTCTAAGCCACCAGGGAAGCCCATGTTAGCTAAAGGGGCTCTACTAGGGCTGGAGAATTGCTTCAAAGCTCACTTACGTGGTTATTGGTTCTCAGTTCCTAGCCATGTGGGTTGTTTGACATGACAGCTGACTTTCTCCAAAGCAAGTAATCCAAGAGAGAAAGGAAAGGAGAGTGAGAGCCCAAGATGGAAGCCTTAGGACCTTTTATAACCTAATCTCAAATGACATACCATTTCTTTTGGTCTCACAGACCAAGCCTAAAGCAGTGTTGGAAGGGACTCCATAAGGATGTGAATCCCAAGAGGTGGGGTCCATTGGGGCCCATCTTGTAGGCTACCGTATTTGCATATATACATTGTATCACCAAGATTCAAGCTCAAGTCTGTCTTAGAGATTGTACTCTTTCTTAACTACTACTATGATAAATGACAAAGAAAAGATTTGTACAGGGTGCCTAATACTCACTGGGGCATCAGAGAAGGCTGTGCTTGACCTGAGTCATGAAGAAATAGTAGGCAGGTTTTGTATGCAGAGGAGTGGGGAGCAACACCCTAAGCAGGGGACTGGCATGTTCAAAAGCTTGGGGACTTGATAGTGTGGCCTACTTTGGAGAATAGAAAGAAATTCAAGAAGATTAGAATGTAGGGTGCATGGAGGAAGGACAAAAGAGTAGAAAAAATGTTACCTGAAATAAGTGGATGATGGGTAACAGTTGAAGGTGGGGATGACATAAGACTGTGTTCAGCACTTAAAGTTATGGATACCTGTCTGTCTATCCAAACCCTCACATCCCAGCCAGTGAACCTGATCTTCCCTCTTCCCCCTGGTTCCTGCCTTTTTTTTTCTGCTTTGCTTTGCTTTCTCAGTTCCTTTTCCACCTGCTTCCTAATTGAATGTCCTGAGGTTAGGGAAGATGGAGAAGATAATGAGGCATCAAGCTGACAGAGGCTGGGCAGAAGGTCCCACCCTCAGGCTGAATTCACTTTCTCCATTACTACCCCTGGGCATATTTCCATATCTGCCTCCCCGACTTCCAGCCCTCTTTCCAGTTTCTGGCATTTGGAGCATCAAGTCTTTTTTAGGTGAACTTATCTGCTCCCAGCTGGGCACTAGGCCAAGTTGCTTCTCTCACTTCTCATTATATACTGCTTTTCAGCAGCATCCTCCTGGTGAAATATGAAGCAATATGGAATATGGAAAGACTTAATAATCAAGCCAGAATCTGGGTCAGAAACAAAATAGTTTCATATCTGTGTGTGAATGCTGTAGGTAAAGTAATAATGGAGAAAGGTGCTTATACAGGGGGGAAAAAAAAAAGTTTTGCCTGGAGCAGTAAGAGGTAGGAAAACCCAACCAATTAATTTCCTTTTCTGGCTGCTACTCTTTGATTCTTGCTGCCAACCCCTACTGCTGGCACAAAGGATTGGGAGTTAGGAGAAATGGTCTCTGAAGAGAGAAAACTCTCCTTTAAATTACTCCTATGTGGAAAACTTGGACTCTTTCTAAATCAGAAATTCTCAGACCTGTGGGTAGAGACTTCAGTAGACCTCATAAGAAGAGTTTCAAGTTAAAGTGGAACTGTCTTGTGTTGAAATAGGAAACTGCTACATGCATAAAAGAAATGCCTTAAGCTGTCAGTTTGGAGTCATTCAGCCAGCATATCTTTAAGATCATAGCAGTTTTTAAAATTTGCATTCTGTTTGGTAAGTAATATAAGTTACTGAGACCACAAAGCAAATAAGGTCCCTTGTTGGGTGGCTGCAGGAAAAGGAACGGAGCCTGGAGTGGATATAAAAAGCCTTTGAACCAGAGGGGGCTGGCACCAGAGTGTGGTAACATAGGTAGTGTCTCACTGTTGCTCCACAGTGGCTCAGTGCTGGGAGTATGTTGTCAACAGAGACAGGGTGCAGCTGTCCAGATCTAGGATATGTGAGAAGTGCTGGTGTCCAAGAATGTTCTGTGTGTGGGTGGTCATGCATGTGCAGTGGCCAGCCACCCTTGCTGGCTGTAGTACCAGTTTCAGCCCCAGGGAGGGACCTAATGACTATCAGTTTAATGGCAAATTGGTAGAATAGTTTGTATTTTCCCGACTTAAATCATGGCTCAAACGAGGGCATCCTGTATCTACTGACAGCTGCATCACATGGAAGATCACACCACAATTTCTAAAAATCAGCAAATGTTTTGGAAAGTATTAGGAAGATTTACACTACAATTTATATCAGTTTGTAAGTAGTTTTGATACGATTTATTTAGAGAATGTGTTAATAGCTCAGTCATGTCCAACTCTTTGTGACCCCATGGACTGTAGCCCATTGGGCTCTTCTATCCATGAAATTCTCCAGGCAAGAATACTGGAGTGGGTTGCCATTCATTTCCTTCTCTGGGGAATCTTCCCAACCCAGGGATTGAACCTGGGTCTCCTGCATTGTAGCCAGATTCTTTTCCGTCTGAGCCACCATTCTGTATTCTATATACTCTGTTTAGAGAATAAAAGGGAATTATTTAAAAGTTTTGTTATATATATTTATATTTGTCTGGTTTGTAAAATATTTTTACTATATACTGAAGTCTTTTAAGAGAGATCTCTGTCACTTAGTCCTCTTATAAAATTCTATCTGAAAGTCTCCTGTAAGACCACTTAGAACTATGAGGAATGGAAAGAACAGCGAGATGTGAATAATGAGGCAAGTAGAATAGGCTAGTGAGGTAGCAGTGTGGGCCCATTCCATTATTGGAATTATTTTGAAAACTTGTAGGACTTTAACTTACAAATTTATTTCTCTTCATTTGTGTCTTCGATATGTTGTCAGGCACTTTAATGTCCTTGTGTCTCACTCCATAAAGGGAAGTTTGTCGTACTTTTGTTGTTGCTGTTGGTGGTGGTGGTGGGGTTGTTGTTTTTTCTAAACCCCTTTTTCTTTTGCCCTCTGTTAAGAGGCCCAAAAAATTAGCTGTCACTATTTTTGCTTGATTTCATGAGCTGTCATATTGACATTCTACATATTGATATGATGTCTGCTGAAGTTAGTAGGATCTCAGGATACTCTGTCTCATATTAAAACCCCAGAACCTGAGAGAGTCTTACTCTCACCTCTAGAAGTATTGTCATTCAGCTGAATTTCAACTGTGGCATATTAGGTGTGGAGAAGCCACTTTTTGCTGCACCCTTTTGCCTGGCTTATTTCTGTTTTCTTTGCTTCATTCTTTGGTGTCAGAAGAGTTTCGGGAGAAAGAGCCTCTTTATTTGCCTGAAACTAGCAGACTATCTAGATCTAATTTCCAGGAACTTGACAGTTTAGTTTTGGTAAGACTTAAGTGCTAGATCTTCATTTGGTTTGCAGTCAGTATTTATGGAATGAATGAAGATAGGTCTGACAGTTTCCTGTGAATCTTTTGGTTTGTGTGATGAGCTTGGAGCTTCAGAGCAATATGTTCCAAGACTTGGGCCTCTTTCCTCCCACCCCCAGTTACTTTCTGTCTCTATATCTGCCTATTTTGGACATTTTATGTAAATGAATTATATGTTATGTGATCTTTCATGACTGACCTTTTACTTAGCATATTTCCAGAATTTTATCAATGTTACAGTGTTTCTTTTTATGGCGGAGTAATATTCCATTGTTTGGGTATACAACATCATTTCATTTATCCATTAATTAGTTGATAGGCATTTGGGTTGTTCATACCTTTAGATGTTAGCATTAAAATCTATATTAATTTGGTTTGCAAAAACAGAAATCTTGTTGAGGAGTTCCCTGCCAGTCAGTGGCTAAGATTCCACACTTCCATTGCAGGGGGCACAGGCTAGAGCCCGCAGCCACACAGGTGTCCCCCCCCCCCAAAAAAAAANTCAAGTATATATATTTTCTTTATTCCTTAAAACACATCTGGATTCAGTCTGACAACAGAATTAGTACCTCCACTTTTTCAAGTAAGAGAGAAGTTTGGTGCACAGCAAGCTTAATGTACCTTATTCCAATGCTGAGCCTGGGATCTGGGGAGATATGAAGGATTTTACTCTGAACAGATCTCTAGTTTTTAGACTGTTTGTAGGCTATGTATTCTTAATTTCCTAGGTATGAAATAAGATACAAATTTTACTTTTAGATAAGTAGTTTCTGGTTTGCATTTTTCTGTATCTTTTGGTTGTTTAAAATTAGTTTGATCCTTTATTTCATGCATTGTGGGCAGATTCCTTACCAAATGAGCTATCAGGGAAGCCCCTTATTGCAATTTAAAGACCATGAAAAGCTGCTTTTTTAAAATAACACTTATCAGATGAATTTTCTGCTTATTTTAGACTGGATTGCTGAACATCAGTACCTCAAGGATTATATTTGTTTTGCTACAGGCTTTATTTTTACTTATTTATCTTATGTTCTAGTTCTAGTATATAGTTTTTTTTTTCTTTTTGTAATATATTATTATAGTCTTAGTTTACTCATTTTCCAAGGAAGGAAACTGAGGCTCTGAAGGTTGGATTATTTTGTTAGTAAGCACCAGTGTCTGGACTTGAACCCAAGTTTTCTTACAGTAAATCCTAAGTTGTTCCCACCCCTTGTCAGGTGTATTATCTATTGCTGTGTAACAAGCTACTCAAAAACATAGGGGTTTAAAGCTGGCATTTATTACTTCACAGTTTCTGTGGCTTAGCTATCTAGTAGCAGTTTTCAGTATAGGGTTTGATAGGCCTCAGTCAGTATGTTAGCTTTGAGGTGAGGTGAGGTGAAGTCGCTCAATCATGTCCGACTCTTTGCGACCCCATGGACTGTAGCCTACCAGGCTCCTCCTTCCATGGGATTCTCCAGGCAAGAGTACTGGAGTGGGTTGCCATTTCCTTCTCCAGGGGATCTTCCTGACCCAGGGATCGAACCCAGGTCTCCTGCATTCCAGGCAGACACTTTAACCTCTAAGCCACCAGGGAAGCCCATGTTAGCTAAAGGGGCTCTACTAGGGCTGGAGAATTGCTTCAAAGCTCACTTACGTGGTTATTGGTTCTCAGTTCCTAGCCATGTGGGTTGTTTGACATGACAGCTGACTTTCTCCAAAGCAAGTAATCCAAGAGAGAAAGGAAAGGAGAGTGAGAGCCCAAGATGGAAGCCTTAGGACCTTTTATAACCTAATCTCAAATGACATACCATTTCTTTTGGTCTCACAGACCAAGCCTAAAGCAGTGTTGGAAGGGACTCCATAAGGATGTGAATCCCAAGAGGTGGGGTCCATTGGGGCCCATCTTGTAGGCTACCGTATTTGCATATATACATTGTATCACCAAGATTCAAGCTCAAGTCTGTCTTAGAGATTGTACTCTTTCTTAACTACTACTATGATAAATGACAAAGAAAAGATTTGTACAGGGTGCCTAATACTCACTGGGGCATCAGAGAAGGCTGTGCTTGACCTGAGTCATGAAGAAATAGTAGGCAGGTTTTGTATGCAGAGGAGTGGGGAGCAACACCCTAAGCAGGGGACTGGCATGTTCAAAAGCTTGGGGACTTGATAGTGTGGCCTACTTTGGAGAATAGAAAGAAATTCAAGAAGATTAGAATGTAGGGTGCATGGAGGAAGGACAAAAGAGTAGAAAAAATGTTACCTGAAATAAGTGGATGATGGGTAACAGTTGAAGGTGGGGATGACATAAGACTGTGTTCAGCACTTAAAGTTATGGATACCTGTCTGTCTATCCAAACCCTCACATCCCAGCCAGTGAACCTGATCTTCCCTCTTCCCCCTGGTTCCTGCCTTTTTTTTTCTGCTTTGCTTTGCTTTCTCAGTTCCTTTTCCACCTGCTTCCTAATTGAATGTCCTGAGGTTAGGGAAGATGGAGAAGATAATGAGGCATCAAGCTGACAGAGGCTGGGCAGAAGGTCCCACCCTCAGGCTGAATTCACTTTCTCCATTACTACCCCTGGGCATATTTCCATATCTGCCTCCCCGACTTCCAGCCCTCTTTCCAGTTTCTGGCATTTGGAGCATCAAGTCTTTTTTAGGTGAACTTATCTGCTCCCAGCTGGGCACTAGGCCAAGTTGCTTCTCTCACTTCTCATTATATACTGCTTTTCAGCAGCATCCTCCTGGTGAAATATGAAGCAATATGGAATATGGAAAGACTTAATAATCAAGCCAGAATCTGGGTCAGAAACAAAATAGTTTCATATCTGTGTGTGAATGCTGTAGGTAAAGTAATAATGGAGAAAGGTGCTTATACAGGGGGAAAAAAAAAAAGTTTTGCCTGGAGCAGTAAGAGGTAGGAAAACCCAACCAATTAATTTCCTTTTCTGGCTGCTACTCTTTGATTCTTGCTGCCAACCCCTACTGCTGGCACAAAGGATTGGGAGTTAGGAGAAATGGTCTCTGAAGAGAGAAAACTCTCCTTTAAATTACTCCTATGTGGAAAACTTGGACTCTTTCTAAATCAGAAATTCTCAGACCTGTGGGTAGAGACTTCAGTAGACCTCATAAGAAGAGTTTCAAGTTAAAGTGGAACTGTCTTGTGTTGAAATAGGAAACTGCTACATGCATAAAAGAAATGCCTTAAGCTGTCAGTTTGGAGTCATTCAGCCAGCATATCTTTAAGATCATAGCAGTTTTTAAAATTTGCATTCTGTTTGGTAAGTAATATAAGTTACTGAGACCACAAAGCAAATAAGGTCCCTTGTTGGGTGGCTGCAGGAAAAGGAACGGAGCCTGGAGTGGATATAAAAAGCCTTTGAACCAGAGGGGGCTGGCACCAGAGTGTGGTAACATAGGTAGTGTCTCACTGTTGCTCCACAGTGGCTCAGTGCTGGGAGTATGTTGTCAACAGAGACAGGGTGCAGCTGTCCAGATCTAGGATATGTGAGAAGTGCTGGTGTCCAAGAATGTTCTGTGTGTGGGTGGTCATGCATGTGCAGTGGCCAGCCACCCTTGCTGGCTGTAGTACCAGTTTCAGCCCCAGGGAGGGACCTAATGACTATCAGTTTAATGGCAAATTGGTAGAATAGTTTGTATTTTCCCGACTTAAATCATGGCTCAAACGAGGGCATCCTGTATCTACTGACAGCTGCATCACATGGAAGATCACACCACAATTTCTAAAAATCAGCAAATGTTTTGGAAAGTATTAGGAAGATTTACACTACAATTTATATCAGTTTGTAAGTAGTTTTGATACGATTTATTTAGAGAATGTGTTAATAGCTCAGTCATGTCCAACTCTTTGTGACCCCATGGACTGTAGCCCATTGGGCTCTTCTATCCATGAAATTCTCCAGGCAAGAATACTGGAGTGGGTTGCCATTCATTTCCTTCTCTGGGGAATCTTCCCAACCCAGGGATTGAACCTGGGTCTCCTGCATTGTAGCCAGATTCTTTTCCGTCTGAGCCACCATTCTGTATTCTATATACTCTGTTTAGAGAATAAAAGGGAATTATTTAAAAGTTTTGTTATATATATTTATATTTGTCTGGTTTGTAAAATATTTTTACTATATACTGAAGTCTTTTAAGAGAGATCTCTGTCACTTAGTCCTCTTATAAAATTCTATCTGAAAGTCTCCTGTAAGACCACTTAGAACTATGAGGAATGGAAAGAACAGCGAGATGTGAATAATGAGGCAAGTAGAATAGGCTAGTGAGGTAGCAGTGTGGGCCCATTCCATTATTGGAATTATTTTGAAAACTTGTAGGACTTTAACTTACAAATTTATTTCTCTTCATTTGTGTCTTCGATATGTTGTCAGGCACTTTAATGTCCTTGTGTCTCACTCCATAAAGGGAAGTTTGTCGTACTTTTGTTGTTGCTGTTGGTGGTGGTGGTGGGGTTGTTGTTTTTTCTAAACCCCTTTTTCTTTTGCCCTCTGTTAAGAGGCCCAAAAAATTAGCTGTCACTATTTTTGCTTGATTTCATGAGCTGTCATATTGACATTCTACATATTGATATGATGTCTGCTGAAGTTAGTAGGATCTCAGGATACTCTGTCTCATATTAAAACCCCAGAACCTGAGAGAGTCTTACTCTCACCTCTAGAAGTATTGTCATTCAGCTGAATTTCAACTGTGGCATATTAGGTGTGGAGAAGCCACTTTTTGCTGCACCCTTTTGCCTGGCTTATTTCTGTTTTCTTTGCTTCATTCTTTGGTGTCAGAAGAGTTTCGGGAGAAAGAGCCTCTTTATTTGCCTGAAACTAGCAGACTATCTAGATCTAATTTCCAGGAACTTGACAGTTTAGTTTTGGTAAGACTTAAGTGCTAGATCTTCATTTGGTTTGCAGTCAGTATTTATGGAATGAATGAAGATAGGTCTGACAGTTTCCTGTGAATCTTTTGGTTTGTGTGATGAGCTTGGAGCTTCAGAGCAATATGTTCCAAGACTTGGGCCTCTTTCCTCCCACCCCCAGTTACTTTCTGTCTCTATATCTGCCTATTTTGGACATTTTATGTAAATGAATTATATGTTATGTGATCTTTCATGACTGACCTTTTACTTAGCATATTTCCAGAATTTTATCAATGTTACAGTGTTTCTTTTTATGGCGGAGTAATATTCCATTGTTTGGGTATACAACATCATTTCATTTATCCATTAATTAGTTGATAGGCATTTGGGTTGTTCATACCTTTAGATGTTAGCATTAAAATCTATATTAATTTGGTTTGCAAAAACAGAAATCTTGTTGAGGAGTTCCCTGCCAGTCAGTGGCTAAGATTCCACACTTCCATTGCAGGGGGCACAGGCTAGAGCCCGCAGCCACACAGGTGTCCCCCCCCCCCAAAAAAAAAGAAACACAGAATCTTGTATTCTTGTATTAATGTACCTTTTTAAGGTGAAGTTGAACATTATAGGAAAATGTTAACTTTCTATATTTTTCCTCTTTTTGGGGATGAAGGGATTTGTTGTCCATTTCCTTTGCCCATCTTTCTTATTAGGTGTGTTGTTATTTTTTTAATCAATTTATATAAACTCATATGTATTAAGCATAATCATTTCATGTCATTTGTTGCAAATGTAATTTCCAATATTTGACTTTTAATCATTACAACTTTTTTAATCAAACGAGATTTTTATTTTTTCAAATTTATTTTAAAGGCTTTAAAAAATATATATTTATTTTGGCTGCAGTTGGGTCTTAGTTGCGGTGCGTGGGATCTTTGTTGCATCATGCAAAACATTTCTGCAGGACCTTTTGTTGTGTTCCTCTCTAGTTGTGGTGTGTGGGCTCAGTAGTTGTGGTCCATGGGCTTAGTTGTGCCACAGCATGTGGGATCTTAGTTCCCTAACCAGGGATTGAACCTACATCCCCTGCATTGGCAGGTGGATTCTTAACCACTGGACCACCAGGGAAGTCCCCAAATTTTTATTTTTAGGAAGCAAATTTTAATCAATATTTTCCTTTATACATTCACTCATAGCTTTTTAAGCTTTCGGAATTCTTCCTCATTCAGAGATGAAAAAACATTTTTTTGGTTAGATTTATAATGTTTAAAAATGTCTTTCATTTTTCAGTTTATTTGGAAATATTCTCAAAAGTATTTTTGTTGTTGGGATGTGAATAATGTTTAATAGTCCAGTGATCTAGAATAGCACTGCCAGTATAATTTTTGTGATTATAAAAATGTTCTGTTTTTCTGTGTTGTCCAATATGGTAGCCACTAGGCACATGTGACGTCTGACTTCTTGATATGTGTGGTTAGTGCAACCGAAGAACTGAATTGTTAATTTAACCTTTAATGTAAATCAAAATTTAAATATTATTTAAAATTTTATTTACATTAAAAAGATATTTAAATAGATCTAAAGTTTTAAGTTCTTTAATTTTACATCTTTGCATTCCATGTTTGCAGTCTCGAATGTAGTCTCATTTTGGTTCATGGTGCATTCTTCCTCTGAGGAAAGATACTCAAGGGAATGGTAAAAGTAGTAATTGAATACTGACTTAGATGTGGTTATAACTCCCTTTTTCTAGAGATAGGAGAATTAGCACAAGTAGTGTTGTGTGTGTTTGGGTGTGGGGCTTTTATCCACAAGAAAGTTGCAGAAGTTCGTTTCTTTCCCATGTGTACAGATTCATATCCAGTGTTGTTTGTAGTCTTAGCAAAAGTTGCCTTGTTAAAGAAAGGGTATCTGTGGTGAGTTGCACCATAACTTTAGACTTATTCCAGTTTTTCTTTTTCTGTTCCAGGCGCTGCATTCAAGTAGTACATAAACTACTTTGCTATCAGAAGAAGTGTAGAGTACGCCTGCATTATACCTGGCGGGAGCTCTGGTCAGGTAACTTTCTCTTTTGAATTCATCATCTTTTCCTATATCTTTTATGAGCCCCTATGCCTGGGCATAGATGAATTCAAAACAAACAGACTTTTTAGATGCTTATATTTTCAACTCTTCTTTTTGTTATTTCAGCCTTGTTATAATCCAAACATGAGCATGTCACATATATATATATATTTTATACTTTCTCTCTTGTTCCTTCTCCCTGTATTTTTTTGTCAGCTGGCAGAAACAATTAAATATTTCTTGAGTTCCATTGATTCTTCCATTGAGGAGTCAGTACAAACTTGGATTCTCTCTTGGTTCCATTTGGTAACAGCATATGGACTATAGGGAGGCTTCTGTGTATTTCCTGGGGATGAGTAATCTCAGGAGGAATGTCGTAGGGAGAGGGGGTGGGAGAGGGTGGAGAGATGGGGGAAACCCTGTTCTTTGTGTTACATCTGGCATTATTACTGTTTACAGACAGTGTCAGTTTTACCACTCCCCCTGTGCCAGAGACAAAAACAGCAAATTACAGTGTTTACTTTTGTCTTTGTATTCATTTGGTAGCCCAGTAAAATCACTGCCACCCCTGTGGGGGGAAAGAGTGACTCTTCTCTAAGGGTACAATTAATACTGGCTTGCCACCCCTTTCTTTTGAGCATCTAAATTTGAGGTTTCAGAAAAGCAGAGGAGACGTGTTTCCTGAGGCATTTGCTTGCTGATAGGTCCTGTGGCTTTTGTGACCTGATAGCACAATAAAACCTGATAGTACAGATGATTATAGTGGTCAATTGTTGCCCCACCCTTGGGAGAGCTTCTCTGTATTCTGAGCAGAGAAGTGTGTGTCAGTGTCAGAGGCTTTGTGAGAAACGGGCCAGTAACCCCACCCCCACCCATGGAATTCATCTCACTTGTTGTGACACATGGTTTCCTCCCAACCTAATTTGGCTTTCTAAATTTAGTCCTTCATAATGGGAAGTAGAGATCTTTAATTAATGGATTAGCAAATTTGCAGTTACTGCCTATGGTGGTGAAGGGGGAGTAGGATAATAACGCTAAGTGGCAATAGTGGCATTTTGATATTTTAGGAGAAGAGTGTGATTATGTGAGAGTTCAAAATTGAGAGAATGCCAGAAAAGCTAAAGAGAGTTCAAAAGATTGAAATGACTAAAGTTTGAATTTCTTAGGTTGGAACAATTCTTTTTAATATAAAGGACTATTTGGTTGCCTGTGCATTAGATGTATGATTAATTAGTTGTATGGTTAACTTAAAAATTTAGAATTAAAGAGAAAACACAAAAATGATGCAGATCTCTGGACATTAGTGTAACAAGTACAAATGGTTTATGTCTGTAACTGGGATAAAGTTGCACACTGTAGTACTAAAGAGTTGATGGCAGTAGTTTTTTCGCCTGCCTTTGATTCTCCTCTGGTTTTGTTTTCTCTTTCATTCTGTCACCTCTGCTTTCTCTCCTAGCTGTCCTTTCTCTTGCCCCTGGGAGCTCTCTGGCTTTTCTCCTGTTGTTGTCATCAGTTGTCTTCTTCCTCATTTTCTCCTCTTCCGTTGTCTTTTTCATCGCCTTCTGTTCACCCTCATCTGTCTCCGTCGGTCCTAGGGTTCCTTAACCTCTTACTCCCTTGCATTCTGTCCTTTGTGCTGTTGTTGTCATACTTATAACTTTTATGTATTTTATAAACCCCAAAATACATTTCCATCATTTTGATTTAAAGAGGCAGTTATCTTTTAAAGAGATTTTAAAAGTCTTTTATATTTATCTTTTCTGGATCTTAGCTTTCCTTATTCTGGTGAGAAACTGTGAAGCAAGAGACATTCTTTATCCTGTATTGACTTTATTTCTTTGAGTACTTTATGTCATGTTTAGCTCTGTGTATAATCATTTGCTATCTCAGGACTGATTGACATGCTGAGGCCCTCGATAGGTTGAGAGGAGGTGTATATGAGTGTCCTTCATGAGGCTTGGATGACTGCTTGTTCCAGGCATAGACATTTGTACTGGAGTTCTCTGCCAGGTGAGATTAGCTCCTTTTCTAGGTAGACTGGGTGAGCCCTCCTGGAACGTGACTCCCGGTGTTCATACATGGAGTATATATAGTGAGATGCAGAGCAGCAGGTATTAAGGAAAGCTGCAAAATACTAGACTACATCAGATGCATCAGAGCCCATAATAATGTATAATATTGTAATCAGTGAATATAAATGTGTCTGTGGTGGATCCACCCACTCCTTGGCTGGTAATACCCCTCATATGTTGGTTTGCCCATGTTTTCATTCTTTCTTTGCCCTCTAGACATATAGATTTGAGGGAGGTATGTGAAACTCATCATAGCAAATACGCTTATGTATACAGAAGCTTGCCCATACATGTGCTGCAAACTTTAGTTGAATTTTACTTACAAATAAAACTAGTAAGGCATGTGTTGTTAGGTCAGACACATGAGAGACCTCAGGTGCCCAGGAAGCATGGATGGCAAGTGCCTTTTATTATTTGGAATGAAAGTGTTTAGTTTTACTGCACTTTGAGTGGTTATTTTTATTCTTATACTGTTTGACTACCTCTTTCTTATTGGGGAAGTAGCCAGGGATCCCCCTCCAAATTCCTATATGGAGTTTTCAGGTTTGGTTTTATGATAAGGAGGAGCTAGCTATATTAGTTGGGGCTTTAATCCTGCCTGATATGTTGGTTTTACAGATGTAATCCCTGACCTACTCCCTGCTGCCATGGTCTGTTTATATGATTCCTGTCACCATGGTATCTGAGTATATGTGGAAATATATTTAGGCTAACCTCAACTTGCATATAGAAAGGAAAAAGTCTTGTATTTCTCATTACCCTATTTTCAGCAGTCACTGTTTTCCACCAAGTTATGGGAAGTTCAAAAGCTCTTCTCTGACCTCTAGGCTACGCAGACTTCCTATTTTGAGTAAAAGATTAGGTCTTAAAATGCTCCTCTGATAAAGATAGAAAACTGAGTTTTAGGGTGAGATCCTAGTGAAATAATTCTTTGCTTTTGAGAATATAATGAAAGATATCTTTGCATCCAGAAAAATGTCCATTTGCACATAGATTTTGCATATAATTTCAGAGTTCGTGGACCTTATTCTGAAGCCCATCCATGATCCAGTGTTAAGCATCTCAGTCTTTCTGTGACAAATTCATGTTGATATATGGCAGAAATCAGCACAACACTGTAAAAGAAATTATCCTCCAATTAAAAATAAATTTTTAAAAAATTTAAAAAATAATAAAATACAAGCCAAAAAAAGTCTCAAGTTGGAATCCAAAGGGGGTGGGGGGAAGAATGGCTGTCACTTTTCACAATTGGCCTCCCAATTCTGTCTTCAGAAANCTCAACTTGCATATAGAAAGGAAAAAGTCTTGTATTTCTCATTACCCTATTTTCAGCAGTCACTGTTTTCCACCAAGTTATGGGAAGTTCAAAAGCTCTTCTCTGACCTCTAGGCTACGCAGACTTCCTATTTTGAGTAAAAGATTAGGTCTTAAAATGCTCCTCTGATAAAGATAGAAAACTGAGTTTTAGGGTGAGATCCTAGTGAAATAATTCTTTGCTTTTGAGAATATAATGAAAGATATCTTTGCATCCAGAAAAATGTCCATTTGCACATAGATTTTGCATATAATTTCAGAGTTCGTGGACCTTATTCTGAAGCCCATCCATGATCCAGTGTTAAGCATCTCAGTCTTTCTGTGACAAATTCATGTTGATATATGGCAGAAATCAGCACAACACTGTAAAAGAAATTATCCTCCAATTAAAAATAAATTTTTAAAAAATTTAAAAAATAATAAAATACAAGCCAAAAAAAGTCTCAAGTTGGAATCCAAAGGGGGTGGGGGGAAGAATGGCTGTCACTTTTCACAATTGGCCTCCCAATTCTGTCTTCAGAAACATCTTTATATTTGGTTAAATAGTTTTTCTTTATTTACTGATTGTATTGTATTTCTCCTGGGAACTTTAGTTTTACCTCTGAACTTGAGACTAAAGACCAGTGTTGGTCACTATGATTGGTTTCCTGTTATTCTTATAGAAATTTGGGCTTCTGTTTTAGCATATCACATTGTTATGCTGTGTTTGCACATGACTGTACAATGATTTGCTTAAATTATCTGTTTTTCCTCTTAAAAAAATTCCTGGAGGGCTGGGCCTGAGTTTTAATCATTGATTTATTCCCAGTGCACTGCTGCTGCTAAGTCACTTCAGTCGTGTCCGACTCTGTGTGACCCCATAGACGGCAGCCCACCAGGCTTCCCCGTCCCTGGGATTCTCCAGGCAAGAACACTGGAATGGGTTGCCATTTCCTTCTCCAATGCATGAAAGTGAAAAGTGAAAGGGAAGTCACTCAGTCGTGTCTGACTCTTTGAGACCCCATGGAGACTGCAGCCTACCAGGCTCCTCCATCCATGGGATTTTCCAGGCAAGAGTACTGGAGTGGGGTGCCATTGCCTTCTTGTAACAGGGCTCAGAAAACATTTGCGTGAATAAATAAATGGATGAATGGGTATGTAGAATTTCCATTGATGATGAGTCAGCATTCTCTTAAGGCAGCACAATGTTGTGTTTGGACTTCAAAAAAAGTAGTATTAGAATATTTGTTTTCATGTGTCTTTTGAGCTTACTTCATCACCTTTTTATTTGAATTGTTGGTATGAAAGGGAGTGGTGGATGATTTCTCTTTCCTTTGTCACTTTCTGCCTTACCTCCAGACACATGGATTGCTTTTAACCAAGTGAAAATGGAAACTTAGTTTCTAAGCCATTAAACAAGGAATGGGCAGAATGTTTAGAGAGAAGCATATAGTTGTTGGAGAGGGAAATACTTGAACAGAAAACTTCATGGAGTCAGCTTATTTTACTTCCATTGCAGGCAGAAGGGGCATTGGGGAGCCAGCCTGAGTTTAAATAGTGTAGCTTTTCACAGTCTGAAAACAGGTTGATTTAAAGACAGGTTTATGTTGGCATTTTATATTTGGCATATATCTATGGATCACAGTCTTTCTTACCCTTTCACTCTGCTGCATATATAGATGATAAGTCATTATTTTTATTACCATTTGTTGGGGAATGTATAGAAGGATAAGTGACTTGCTAAGGATCATGGAAACCAGACACTAAATAGTCATGATCAGAACTTAGAGTTCCTGACTCCTATGCTCAGAGGCAGATCACTAGGCAACATTTGCCTCTCTGCAGGAAGAGAGGCCCCCAAAGCCCCTAAAACAATCTGTTCAGCTTCACTGTGCTAAATAGCATCCAAAGCATTCACAGCTTTGTGAAAAAGAGAGAAATTGTACTTGGCCTGACCTTTCAGATACCTACTGGGAAAAATAGAAAACTCAGAGAGTGTCACAGCTTTCTGGATCCAGCTGGCGCACTCATCGCTGACAGAAGTCTGTGGCTTCATGGTTAGGTACACCTTGAGACTGGGACTTGAGAGCTTTCATTGCATGCTTATTATACTGTAGGTGTTATACAGGACTGGAAGTTTTCAGGAGAAAGACTGACCTGAGCCGTAGATACAGTTGGCAGTTCTTGTATGGGTAGAACTTTGACAGTTTGCCAGCCCCTCCTGATTTGGGGAAACTATCCTTTGAGTTTTTAATTGTCTGCTTCATTTAGTTTGGTTACTTTTTTAAACTTTGTATTTTGATATAATTATAGACTCACAGGAAGTTGCAAAAATAGTACAGAGAGTTTTTGTACCCTTCACCCAGATTCCTCCAATGGTGACATCTTACATAACTACGATATTGCTGCTTTAAGTTTTGAAGAGAGTATGCAGGTGGGGAAGAACATAGCAGTAAACAGCTACAGTATATGGCAAGAGGAATTTTGGCAGCTGCTATTGCTATTTTGTTCTTAAAATTGCTTTTTAAATTGTTCTTCTTCTTTTCTCCAAATTTTCTCTGATTTAGGGGAATCTGTTACAAGATGTATTCTAGGCTTGATGTGCTTAATTAAGACTGCTCTAACTTCCATGTGCAAAAATATGGAGGCTTCTTTCTTCTGTGGATAATCAGTTCTTCTTAAAGTTAGAATGTTCTAATGTGGGAGCATTCGAAGGTGTTTTCTCTCTTTTCATAATTTTGTTATGGAAGATCCTGTATAGTAGTGTACGAAGCCCCAGGGCAGACAGAGAATGCCAGGAAACCTTTTTTCCCTTCAAATCACCACATTTGGCTAAATCTAAAATTTATACTACTTTGAATCTTTCTCTTAGAATCTTGGCAGAAGCAAAAGATAAGAATTTCTAACAAATTTAGCCTGTTAGAAGGAGAAAAAAATTCCCACCTAAAAGAGTGAGAAATCTCTGTTCTTTTCTCTGCACAAAAAGGCACTTCCCATCCAAAGAAATGTCAACTCTCGTAGGCCCATTAGCATCTTGTCAACTAAAAAAGGCAGAGGAAAGAGTAGTAGTGCTTTTGTTGTGCTGCCTGTACTGGTTGTGTAGGAAAGTGTCATTTGATTTCATAAGGTATCATCATTCCCTGGATCTCGAGTGAGCAGGACAAGTCTCTTAGTGGTTTTTCTTTCATTTGAGCAGAAAGTAAAGTTCTTGGTTCTACATCAGATGGCTCCACTGAGACATGGTCTCATTAACTGAGATTTCTTCCAGGGTGATTTTGACTCTTTTTCATTTGGGCAGTGCTGGAAAAAATCAGTAGGTGTCTAGGGCCCTAGAAGAAGATGGTGCCCTCTAAGCATGCTTAGTTAGAAGCAGCTGTGCAGAATGTGTATGGCATCTTGCATTGCTCCATATGGGAGCAATGGGAACTTTCACATAATAACTTGCTTTCATGGTAAGGAGGGTGGGTGGTAACTGTGAGGACTGCAGTGTCCCCATTAAGTTGAGAATTTTATTTTCTTTTTTAGCAGATATACTTCAATTGCAAGGAAAATGGTAAGACAGAATCTAATTTCCATTTAAAGAAAGGATTTGTTCTTTTTTCCAGTTCATCTAGGACCTAGAGCCTTTAGACAGCACAGGTTGTTGACATCCTGACTTTTTATTGTGCTAAAATACAGATAACATAAAATCTATCTTAACCATTTTTAAGTGTATGTTCAGTGGTACTAAATACATTCACACTGTAATGTAGGCATCACCACTATTGTTCCCCATAACTCTTCATTTTCTAAAACTGAACCTCTTCCCTTTTCCCCTCAGCCCCTGGCAACCACCAGTCTATCTTCTCTCTTTATGATTTTGACTACTCTAAGTACTCCATGTAAGTGAAATGATTCAGTATTTGTCTTTTTGTGACTTGACTTATTTTACTTACAGTATCCTGAAGGTTCAAGAAATCAGATTCCCCCTTTCTTACAGAGTTATCTGCTTTTTGTTATTTTTTTTGTTTATTTTTATTTATATATTTATTCTGGCTGCATTGCATGGCTGTGGGATCTTAGTTCCCTAACCAAGGTATGAGCCAGGACCCTCGACAGTGAAAGCCCAGAGTGCTAACCACTGGACCACCAGGGAATTCACTGTTATTTTTGTTTTTGACTGTAGGCTGTGTCTATGCTGAGGATCAGCCTGAGGTGTAAACTTAATCTTTTCTTAGGTCTTTTCTGAGCTTTTTTTCTTGGGCATGTGCAGTCACTCTCTAATTTTCCTTGAATATGCAGTTTCTGAATGTCCTAGTTTTGTTTGTTTGTTTGTTTCTGAATGCTCTTCTTGATTAATTTTTTATTGTCCTAGTATTTACCTTTTCTCTTTAAATTGAAGCATAATTGATTTATAGTGTTGTGTTAGATTCCGCTATATAGCAAAGTGACTCAATTATACATATGTATTTCTTTTTTTCCATTATGGTTTATCTCAGTATATTGAATATAGTTTCCTGTGCTATACATTAGGATCTTCTTGTTTATCCATTCTGTATGTAATAGTTGGCACATGCTAACCCCAAACTCCCAATCTATCGCTCCCTCTCTCATCCTCCCTTAGCAACCACAAGTCTGTTCTCTCGGTCTGTGAGTCTGTTTCTTAAATAGTGTTCATTTTTGTTGAATGTCCTAGTTTTTACTGTCTGGCTCCTGAAAGAGGAAAAGCAAAAAATGAAGGTGGGGGAAAAAGGGGCACTGGCCCCTTAAGCCTAGATGTCACTTATCTGTGGGGGGGACAGGCTTGTAACAATGAGGGGAAGTGCAACAAAAATGGCTGCCCACCTCTTTGTCTGCATCTCTGTGATCAGAAGCAGCAATCAGTGATCATAGCACAGATCCTCAGTATTTGGAAGATACAGCCCTTATTGTCATATCTGGGAGCTGGTCCACCCCAGCTCCTGCAAGCCGTGTGCAAGCTGCTCTAGAAACAGATGCACAGTTGTTTACCACAGGCCTGGGATTGGGGATAGGTAGCTGCTAATGTACTAAGAGTTGAAATTGACCAAAGTGAACCAAATTTACCATCCAAATTTTCCTGTAGAAGTTTCAAACCTTCATCAGAGTCCAGAGTTCTAAATAGTTACGTCAGACAGATTCTGCCAGGGCAATTATTGTCCTGGCAGAGGATTCTGGGAGAGAGATTCCTGATGTTTCATGCTCTGCCATCTTCCCAGAATCCTCCCACTGGGTATACTGACTTTTGTGCTCTGTTCACTTGGAGAGGCTCGTAGCATATAACCAAAGCCATTTCATTTTCTTGTTGGATTCATTGGTCTCTGTTTCAGTAAGGTGCTTGGGTTTAACAGCCAGCCAAGATGCCTGTATTCTGAGAACCCACCTAGTATATTTTTGAATTATTCTGCTGGTCAGTGTTGTTTCTAAGTCCTTCCTGTACCACTTTGCTGACTGACAGTGAGCCTGCTGATTGCTGGCAATGTCCCTGAGTAATTGCTGATTTTGTCCAGAGATGCTCGAATTGCTAGAGTTTATAGTGCCTCTGGGGTTTCAGAGGCATTGACTTGTTCACTTCAGTTCAGTTGCTCAGTCTTGTCCGACTCTTTGCGACCCCATGGACTTCAGCATGCCAGGCTTCCTTGTCCATCACCAACTCCCAGAGCCTATTCAAACTCAACGTCCATTGCGTTGGTAATGCCATCCAACCATCTCATCCTCTGTCGTCCCCTTCTCACGCCTTCAGTCTTTCCCAGCATGAGGGTCTGTTCCAGTCAGTCAGTTCTTCACATCAGGTGGCCAAAGTATTGGAGTTTCAGCTTCAGCATCAGTCATTTCAGTGAATATTCAGAACTGATTTCCTTTAGGATGGACTGGTTGGATCTCCTTGCAGTCGAAGGGACTCTCAAGAGTCTTCTCCAACACCACAGATCAAAAGCATCAATTCTTTGGCGCTCACCTTTCTTTATAGTCCAACTCTCACATCCATGCATGACTACTGGAAAAACGATACCTTTGACTAGACAGACCTTTGTTGGTAAAGAAATGTCTCTGCTTCTTAATATGCTGTCTAGGTTGGTCATAACTTTCCTTCCAAGGAGCAAGCATCTTTTAATTTCATGGCTGCAGTCACCATCTGCAGTGATTTTGGAGCCCTCCAAAATAAAGTCTGTTACTGTTTCCATTGTTTCCCCGTCTATTTACCATGAAGTGATGGGACCAGATGCCATGATCTTAGTTTTCTGAATGTTGAGTTTTAAGTCAACTTTTTCACGTTCCTCTTTCACTTTCATCAAGAGGCTCTTTACTTCTTCTTCATACTAGTACTATTTGTAGCCTGTCCTTTGAGTTCTTCTACCTCTCTCCTAAGCTAGTGAGGTTCTAAGTATTTCTCTTCTATCAGTCACTGTGAAGTTACCCATTTTCCCTAATGATCAGGTTTTGACTTGGGATCTGTGGCCTCTCATCCTAACTCCATGCCAGGCCACAAAATAGGGCCTGGCTTAGTGTTATCTTTGCTTTCTATCTCTTTGTCTTCATAGCAGGTAAAAGCTGTTCAGAGACTGCTCTCTCTGACCTGATTCTTCAGAGACATTTATTTGTGCTCTGCTTTCTGCCTCCTTCCTGTCTTTAATCTTATTTAAATGTCATTCACTTGGTTTTGTAATTAAACCTCCCCTCTGCTTCTCTGAGGCAGGCGCTAAGCTACTACTTAATTGTATCTTCCCGTGGTTGGCTTGCTCCTCTCTGCACCTGGTTTACCTCAATATGGAGAGAGGTTTTAGTTCTAGAGAAGTTCCCATATCCATTATTCACTCCACGTTCCTACACGACAACATGGTTTGCTGCTTGCTAACTTCTTTTCCTCCACTTAAATTCAAAGCAGAATAGAAAAAGTCTGGGAGAGTCCTCATTATATCGGGTATATTAGTGCTAGGAACACCTCTGTGAACAAGGTTCCTTGTGCAATGAGGTGGCCTTGTGTCAGACAGCAGGATTCTCAGGTGGGTGGCATTGAACTCTTCACATTTAAAAAACAGGTTGGCTGCTTTTGCCTCTGTGAATTCACTTGGGATGCAGGGAACTGTCAGGGTACCCATTCCTGGCTCAACTTCCCAGAGCCTGTGCACTATCCTTTGTTCTACTTGTGTCTGCATACAGAAAAGTCAGAACTTCTGCATCCTGCTGCCATATTTGATGCACACGACTGTCCAAGGAAAGAAACTTGAAGAGCTAAGTAGAAGACTGACACTTGCCTCTAGTACAGAGTCAAAGAGGCAACATCCAGGCCAGAACAATGAAGTGTGTACCCTTTCCCTTCTCCAGAGGAATCTTCCCATCTCAGGGATCGAACCCAGGTCTACCCACATTGCAGGCGAGTTCTTTACCAGCTAAGCTACAAGGGAAGCCCAGGGATACTGGAGTGGGTAGCCTATCCCTTCTCCAGCAGATCTTCCTGGCCCAGGAGTCAAACTGGGTTCTCCTGCATTGGAGGCAAATTCTTTACCAACTGAGCCATCAGGGAAGTAAAGAGGCAGCAGTTGCAGCTAGTTTGTAGTTCCTGAAAGCAAATCCAGAAACTTAAGTTTTCAAAGTGCTTGGTGGAAAAGACTTTCCAGTGAAGAAACAAGTGTGTATGGAGCACCCACTTCCCTATAACTTAAACTTGTTGAATGTGTAATGGAATACCTCAGATGTTTCACTGACATAACTTCTCTATTTTTCACTCAGTGCAGGTTAAGAGTATTTGAAGCCAGGGATCTGGATCCTTCTTTAGTAGGAATAAAAAGATTTAGGAGTCAAACCCAACATCTCCAAGGATTTCCTAGAATATTGTTAGAATAGCTGACCCTTAAAGAAATTGAGCTTTTGGGGTGCTTATACCCAGCCCCCAACTCCAACCTTGTCAAAAATTCACCTATAACTTTACAGTCTGCACTTCCTACCAACTGTCTCACATCTGTGGATTTGACCAACCACAGATGATATAGTAACATAGTATACATTTATTTTTAAAATTCTAAGTATAAGTAGACCCATACAGTTCAAACTCATGTTGTTCAAGGATCAACTGTACTTCAGTGTGTTGTTAGCTTTGACTATCAGCTTTGATGATTATTCTGAAAACTGCCATAGTGTTGTCTTAAAGGCTGTGCAGTGCTCATTTTGAATTTGTATTCTTGCTCAAGTGTTCATGACTCTCTGTTGATTGAGTATATTGGGTGCCTTTTATTTTCCCCATCAAAACACCTTTGTATGTTTGGCCCTGTACTCAGTACTGTGTACCGTGATGTAAATTTCAGCCCATCATTTATGCTGAGGTTACAGAAAGTTGGGATGGAGTATTTGCAGGGCTCATGCTAATGTCTGTGGAAAGAAAAATATTGGTCTCTTATTTTTCAATTGGTAAAACATACATAAAATTTTATCATTTTAAGTGTAAGCTCAGTGGCATTAAGTACATTCACATTGTTGGGCAGCCATCTCTTCCTTCCATCTGCAGAATTTTAAAAGTTTTCTTAGACTGAAATTGTATCCATTAAACAGTAAGCCTGTATTCCTCCCTGTCTACACCTCTAGCAACCACCAGTCTGCTTCCTGTCTCTATGAATTTGATTTCTCTACGTCCTGTATGTAAATTGAGTCATGTGGTATTTGTCCTTCTGTGACTGACTTTTTTCACTTAGCATAGTGTCTTCATGTTTCACCTATGTTTTAGCATGTGTCAGAGTTTGCTTTTTCAGGCTGTGTAATATTTTACTGTATACCACATTTTAAAAAAATGTTTTTAAATTGGAAAGTAATTGGTTTATAATATTGTATTGGTTTCTGCATACATCAATGTGAATCAGCCATAGGTATACATATATCTCCACTCTCTTGAACTCCCTCCCTCCTCTCACCCTATCCTGCCCCTCTAGGTTGTCACAGAGAACCAGGTTGAGCTTCCTGTGTCATACAGCAAATTCCCACTGGCTGTCTTTTTTTCATGTGGTAATGTATATGTTTCAGTGCTACTCTCTCAGTTCATCCCATCCTCTCCTTACTCACCTGTGTCCACAATTCTTTCTCTATGTCTGCATCTCTGTTGTTGCCCTACAAGTAGGTTCATTAGTATATTTTTTAAAATTCCATATATATGTGCTTGGTTGCTTAGTCATGTCCAACTCTTTGTGACCCCATGGACTGTAGCTCATCAGGCTTCTCTGTCCATGGGGATTCTCCAGGCTAGAATACTAGAGTGTGTTGTCATGCCCTCCTCCAGGGGATCTTCCCAACCCAGGGATTGAACTCAGATCTCCTGCATTGCAGGCGAGTTCTTTACCATCTGAGCCACCAGGGAAGCCCAAGAATAATGGAGTGGGTAGTCTGTCCCTTCTGCAGTGTAACTTCCCAACCCAGAAATCAAACCAGATCTCCTGCATTGCAGGTGGATTCTTCACCAGCTGAGCTACCTGGGGAGCCCTAGATTCCATATATGTGTGTTAATACATGATATTTGTTTTTCTCTTTTTGACTTACTTCACTCTGTATAACAGGCTCCAAGTTCATGCACCTCACTAGAACTGACTCAGATTCGTTCCTTTTTATGGTTGAGTAATATTCCATTGTATATATGTACTACAACTTATTTATCCATTCATCTGTTAATGAACATCTAGGTTGTGTCCATGCCCCGGTTATTTTAAGTAGTGCTGCAGTGAATTGGGGTACATTTATCCTCTAGAAGTGTGGTTTTCTCAGGGTATATGCCTGGTAGTGGGATTGCTGGGTCATATGACCCTTTTCCCACATCCTCTCTAGCATTTATTGTTTGTAGATTTTTTGATGATGGCCAGTCTGACTGGTTTGAGGTGATACCTCATTGTAGTTTTGATTCCATTTCTCTAATAGTAAGCGATGTTGAGCACTTTTTCATGTATTTATTAGCCACCTGTATGTCTTTTTGGAGAAATGTCTATTTAGGTCTATTTAGGCCCATTTTTTTGATTGAGTTGTTTGTTTTTCTGATATTGAGCTGCCTGAGCTGCTTATATATTTTGGAGATTACTCCTTTGTCAGCTGCTTCATTTGGAATTATTTTCTCTTATTCTGAGGGTTGTCTTTTCATCTTGTTTATGGTTTCCTTTGCTGTGCAAAAGCTTTTGAGTTTAATTAGATCTCATTTATTTTTGTTTTTATTTCTGTTACGCTATTAGGTGGGTCATAGAGGATCTTGCTGTGATTTATGTCAAAGAGTACTTTGCCTATGTTTTCCTCTAAGAATTTTAGTTTCTGGTCTTGCATTTAGGTCTTTAACCCATTTTGAGTTTATATTTGTGTATGGTGTTAGAAAGTGTTCAAATTTCATTCTTTTACATGAAACTGTGTAATTTTCCAGCACCACTTATTGAAGAGACTGTATTTTATCCATTGTATATTCTTGCCTCCTTTGTCAAAGATAAGGTGCCCATAGGTGCATGGATTTATCTCTGGGCTTTCTGTCTTGTTCCATTGGTCTATATTCTGTTTTTGTGCCATACTGTCTTGATGACTGTAGCTTTGTAGTATAGTCTGAAGTCAAGAGGTTGATTCCTCCAGCTCCATTCTTCTTTCTCAAGAATACTATGGCTATTTGGGGTCTTTTGTATTTCCATATGAATTGTGAAATTTTTGTTCTAGTTCTGTGAAAAATGCCACTGGTAATATGATAGAGATTGCATTGAATCTGTAGTTTGCTCTGAGTAGTATAGTCATTTTCACAATATTAATTCTTCCAATCTAGGAACATGGTACATCTCTCCATGTGTTTATGTCATCTTTGATTTCTTTTATCAGTGTCTTATAGTTTTCTGTATACAGCTCTTCTGTCTCCTTAGGTAGATTTATTCCTAGATATTTTAATTTTTTTTATTGCAATGGTGAATGGAATTGGTTCCTTATTTTCTCTTTCTGATTTGTCACTATAGGAGTGCAAGGGATTTCTGTGTATTGATTTGGTATCCTGTAACTTTACTAAATTCAGTGATTAGCTCAAGTAATTTTCTCATTGTATCTTTCACATTTTATTTATCTGTTCATGTGTCAATGGATTCTTGTATTGCTTCCCCCTTTTGGCTATTGTAAATAATGCTGTTATAAACATGGGTGCAAAAATACTTGAGTCCTTGCTTTTCACTTCTTGTTTTTGAGAGTGTGCAGGTTAAAGTGTCTTTAGGTCAGTGGAGTAAAATTCTGAGATGCTTAAAAGAGAGATGAACTTGAACTCACAAGATTTTTCTTTTGATCACTTAGATGTGTGAGGTGCTGGTTAGTGGAACTCTGATTAAAGTTACAGTTTGGGGTGCCAAATACAGGTATTGGTCCTAGATAGCTTGTTCCTCAACCTGCAACAGTTTTTTTTTAAGTGAAGTTTAGGAGGAACCAGTACAGTTTCATGGAGAAGGCAGTGGCACCCCACTCCAGTACTCTTGCCTGGAAAATCCCATGGATGGAGAAGCCTGGTAGGCTGCAGTCCATGCTAAAGGTTGGAGACGACTGAGCGACTTCCCTTTCACTTTTCACTTTCATGTATTGGAGAAGGAAATGGCAACTCACTCCAGTGTTCTTGCCTGGAGAATCCCAGGAATGGGGGAGCCTGGTGGGCTGCTGTCTATCGGGTCACACAGAGACACGACTGAAGTGTCTTAGCAGGAGTACAGTTTCTTAGATCTCAGCAGGGAAAGTTCATGGACCATCCTGGTATGTTGCTGTTAATGTAATTTATCTTCAATTAGCTATGTGACTTTGGATGACTTATTAAATCTTTCTGAATTTTAATTTGGTTATCTGTTAATTGGGACCATTATTACTCCCTCATGGAATACTCAGTAGGTTTCGGTGAGAGTGATATACTTTAAGTGCTTTACATAATGCCTAGCATCTAGCATATACCTAATAGATGTTACCTCCCTTGCTGTTTATGACTTTTGTGTTTCTCCCTTTGAAAAGAGATGAATGCAGTTTGGGGGAGATGATTTCTGTAGTTATCTTTTTTTAAGCTGTCAAGTGGAGTGCAGTAGAAAAGAAAATTTGAGATACAGTTTTCCCTCTATATCCATGGCTTCTGCATCCACAGATTCAGCCAACCACAGATCAAAAATATTTGGATAAAACAAATTCCGGAAATTTCCAAAGAGCAGAACTTGAATTTGCTCTATGCCAGCAACTATTTACATGGCTTTTACATTGTATTAGGTATTGTAAGCAACCTAGAGTTGGTTTAAACTATATAGGACGATATGTGTAGGTAACTATACCATTTTATTTAAAGGACTTGAGACTCTATGGAGTTGGGTGTTTGGTGGGGAAGTCCTGGAACCAATCCTACTCACCCCTCACCCCCACTGTGGATACTGGGTAACAACTGTACTTGATGTGAACTTCTGGCATAGTTAGTGACTTGTAGTAGATGTCATTCAGCAGAAAGATATAATCCATTTCTCTCTACGATATATCTATCTGGCGTTGGTGTTTTGGGACAGCCTGTTCCTGGGGCTGTGAAGGATTGGGGCCAGTGAGAATTGTTAAGTCCCAGAGGGTCTCAGCCACCAAGCTTGTCCTCATCTGAAAAAATACTCTGCAGTAAACTGTTCGATTTTGTTTTGTGGGATGAGTAGCCATTGCTCACCTAATGGGCAAAACTGTTTACACAGTATTGGATTTCTGTAACATAGGCCCTTTTTCTTTGGAAACCCCTCAGACTAAGGATCATATTTTTATTGAGGAAGATTTTGTGTTAGTCTCTTCTCCCCTGCTTCCTTTTAAAACTCTCTAAAAATTAGAAACATGGTAACCAAAGTGTTAAGTTAAAAAGAAAAAAAGTATATTATGCTCCACTGCTTATCTTCATAATGACTACAACATGTATCATGCTTGATATCAAACTCTTAACAGAGACATGACTAATTAACAATCTTATGTTTATACAACCAATACCTTATCTTTTTTAGTTATCTTAACTCTTCCCTCTATGTACTGTTACCTCTGTGACTGTCCTTGGAACAGTTTGTCTGGTCATGTGCCCAGATGGCACCAAGTGAACAAGTGGATCAAGGGCGGTTTTCTAAAAATGTGCGTGTGGAGAGTGGTGAGGCAGGAATCGGTCAGCCTGAGCTCTGTGCTGCTTGTGTGTTGGCACCGAGATCTTGAGTACCATTTCTCTTCTGTCCTTAACCTTCCCCTGGCCCACGGCTATTCTCTGCCCTGCAGTTAAACCCTGTTCATAGCACTGTATCATAATAGCTTATGAATAAACCTGAATATAAGTTGTTTATACTCCGGTTTTTTTGTTTCAGTTCTGATTTTGCATAAAGAAAAGGGGATCTTAGCTTCATTTGAGGAGAAGGAAATGGCAACCCACTCCAGTACTCTTGCCTAGAGAATCCCAGGGACAGAGGAGCCTGGTGGGCTGCCATCTCTGGGGTCGCACAGAGTTGGACACGACTGAAGCGACTTAGCAGCAGCAGCAGCAGCTCCATTTGAAGTTCAGATCTGGTCATGGTCTATGTTCAGTACATAATTTTGAAGGATACACCCAGAGTGAGGGGAATAGGAACAGTTTTAGTTGACATTTATTATTAGTAGCATTATTTTTTAAAGATTCTAGAGAGGAAACAGAGAAAGGGAGATAGAGGTGTGGAAAAGATGAGATTTAAAGAAGAGAGGTGAGGGACTTCTGTGGTAGTCCAGTGGCTAAGACACTGAGCTCCCAATGCAGGGGGCCCAGGTTCTATCCCTCGTCAGTGAACTAGATCCCACATATCAGAACTAAGAGTTTGCAGGCCACAACTAGGAAATCCCACATGCTGCAACTAAGAACTGGTATAGGCAAATAAATGTTTTTTTAAAAAACAATTAAAAATAAAAATGAAGAGGGGAGATGAAAGCTGATATAGAGGGCCTGCGGAGGTGGTTTTTGCTGAGAAAAGCTATTGGGAGTTTTGTAGTGTTGAGAAGGAGTAGAAGAAAGGTAATAATGAGGTGTTAAGCAGCTGTGCTATAGTAAGTAGCTGAGGACCAAGAAAGGAAGAGCACCAAGTAGATGGAAATAACCTTGGAGCAGCCAATAGGTGGAGAAAGTTATAAACCAGAGTTTTCTAGGAAAGTGTTGATAATAGTATAGTTAGCAAATCTTAAGCACACCATTTACACATAAGCTTCCTTCTGTTTTAATATTTGAGTGCATCTATCTCAGATGGTAAAGAGTCTGCCTGCAGTGTGGGAGACCTGGGTTTGATTCCTGGGTCGGGAAGATCCCCTGGAGAAGGAAATGGCAAAGCACTCCAGTGTTCTTGCCTGGGGAATCCCACGGATGGAGGAGCCTGGCAATCTGTAGCCCATGGGGTACCAAAAGGTCGGACACGACTGAGCGACTTCACTTTCACTTTCAGCACCTTTATTTGTCTGTTGTTGTTCAGTTGCTAAGCAGTGACTCCATGGACTTTTGCAACCCCATGGACTGCAGGTTTTTATCTTAATGGAATGGAAGAAGGAACACTAAACAGGAGACCAGAATCTAGCCCCTGCTTGGTCACTAACTAGTTGGGGTGGTGGTCGGGGGTTGTTTTTGAATCCAAAAATGAGGGAGTAGGATTAAATAACCTCTAAGGTCCTTTCTAGCTCTAAAAATTTAAAATCAACTACATTGAAGCCTCATAGACTTTGAACTCCCATCACATCGGGTCAGAGGATAGAAGACCATGTATAGTGTATATAGGACACTGAACAGTTGATAGAATGCTAAGTCAGAGAGATGTTGAAGGAAAAAAGTGTTATGGGATATTTGGGGCATTCCTTCTCGAAGAAGAATAGTGGTTCCTGATGTCAGAGCCTCGTGGGAGCCAATTTTAAGGTTACTTTGTTCATTTTAGCTGCCTTTTAAATTACCTCTAGAGAATGATGACTTCCAGGTAAGAAAACCCTGGCTTTTTCAGAAGGTAAGGGGTCTGACCTGAATTTTCAGGGACAGAATGCAGGTTTCCCCGACACAGACTCTCAGAATATTGCAGTGCTGGACTCTCAACACTATTTGACTTTGCTGACATCGGTGACAATTGAAACACAGGCCACCTCTTGGCCTGTGCTAGAATTGCTCTCTTCCTCCCCTCATATTTATCACTTTGTCGTCCCTGACTCTGAATCCCAGAGATCAAGTCTAGCTGTAGTCCAGCAGAGGAGCAATAAATCATTGTGCTCACTTCCTTTTCTCCAGGTTTTCTACCCCTTAATTACCACATAACCACTGCTGAGGCTGCATCTTTGTGCTGCATGTGCCTGGGACAAAAGCCTTCTTGATTGAATATGTACAAAAGCAACTTTGTCTCTAGCTAGCCATTATGTTTTGCAGAATGCCACATGTGTTACCCATCCTTTTTCTTGTCTCTTGTGAATTTATAGAGTTGTACTGTCAGAAGATTTATCTATTAACAGGGCTTGTCTAAGCTCTGGGATTAGTGAGGGTGGCGTGGGAAGCCCCTACACATTAAGAAGAGAGATTTGGGCTGGGTTAGTCTTTTTCTTGGCCTTGCTGCAGCTTGCAGGATATTAGTTACCCAATCAGAGATTGAACCCGGGCCACGGCAGTGAAAGTGCTGAGTTCTAACCGCTGGACTGCCAGGGAATCCCCATGGGTTAGTCATTTTTATGTGGATTTTAGCTAGTCCCCTTCATTCTCTGAGCTCCTGGTAGGAGCCTAGTAGATTGTATGATCCAGAGTGGTCTCCCGTGGAGCTCTTTTGGGTCTAGTCCAATAGATCACTTGTTAACAGACAACATCTAAAAAGCCAGCTGCCTATCATTTGCCTTTCCATTAGGAAACCTCAGAGAACTTGAGTCAGGGTGAAGAGTTCATAAATGAGGATGCCTGCCTCCTTCAACCCTAGCAAGGCTTTTTTTTTCCTATTTGAAGGGAAGAGTCAGGCTTTAGAAACAGAATGTAGACAAGCTCTTGTACTTTTCCTTGCCTGCTGTTTCTTTACTGTACCCGTGCTTTTAGAGGGTTGAGAGTGAGGGGTGTTGTATGGCAGACAGCAAGTGTCTGGAGAGACTTACTCCTACACAGCATTCCCTGCTGTTTCAAATCTAAGCTCACATCTCTTTTCTAAGAGTAGTAAACTTGACACAAAGCTCAGACGAGAGAATGGACTTCTCTGCTGACAAAAAAGCAGGTATAGTCTTAGGAAAGGAGCGGTCAAGCCTTTTTTTTGTGTGTATATGTAGAAGTAGGACAGGTTGACGGGGAGAAGACAAAAGGAACAACAAATACTTGTACCTGCTGAACCCCTCCTTTATATTCTCCATCACACAAGGGAGATAGGTACAGTGGCAGTGGCTATGGTGGGCACAGAAGCAGGACTTCTGGGTGAAAGAGTATAAGGCAGTGGTTAAATTATTTTATGCTTAATATTTATTGGCAAAAATGTCTTTAAAGCTGTACTGTTTAACTAGGGACTTAGCGGTCAGTCTCATGATTGAGATTGCTTGGTTTTGGCACTCTCTCCCCTCATTAACGATTACAAGGCAAAAAGGAGACCTTTTCAGTAAATGTTTTCACAGTTAAGAGAGGACAGAGCATGTTGCACTCTTATTTGAATATTTAGAACAGTTAAGGGCTTTTTTTTTCCTTCATGAGCTCTTTTTTTATCCAGAACTAAAGCAGTAGGTTGTACAGTATGTCTGTTGATCATTTAGATTTGAAAGATTTCCTTCTTAGCAGTAATGTTTGAAACAGATACGTAGCTAAAACTTGGTGACTTGAAACGCTAGCAGCCTAGGGTGAGAAGGGACACTCAATAAACTGAGGAAATTTGATGGGGAAATCAGCACACAGGTGTAAATTTGGAACACTGAAATGTCCATTTTATAGTCAAGTTTCTGAGCTTAATTGCTATTTAAGAAGTAAAAAGTAGATTTTTAAAAACCTTCTATGGACAGATAAGCAGACATGTGCTTGAGAAGGTCAGTGCTTTCTTCAACTACCCCTGTTCTGCCTGCTTTTAAAAATTTCCTAATAGCTTTCTTTAGATCTAGTCTACTTTCATTTAACTTTATTGATTATGCTTTGATTATCTTATCAATGCCTTTTTTTTTCTTTTTTTAAAGCCTTGATAAATTTGTTGAAGTTCCTTATGTCAAATGAGACTGTACTTTTGGCAAAGCACAACATTTTTACGTTAGCTCTTATGGTGAGTAGCAAAAAAACATTTATTTTTCTGAAGCTATATTCTAGGGCAAAAATGGGCTGGTTTGAGACAGGAGCTGGTGTTCTAAGGATTAAACTATAGGGGGATACCAGGCCTTTATTTTCCCTTTGGATCAGAATCTCTCTACTAGTGCTTCCACTTTCACCTGTGTCTTTGGAGAACCTGGGGTTCTTTCATGAAATAATGGTAACATACACTGTTATATAATATACCCACGACGCAGATATAAGAGGTATAAATTAATTTCAAGGGGATTGATAATATGGAAAGGTAGAAAATAATTAGAAAGTGATGAGTTTTCAGTAATTATTACTTTATGTAACTTATTGAATGGTAAGTTTTATAGAAGTTAATTTTTAATAATGATTTTGTTTAATAACCAGCTAACAAAATTGCTAAAAATTTAACTGCTCTTGAAAGACAATAAGAGCTGGCTATATAGCACACTACTGATAATACCCTTCTGAATCTTCATAGTATAATGTCTATATATGAGCTTTTGCTTCTTTTTTAGATTGTGAACCTATTTAATATGTTTATCACATATGGAGATACATTCCTGCCCACCCCCAGCAGTTATGATGAACTCTACTATGAGATTATCCGCATGCACCAGAGCTTTGACAACCTCTACTCTATGGGTAAGCTGTCTTCTTTTTATTTTTCTCTCCCCATCAGCTGTGATTTTTGGTCTACGAAAGAAAAAGACTGCAAAAGATTCTCCCCTAGTTGCTTGGTGCCCTTACTTGGCACAGAACTATAGTAGTCTCATTTGCTCAGGCAATAAGAAAGTATGTGTGGGCTACCTCGCCTTCAGGAATTCAGAATTCATCTCAGTAGAAAGCTGGTTAGCATCCCTGTAGCCCTTTCTTGATGTTTGTGAAAGAGAGAAAATAGGGAGGCTTGTAGATTTAGTGAATGCCAGTGAGATGGGTGTGAGAGTGGGTGGGAGTTGACAGCAGCAAATAGAAGAGCTTGGATCCCAAAGGAACATTGTGTGATTTGAAAAGGTACAAGGTTTTAAGGATTTTTAATGTACCTATGTATTTTTAGCATAACTTAGAAGAGGAAGTGGGCATTAGATAAAAATCTTTTTTGCAAAAACCTTTTGGTGATTGGCTCACCTAAAATTTAGTCTGCAGCCACATAAGTATTCCTTATTTCTATAAGAGGTCATGTATCCATGTAAGTTTGAGTGTAGAGTCTAATCAAACCTGCCTAAGTTTAAAGGTCAAGAAAGATTTCTTTAGATTTCCCAGAAACAGTAAGCCACTCAATAAAGCTGTCTATTAAAAAGCTCCAACTTATTAGCTTTATTGGGATATAATTGATATATAATCAATTGCATTCTTTTTTTTTGGCCATACTGAGGCATGTGGGATCTTAGTTCCCTCACCAGGGATGGAACCCACACCCCCCTAGAGTGGAAGCATGGAGTCTTAACCACTGGACCCTCAGGGAAGTCCCAAACTGCACTTTTTTAAAGGATACAATTTTTGATAAGTTTTGGCATGTGTATATGTAAATGAAGCTGTCATTAAATCAAGATAATGTACATATCCACCCCCTCTCCCCAAATTTCCTTGTGTCCCTTTATGTCATTTTACCACCTCTGTCCCTTATCCCTAGGCAACCCCTGATCTGCTTTCTGTCACTGTTGATTAGTTTACTTTATCCTTATTGTTGGGATTATTTATGAAAAGTTCATATTCTGCTTGGGACTCCTGTATGTATCATGAGTAAAGTAGAGAGGATTTGGAATACATGGAGAAGAGTAGAAGCAAAGAGTGGAAAGAAGGATTGCCTAGGAGGAAATGTTTTTTTTTTTATTTCCCTGCTCTCTCATTCTCAGTGTAATAGCTTTAGGATCAGGTCAGCTCCCCTCAGAATAAGAGGTTCCCATGGAAAATTCTGAGAGAGATGGGAATACCAGACCACCTGACCTGCCTCTTGAGAAATCTGTATGCAGGTCAGAGAGCAACAGTTAGAACTGGACATGGAATAACAGACTGGTTCCAAATAGGAAAAGGAGTGCATCAAGGCTGTATGTTGTCACCCTGCTTATTTANCTTTTGGACTCTGTGGGAGAGGGGGAGGGTGGGATGATTTGGGAGAATGGCATTGAAACGTATACTATCATGTAAAAAACGAATCACCAGTCTATGTTCGATATAGGATACAGGATGCTTGGGGCTGGTGCACTGGGATGACCCAGAGAGATGATACGGGGAATGAAGGGGGTTTAGGATTGGGAACTCATGTACACCCGTCGTGGATTCATGTCAATGTATGGCAAAACCAATACAGTATTGTAAAGTAAAATAAAAAAAATTAAAAATAAAATTTATTTTCGTTTAGTAAGTACTAAACTAGGTACTGTTCTTTCAAAAATTGCTGTCTTTTTCAGTTGTCAAACCCTATAGAGTATACTTTTTAACCAATGAGGAAACTAAATCTTAAAGATATTTGAATTGCAAAATGTCCCACAATTCTTGTGTGTCAAATCTGAGAATTAATCATAGTTCTTCTAATTCCATATCTAAGGCTCTTTCTTTTATATTGTAATGCCTCCTTCTTTAGTGTTACTATGGAGGTAAACAGAAAACTCAGTATGATGTATTGAAAGGAGCTTGAGCATGGAAATTTGAGTTAGAGAAACTGAGTTTTTAATTTTTGTCTCTACTACTTAACCTGTGACCTTGAGCAACTTATTTAGCTTCTCTGGACCTTTCTTACTATCTATAAAATGGAGGTTATGAGGATATCAATTGTTTTATAGAGAAGCGGTTATGAAAATTATGTATGTTATAGTACTAAGAAAACTATAAAATACTGGTCATTTCATTTAGCATAGTATCTTTACAGTTCATTACCGATGTAGCACTTGTCAGAAGTTCCTTCCTTTTTAGGCTGAGGCTGAGTAATATTCCAAGTATATAGGTGCCACATTTTGTTTATCCATCATCCATTGATGAGATCCCAAGTGAATTGCTTCCACCTTTTGGTTGTTGTGTTTTTGGCTATTTGTACATGGGTGTACAAATAGCTCTTCAGTTCCTGCTTTTGCTTCTTTTGCAAATATACTCAGAAGTAGAATTGGTGGATTGCATGGTAAGCCTATGTTTAATGAATAGATGTGAAGAGCTGACTCACTGGAAAAGACCCTAATGCTGGGAAAGATTGAGGGCAGGAGGAAAAGGCGGCAACAGAGGACGAGATGGTTGAATGGCATCATCAATTTAATGGACATGAGTTTGAGCAAACTCTGGGAGCTGATGATGGACAAGGAAGGCTGGCATGCTGCAGGTCACAAAGAGTTGGAAACAACTGAGCATCTGAACAATAACCATATTTAATGGGGCTTCCCAGGTGGTGCTAGTGGTAAAGACTCCAAATGCCAGTGCAGGAGACACAAGAGATGCTGGTTGAATCCTTGGGTCTGGAAAGTCTCTAGGGTAGGCAGTGGCAAGCACTACAGTGTTCCTGCCTGGAAAATTCCATGGACGAAAGAGCCTGGTGGGCTAGAGTCCATGTGGCACCCGCAGTCAGATACAATTGAGCAACTGAGCACACCTCAGTTCAGTCACTCAGTCATGTCTGACTCTTTGTGACCCCATGGACTGCAGCACGCCAGGCTTTCCTGTCCATCAGCAACACCTGGAGCTTATTCAAACTCATGTCCATCGAGTCAGTGATGGCATCCAACCAACTCATCCTCTGTCGTCCTCTTCTCCTCCTGCCTTCAGTCTTTCTCAGCATCAGGGTCTTTTCCAATCAGTCAGTTCTTTGCATCAGGTGGCCAAGTACTGGAACTTCAGCTTCAGCATCAGTCTTTCCAGTGAATATTCAGGACTGATTTCCTTTAGGATTGACTGGTTTGGTCCTGTTGCAGTCCAAGGGACTCTCAGGAGTCTTCTCCAACACTACCGTGCAAAAGCATCAATTCTTCAACGCTCAGCTTTCTTTATGGTCCAGCTTTCACATCCATACATGACTACTGGAAAAACCATAGCTTTGACTCAGTGGACCTATGTTGGCAAAGTAATGTCTCTGCTTTTTAATATGCTGTCTAGGTTGGTCATAGCTTTTCTTCCAAGGAGCAAGCATCTTTTAATTTCATGGCTGCAGTCACTATCTGGAGTGATTTTGGAGCCCAAGAAAATAAAGTCTGTCACTGTTTCCATTGTTTCCCCATCTATTTGCCATGAAATGATGGGACTGGATGCCATGATCTCAGTGTTTTGAATGTTTAGTTTTAAGCCAGCTCCTCCTCTCTCCTCTTTCACTTTCATGAAGAGGCTCTTCAGTTACTCTTCGCTTCCTGCCATAAGGGCCGTGTCATCTGCATATCTGAGGTTATTGGTATTGCTCCCGACAATCTTGATTCCAGCTTGTGCTTGATCCACTCCGGCATTTTGCTTGATGTACTCTGCATATAAGTTTAATAAACAGGGACAATATACATCCTTGTCATACTCCTTTCCCAGTTTGGAACCAGCCCATTGTTCCATGTCCAGATATGACTGTTTCATTATGACATGCATACAGATTTCTCAGGAGGCAGGTAAAGTGAAAGTGAAAGTCATATCTGACTCTTTGCCACCCCATGAACTATACAGTCCAGGATTCAAATTCTCCAGGCGTTAATACTGGAGTAGGTAGCCTTTCCCTTCTCCAGGGGATCTTCCCAACCCAGGGATCGAACCCAGGTCTCCCACATTGCAGGCAGATTCTTTACCAGCTGAGCCACAAGGGAAGCCCAAGAACACTGGAGTGGGTATTCTGTCCCTTCTCCAGTGGATCTTCCCAACCCAGGAATCGAACCAGGGTCTCCTGCCTTGTGGGCAGATTCTGTACCAACTGAGCTATCAGGGAAGTCCTAGGTAAAGTGGACTGATATTCCCATCTCTTTAAGAATTTTTCACAGTTTGTTGTGATCCACACAGTCCAAGGCTTTGGCGTAGTCAATAAAGCAGAAATAGGTATTTTTCTGGAACTCTCTTGCTTTTCTTATGATCCAGCAGATAAAGGCAGTGGTTCCTCTGCCTTTTCTGAATCCAGCTTGAACATCTCAAAGTTCTCAGTTCACGTACTGTTGAAGCCTCGCTTGGAGAATTTTCGACATTACTTTGCTAGCATTTGAGATGAGTGCAGTTGTGCAGTAGTTTGAACATTCTTTGGCATTGCCTTTCTTTGGGATTGGAATGAAAACTGATGTTTTCCAGTCCTATGAGTTTTCCAAATTTGCTAGCATATTGAGTGTAGTACTTTCACAGCATCATCTTTTACGATTTGAAATAGCTCAACTGGAATTCCATCACCTCCATTAGCCTTATTTGTAGTGATGCTCCCTAAGGCCCATATGACTTCACACTCCAGGATATCTGGTTCTTGGTGAGTGATCACACCATGGTGGTTATTTGGGTCATGAAGATCTTTTTTGTATAATTCTTCTGTGTATTCTTGCCACCTCTTCATAATATCTTCTGCTTCTGTTATGTCCATACCGTTTCTGTCCTTTATTGTGCCCATCTTTGCATGAAATTTTCCCTTGGTAGCTCTAATTTTCTTGAAGAGATCTCTATCTCTTTCTTATCTCTCCTTGCTATTCTTTGGAACTCTGCATTCAAATGGGTATATCTTTCCTTTTCTCCTTTGCCTTTAGCTTTTCTTCTTTTCTCAGCTATTTGTAAGGCCTTGTCAGACAACCATTTTGCCTTTTTGCATTTCTTTTTTTTTTTTTAAGGATGTTCTCTATCTTGGGGATAGTCTTGCAGGTCATCATAGAACAGTTCAACTTCTACTGGTTGGGGCATAGACTTGGATTACTGTGATACTGAATGGTTAACAGAGATCATTCTGTCATTTTTGAGACTGCACCCAGGTATTGCATTTCAGACTCTTTTGTTTACTATGATAGCTACTCCATTTCTTCTAAGAGATTCTTGCCCACAGTAGTGGGTATAATGGTCATCTGAATTTAATTCGCCCATTCCAGCCCATTTTAGTTTATTGATGCCTAAAATGTTGATATCCACTCTGGCTTGTTTGACCACTTCCAATGTACCTTGATTCATGGACCTAACATTCCAGGTTCCTATGCAGTATTGTTTTTTACAGCATCAGACTTTGCTTCCATCATCAGTCGCGTTCACAACTGGGCACTGTTTTGCTTTGGCCCAGCCTCTTCATTCTTTCTGGAGTTATTTCTCCACTCTTCTTCAGTAGTATATTGGACATCTACCTACCTGAGGGGTTCATCTTTTAGTATCATACCTTTTTCCTTTTCATACTGTTCATGGGGTTCTCAAGACAAGAATATTGAAGTGGTTTGCTATTCCTTTCTCTAGTAAAGCATGTTTTGTCAGAACTCTCCACTATGACCTGTCCTTGGGTGGCCTTACCCAGTATGGTTCATAGTTTCATTGAGTTAGACAAGGCTGTGGTCCACGTGGTCAGTTTGGTTAGTTTTCTGTGATTGTGGTTTTCATTCTGTTGGCCTTCTGATCGATAAGGAGAAGAGGCTTATGGAAGCGTCCAGATGAGAATGACTGACTATTGGGGAAACTGGGTCTTGTTCTGATGGGCAGGACCATGCTCTGTAAATCTTTCATCCAATTTTCTGTTGATTGGTGAGGCTGTGTACCCTTTCAGTTGTTTGGCCTAAGGCCAAAGTATGGTAGGGGTAATGAAGGTAATGGCACCTCCTTCAAAAGAACCACACTGTTGTATTCAGTGCCCCTGGCCTTGCAGCAGGCCACTGTCGACACATGCCTCCACCAGAGACTCTTGGACACTGACCATCACCTATGGCTTAGTCTCTTGTGAGGACACTGTTCCTTTCTCCTGGCTTCTGGTATGCGCAAGGTTTTGTTTGTACCCTCCAAGAGTCTGTTTACCCAGTCCTGTGAAAGATTTGTGATCAAATCCCACTGACCTCCAAAGTCACATTCCGTGGGGGTTCTCAATCTCTTTGCTGGATCCCCAGATTGGGAAATCTGTTGTGGGTCCTATAACTTTCTTAACAGTGCAAGAATTTCTTTGGTGTAATTGTTCTGCAGTCTGCTCAGCAGCTCTATGGTGGAACTAATGGCGACCTCCTCCAAGAAGGCTTATGCCGCATGCTGCGTGACGCAGGTCTGCTGCAGCCAGAGCCTCTGTCCCCGGGGCAGGCCACTACTGACCCATGCCTTTGCAGGAGACATTCAAACACTCAAAGGCAGGTCTGGCTCAGTCTCTATGGGGCCTCTGGGTCCTTGTGTGCACAAGGTTTTGTTTGAGCCCTCCGACCATCTCTGGTGGGTGTGGAACACACCTATGTTTAGTATTTTGAGGAATTGCCATGCTGTTTTTCAGTGTTAGTATTTTGAGCACTTAAAATGTTTCCTATGTGTGTCTTCATTTATCCCTTTTATATATGTTAATATGTTACCCTTAAAAGATGTTTTGCTTTTCTTTGTGGGTAGGCTTTGATGCTTTCAATAACACTGGTCCAAGGAGTATTCTTTTCTCTGAGGGCAAAAATGTGGTATGCCTAACAAGTCTGCCTTCCCACTGTTGTGTTCAGTCGCTCAGTCCTGTCTGGCTCTTTGTGATCCCGTGGGCTGTAGCATGCCAGGTTTCCCTGTCCTTTACTGTCTCCCAGAATTTGTTCACACTTATGTCTATTGAGTCAGTGATGCTATCCCACCATTTCATCCTCTGTCATCCCCTTTTCCTCCTGCCCTCAGTCTTTCCCAGTATCAAGGTCTTTTATAGTGAGTCAGCTTTTCACATCAGGTGGCCAAAGTATTGGAGTTTCAGTTTCAGCATCAGTCCTTTGCTGTACGATATTGTTCTTTACAGCATCAGACTTTAGTTTCATCACCAGACACAATCACAGCTGTGCATTCTTTTTGCTTTGGCCCAGCCTCTTAATTCTTTATGGAGCTATTTCTCCACTCTTACCTAGTAGCATACTGAACATCTTCCAACCTGGGAGCTCCTCTTTGGGTGTTATATCTTTTTGCCTTTTTATACTGTTCATGGGGTTCTTGAGGCAAGAATACCAGAGTAGTTTGTCATTCCCTCCCCCAGTGGACATTTTGTTAGAACTGTCTATTATGACCTGTCCATCTTGGGAGGCCCTGCACAGCATGGCTCATAGCTTCTTTGAGGAAAGGGGGGATTATGCAGCACAGAGAGGCCAGAAACACAAGATATATGACACTATTAGGCAATGGCACCCGCCTCCAGTACTCTTGCCTGGAAAATCCCATGGACAGGGAAGCCTGGTGGGCTGCAGTCCATGGGTCGCTAGGAGTCGGATACGACTGAGTGACTTCACTTTTACTTTTCACTTTCATGCATTGAAGAAGGAAATGGCAACCCACTCCAGTGTTCTTGCCCTGCGAATCCCAGGGACAGGGGAGCCTGGTGGGCTGCCGTCTCTGGGGTCGCACAGAGTTGAACACGACTGAAGTGACTTAGCAGCAGCAGCAACACCTGGAAAGGATCTTTTTTAAATTTGGCTGCACCTCAAGGCATGCAGAACTTCCCCAACCAGTGATTGAAGCCAGAGTCTTAACTACTAGACCACTGGGGAAGCCCCTGGAAAGGACTCTAAGGCAGAGTGAACAAGCTTAGCCACCTCTTCTCTCGTATGTTCTTTGATAATCATGGGAAGGGATTAGGTCGCATGTGAAATATTCAGACACCTAACAACTGGAAGAGCCTCCGAGACTGGTTTGCCAGTTGATGACAGATACAAATTATGTCTCTGGGATCTTCTGGAATGTGCTGCATGTAATGGCAATGCTAATAGTATCTCACCAGCAAATGAAAAGCTGCAGGAAGACTGCAGGCCTGTTTTTTTTTTTTTTTTTTTTTTTTTAGTTTAGATTGTGACTGAAAATTAAAAATACTTCCACTTGCTTGGAGGCCTAAATTTGTTCAAGTGTCAGTCTGTTTGCTTTTCACTTGTCTTTCGTGGCTTAGTCATGCTAGTTCTTTAATTGTCAAAGTTATTTGTGTTTAAACAATTTGTCTCTCTCTTCCTGTTTGATCCTTCAGAGAGATTCTTAAAATGCAGCTGCTTAGAAACTGCTATTTTTATTGAAACACCTGATGTCATTAATATACAGGGCCTTATGTTTGTTCCTTCCCCTCTAGGGATATTGCATTGCTTTGCCACAAGGAAAATAAAAGAGTATGTCTCCACCTTTAAAATTCCGTTTGGTATAATTGTTACTTTAGCTGCCTTCACAGATCTACTGATCCACAGAGGAAAAATACTCTGAGGGACTATGTGCAAGGCTAGAAACTTTTGAAGGCATTTGAAACTTTTGCTTGGACACTTCTATGCTAAGTATTTCCTGCCACCACTGAGCAGGCTACTCCAGTGAGGCCTTGTACTTTAGGGAAGATGTCTGCTGACTTTTAACCTAATTAGTCAAAAAAGAAAAAGAAAAATGTTAGACTGAAATCTGACCTTCATCTAACCAAACAACTTTCAAGGTAAGTAATTTGAAGCCCTTAATGAATTTCTTCATGTTAACATCTTAATGCTTTTCACTTAATGAGGATTTTATTAGCACTAAGTTCACATCCTATTCTCTGGTTGCTCACAGAAATAGAGACTGAATCACTGCAAATGGGCTTTTCTCCTGATCTGTGATTTTCTTAAGGTGGATAAAGTTTGAACTCTGTGATTAATATATTAATTTTTCTCTTTATTTGAAATGCATTAAGCCAAAGTTTAGTTGGTCTTTGAGAATGACTTTTTAGATATTGCTGGGGTTAGTGACAAGCTTGTGGTTTGGAATGAGAATTAAGCGCATTTCTTTGTAAGTCTCTTTTAACTGTTCACCTGGTGAGTTTGCCTGCTGTCCTCTGTTTGCTCCAGTGGTCTTTTTGTTCTGATGCTGAGGTGTGCTCTCCCCTCCTGCTTAGTACTTAAGTAGCTGTGTTCTTTCATCCTAAAAAATTCTCCCTCAAAAAAGAAAAAAGAATGCATTAAATGTATACTCTGCTGGGGACTCTAAGGAACAGAAAAATTCAGCAGCCTCTGGCTAGGGGGGTTCATTGAGAATAATATCCTTTGGAGTGGGCTATGTACAGAATTCTGAATGTCTTAGAGAGGGAGGTGTGGCACACCCTCAGGCAGTAATCAGGGAGGGTACATTCACTATTGATGGCCACAGAATTAGGATTGGAAAGGGAATGGAAGGTCTCAGCCAGGCAAAATTCCCCGGAATCCTTTTGCTCATGCACCTGTTAGGGCTGCAAAATTTGCCTCTTAGTCACAGCTCTCTTATCAGAATGGATACTGATGAGTTGAGAGGAGGAGCAGTTTGACACCAAGCACTTCAGCTGAAAGATGCAACCTAGTCTAGTGAATAGTATAGACTAATATGATTAATGTTAGGAGCACAAATATTGGGCAAGTTGACTCTTGAGTAGCAAGGAGTATGTACAGTTGTCTACTCCAAAGTGACAGGCAGGCTCAAATTATTCCTGGGATCAGAACTTATCAGTAATGACCTTTCTTCTGTTAATCAGACCCTGCAGATCGCACATTACAGAGGATGAAAAGCATTATGCAGATTAAAACAAAGCACCATAATGAGGCTGCTGCAGTATTGTTTCCCCAGTGGCTGGGAACATTACATATTATTCTAATAGTTGCTGTTCCCCAATCTCTTAAGACTGTAGCAGCTAGAAATGAAAAACCAAACACTGAATCCCATGTGGTTTATCATCTCTTTTGCCCTATCTTGGTTTTTGCTGCAAAGAGAGGTTTTGGCATTAGATCATATCTGAGGTTGGTCAACTGCAGTGCAGTGAAGAAGTCTTGGTTTAGGAGATGCAGATATAGATAATGAACTACTAAGATTTTTTTAAATTGGGGCTGCTGTGATTTTAAAGTGTTACTTTAGCATATAAAACCCTTCCTTACTGCAACCTGACTTCTACTTTGCTTTTTTAAAAAAAATTGTAAGCAAATATTTGTAACATAAAGTTTACCATTTTTGACCCTTAAGCCTGCAGTTCTGTGGCATTAAGTACATTCACACTGTTGTGCAACCATCACCTCCACTAACCATCTCCAGAGCATTTTCATCTTCCCCGACTTAAACTGTACTCATTAAGCAATAATTTCTCATTCTGTCCTCTTCCCAAGTCCTGGCAATCACCATTCTAATTTCTGTCTACACTAGAAACTTCATATAAGAGGAATTATACACTATTTGTCCTTTTGTGACTGGCTTTTTTACTTAGCATAATATCTACAAGGTTCTCCCATGTCATAGAATATATCAGAATTTCTTTCCTTGTTTTAAAGACAAAATTCAGTATTTCAAAGTGTGTGTGTGTGTGTATTTATTTCATTTTCTTTATGCATTTACCCATTGTTAAATGGTTGCATCCTCCACCTTTTGGCTATTGTAAATAGTGCTGCTGTGAACATGGGTGTACAGGTATTTGAGGATATGCTTTCACTTCTTTAGGGTATATACTCAGAAGTCGANGTGTGTGTGTGTGTATTTATTTCATTTTCTTTATGCATTTACCCATTGTTAAATGGTTGCATCCTCCACCTTTTGGCTATTGTAAATAGTGCTGCTGTGAACATGGGTGTACAGGTATTTGAGGATATGCTTTCACTTCTTTAGGGTATATACTCAGAAGTCGAATTGTTGGACCATATGGTAATTCTATTTTTAATACTTTGAGGAACCATCATACCTTTTTCCACAGCAGCCACACCATTTTACATTTCCATCAATGATACACAAAGTTTCCAATTTCTCCACAGTCTTGCCAGCACTTGTTATTTTCTGTTTTTTAAAATCACAACCATCCCTATAAGTGTGAAGTATACCTCACTGTGATTTTTGATTTGCAATTCCCTGAAAACATAAGCATCTGAATACAGAGTTCCAGAGAATAGCAAGAAGAGATAAGAAACCCTTCTTCAGTGATCAATACAAAGAAATAGAGGAAAAGAACAGAATGGGAAAGACTAGAGATCTCTTGAAGAAAATTAGAGATACCAAGGCAACATTTCATGCAAAGATGGGCTCGATAAAGGACAGAAATGGTATGGACCTAACAGAAACAGAAGATATTAAGAAGAGGTGGCAAGAATACACAGNGTTGGTGATGGACAGGGAGGCCTGGTGTGCTGTGATTCATGGGGTCGCTAAGAGTTGGACACGACTGAGTGACTGAACTGAACTGAACTGATAACTGGTAGTGTTGAGTATCTTTTCATGTGCTTATTGGCCCAAATTTGTGTATCTTCCTTGGAGAATTGTCTATTCAAGTCCTTCGTACGTTTTTTAATTGTGTTTTGTTGTTGTTGTTGAGTTTTAGAAATTCTTTATTTATTCTGGATACCAATGTCCTTTGTTCAGTTCAGTCACTCAGTCGGATCTGACTCTGCGACCCCATGAACTGCAGCACGCCAGGCCTCCCTGTCCATCACCATCTCCTGGAATTCACTCAAACTCACGTCCATCAAGTCGGTGATGCCATCCAGCCATCTCATCCTCTGTCATCCCCTTCTCCTCCTGCCCCCAGTCCCTCCCAGCATCAGAGTCTTTTCCAGTGAGTCAACTCTTTGCATGAGGTGGCCAAAGTACTGGAGTTTCAGCTTTAGCATCATTCCTTCCAAAGAAATTCCAGGGCTGATCTCCTTTAGAATGGACAGGTTGGATCTCCTTGCAGTCCAAGAAACTCTCAAGAGTCTTCTCCAACACCACAGTTCAAAAGCATCAATTCTTTGCTGCTCAACTTTCTTCACAGTCCAACTCTCACATCCATACATGACTACTGGAAAAACCATAGCCTTGACTAGACGGACCTTAGTTGGCAAAGTAACAGTTTGCAAATACTTGTGCCCTTTCCACTTATTTTTTCTGTTGGTGTCAGTGCTTTTGGTGTTATATCCAAGAAATTGTTGCCAGTGCAAGTCATGAAGCTTTTCCCCTATGTTTCTTGAAGAGTATTATAGTTTCACCTTTTACGTTTAGCTTTTTGATCCATTTTGAGTGACGTTTTTAACATAGTGTCAGGATAGAGTCCAACTTTGATTTTTTTTTGGAGTTGGAGAACCAGTTTGCCCAGCACCCAGTTTGTTCTTTTTGAGATAACCACAACTCTGATTTCTAAATTTGAATCAGGCTGAGTTTGGAACTTAACTGATAAGGTATAAAAATGGAGACTCCACATTTTTTTCTGCATGTCTTCATTCCTTTTGATTTTTAAGTTTGCTGTTCCTCTGCTTTTTTAAGAACAGGGACTCTGGAGTTAGATTGTCTGACTTTAAGTCTGAGCTCTACTGCTTGCTTACTTTGAAGAAGTTATTTAACCAGTTTTTGCTTGAAGTTCCACATCTGTAAGGTGAGGATAGTAATGGAACCTGTGTCATTGTTGAGATGACTAAATGACAGTATTGAAAAGCACTTAGATTAGTACCTGATATATAGTCAGTGCTATATAATTTTCCATTATTATTATCTTTTAAAAAAATTGCTTTCCTGAGTGTGCACATCTGAGGTCTTACCAGCCTTGGTTCTGATGATCTGCACAAGACTTCATTCTAATCAAGTGAATACCTTCCATAGGTAACTTTGTTCAGTTCCATTCACTCCCCTTCTTGTGGACTTAGAAGGGACCAGAGATACAAAATGATATTATTTCAAACTTCCCTGGTGGTCCAGTGGCTAAGATTCTGGGCTCTTGATGCAGGGAGCATTGGTTTGATCACTGGTCAGGTAACTAAGATCTATCTGTCATGCCTCGAGGAGAGGCCAAAAAGAAAGAAAAAGAGAATATGAAAGGAAACTAACCAATGTGTTCACATCTCTGGTTGGAGAGATTATAGGTATTTAAAATTTTTTTTAATTTTTTTCTTTCTAATATTTTATTAAAAACAGCTGTGGGTTTTTTTTTTTTTTTTTTGATACATGCCCTTTCTTAGGCTAAAGAAATTCCTTTCTATTTCTGTTAATAGTTTCTGGTTTTGTTTTGTGTGTGTGTGTGCTTGTTTTGTTTTACCTTCAGAGGGTATTGGGTGTTTTTTTTTTAACTTTATAAACTTTTTGTTTTGATTGGGATATAGCTGATTAACAGTGTTGTGGTAGTTTCAGGTGAATAGTGAAGGGACTCAGCTATACATATACACGTATCCATTCTCCCTCAAACCCCCCTCCCATCTAGGCTGGCACATAACATTGAGTATCGAGTTCCATGTGCTATATAGTAAGTCCTTGTTGGTTATCCATTTTGAATATAGCAGTATATACATAACCTTCCCAGACTCTCTAAATTCCCTTCCCCTGGCAAACATAAGTTCATTTTCTAAGTCTGTGAGTCTCTGTTTTGTAAGTTCATTTGTATCATTTCTTTTTAGATTTCACAAGTGAGGGATGTCATCCAATATTTCTCCTTATATGTCTGACTTCACTCAGTGTGACACTCTCCAGACCCATCCATGTTGCTACAAATGGCATTATTTCATTCCTTTTAATGGCTGAGTAATATTCCATTGTGTGTGTGTGTGTGTGTGTGTGTGTGTGTGTGTGTGTGTATGTGTACTACATCTTCTTTATCCATTCCTCTGTCAATAGACATTTAGGTTGCTTCCATGTCTTGGCTTCTGTAAACAGTGCTGCAATGAACATTGGGGTGTATGTATCCTTTCAGATCATGTGTTTCTCCAGAACATATGCTCGGGAGTGGGAGTGCAGGGTCATATGACAGTTCTATTTTTAGTTTTTTAAGGAACCTCCATACTGTTCTTCACAGTGGCTGTACCAATTTACATTCCCACCCATAGTGTAGGAGTGTTCCCTTTTCTCCTCAAGAAGGTGTTGGGTTTTGTCACTCTTTGTTCATCTGTTGAGATGGTCATGTGGTTTTTGCTTCTTATGCTATTGATATAGTTTAATTGATTTTTCAGACATCAAACCAATCTTGTATTCCTAGGATAAATCTCACTTACTTATGGCTTATGATTCTTTCTATATGTTGCTGGATTCAGATTGCTAACATTTTTCTGAAGAATTTTTGTGTCCATATTCATAAGAGACTGTAGTGTTCTTTTCCTGTGATGCTTTTGGGCTTTGGTGGGGGGTTATTTGTTTTTGTTTTAAATATTATCATATTTTTATTCATCTTACTTAGGGATGTCCCTTCATTGTGGTGGCAGTGAGGAGCAGGGGGAAAGAAACTTTAGTCATGCCTGCACAAAGGTTATGATATTGGCTGAAGATGATGGTGAAAAGGTGTTTGCACTGGCTAAGGCCAGTCAGAGGTAAACTTTGAAAGCTAATTCTGGTGCTCAGAACTGTCCCCACATGTGTTCAGGAGGAATCTGTCTTCTCTTGGCAGTTTTACCTCATCCAGGGATGTTTGGGTAAAAAATGTTACTTGGTCCAGTCTGCAGTCCATGGCCTGCAGCAGAGAAATGCACACCAGGAGGATTGGGTCGGGTAGCAAGTCCCTGTTGCTCAGTGATCTCTATGTATCTGCTTATTCAACTGCTGGTTGTCCGGTGATGTCTTTGATTTTGATATCAGGGTAATGGTGGCCTCATAGAATGAGTTGGGAAAGTGATCCCATCTCGTTTTTTGAAGAATTTGTGAAAACTTAGTATAAATTCTTCTTTAAATCTTTGGTACAGTTAATCAGTGTAGCCACCAGGGCCTGGGCTCTTTTTCACAGGTGGTTTTCCTGAAGTTGTAATTCATTGTCTCTGTTATAGGTCTATTCAAATTGTCTATTTCTTGAGTCAGTTTTGGTCATTTTTGTCTTCCTAGGAATCTATTCATTTTGTCCAAGTGGTCTAATTTATTGACATAGAGTTGTTCATAGTGATTCTTTATAATCTTCTTTTGATCTGTAAGGTAAGTAGTAATGTGCTCTCCTTTATATCTGATTCTACTAATTTGAATTTCCTCTTTTTTCTTTGTTAGTCTAGCTAAAGATTTGTCTATTTTGTTGATCTTTCAAAGAATCAACTTTGGTTTTATTGATTTTTTTTCCTCTTTTGTTTTTCTATTCTGTATTTCATTCACTTCCATTCTTGTTTTTTTAATTTTCTTCCTTCTTCTTGCATTAAGCTTAGTTTACTCTTCCATAAGACAAATCTCAATATGTTTTAAATGATAGAAATAATATGAAGTATATTCTCTGACCACAGGAGAATGAAATTAGAAATCAATAATAGAAAGAAACTTGGTCAGAGAACATACTTTGTATGATTTCTGTCATTTTAAATTTATTGAGGTTTGTTTTATGACCTGGCATATGATGTATCCTGGAGAATGTTTCATATGCACTTGAAGAAAACATAGTTTATTATGGTTGTGGGTACTGTTCTATGTTAGATCTAACTGATTTATAATATTGTTCAAGTCTCCTATTTTGTGTTAATCTTCTGCCTAGTTGTTCTCTTCATTATTAAAGAATGGGTATTGCAATCTCCAATTTTTATTATTGAATTTTCTCTGCTTTCATTTCTTTCACGACATATCTTTTTTGTGCTTTTTTTTTTTTTTTTACTTTCAATCTGTTTATACCTTTAAATTTAAAATATGTCTCTAGTAGATGACATTTGTTGGATCTTATCTACGTTATCCAGTCTGATAATCTCTACCTTTTGATTGGATTGTTTATTACTTTCATATTTAACGCTATTATTGATATAATTAGACTTATGTCTGCCATTTTATTTCTAGTTTTCTCTGTGTCTCAGGTCTTTTTTTTCTTTCTGTACCTTAACTGTGTTCTTCTGCATGAAGTGGACATTTTCTAATATAGCCCTTTAATTTCTTTAATGATTTTTTCACTGTTCTTTAGTGGTTGCCCTAGGACTTACCATATATATCCTATCAGAATTAGAAGTTGTTTATGATATAAATTTGTGTGATATATGAATATTACTTATGTAGCCCTTAAATAATGTATACATGCAATACTCCAGTAAAGTTTATTTGCCAAAATAACACACTAAAGGGAAGAATTTCACATATTTCCTGAGAAAGGAGGAATTAGAAACAGGACCCTAATTTTGTCCACTTTTTCATATCTGGAGTTAGGACTAGGTGATAGTGGGGGAATGTCTGTATTTAAACTTTATATGCATACATTTCCTTTGTGAGAGATTTTTTTCACATGTAGGTGGTAAATACAGCACTCTAGAACCTGCTCTATTCTTTCGTGAGCTAATAGCCCACAGCTCTTTCATTTTCTATACTCAAAATGTGAGCACTCAGCGCTTACTGGCTCTTAATGCCTGCATGTTGAGCTTTATAACTAGAAATAAAGGTACAAAAGTAATAGGACTAATTAGTGAAAACTTGTTTTGGAAGTATATAATTTCTGAGAAAAGGACACAGTACTTTGACGTGGAGTGTATGAAAGAGTTCTTAGGTGTGTTCTTTTACATCTGGAGTCAGTGTTGGTTTGTGGAAAGTATTGTTGTCCTGTGCCCTGTCTTTTGCATCTCATTTTCTCCCAGCAAGGTAGGAACTGCTGGTTGTGGCCTGTTTTTATTGGCTCAGATAACGAACAATCTATGGAGTATGACTCCTAGGGAAAAGGAGTCAATTTTGAGCCCAGCCCTCTGTCCTGAATCTGGAATGTGAGGTAGGAGGATCTCCTTGATGGGTGCATGCTCTGGGAGTGTCAGTTAAGGGCTCCTAGATATGGGGTCTCATTCTTTGTAAAGGCTAGTATTTTATAGGAATGTGACAGCCAACTTGAGGAACCTCGTAACTTTGAGCTAGTTGAGAGAGATCTTATATATATCAGATAACCTTATTTTGAATGTTGTTTTGGGAAGCGCTTAGACAACCTTTTTTCTTGTTAATTATGTTGATATTTTTCTCTTAATGAATTATGCCAAGTACTTACTTGAGCCTTTTGGAGATGGCCTGGAGGGACTGCCTTTGTGACTGAGCCAGTGATAATGGAGTAGCTGCTTTCTAAGAGTGCAAGTTCTTGAGGTGAGTTGGAAGGCCTTTCTTCTCAGCAGACAGTTGCAGATGACATTGCTAAGAACACTGGAGGAGAAATGTATTTTTGGCAGTTTGCTTAGAATGTTCTAGCCCTTGGTCCCAGTTGTTTGAGTGAATGGCCCCTATGTGGCAGGAGAGCAAATCGTTTCACAGCATTCTTTGTTTCTGTAAATATGTATTTACAAAGCAAAGGCCTTTGGTTTGTCCCTGTCCCATTATTAGTTGGATCTTCTATGTATAATTTTATGGTGTGGTAAGAGACGTGAACCGTGAACTTCCATATGTTCAAGCTGGTTTTTTAAAAAGCAGAGGAACCAGAGATCAAATTGCCAACATCCGCTGGATCATGGAAAAAGGAAGAGAGTTCCAGAAAAANTTGAGCATCTTTTCATGTGTTTGTTAGCCATCTGTATGTCTTCTTTGGAGAAATGTCTATTTAGTTCTTTGGCCCACTTTTTGATTGGATCTTTTATTTTTCTGGAATTGAGCTGCAGGAGTTGCTTGTATATTTTTGAGATTAATTCTTTGTCCGTTGCTTCGTTTGCTATTGTTTTCTCCCATTCTGAATGCTGTCTTTTCACCTTGCTTATAGTTTTCTTTGTTGTTTTCAGGTATTTTAAAATCTGCTGATGGGATAAAGAAGCAATTACTTTTGGGTCACAATATGTTTTCCTATCAGCAAACCCAAACAGGCATTTCTTCTGCAAATGAAACTTTAGGTTTCTTTGGATTACTGTGATCAAAAAGAGAAGTGTTCTTGGCCACAGGAACTTAATCATTTTAAATTCTCGATTATACCAGAATGGCCAGGGTCCCATACCTCTCAATTTATATTTAACTTTTATCTTGTAGGTTAGCAGTGCTGGGTCACTTAACCTTAAAAGCTGAGAGAATTTAAGAGGCTATCTACCTTAGTCTCCTTGCCAAAGTATAAATCTCATTTGTTGAGGTAATCTCAGCCTGTGCTTGAAGACCTAGTGAAACAGTGCTTAATACTTCAGGCTGTATACACTATTCACTTTTTTAAATGATGAGAATCTCTTCCTCATGTCAACTCATCCTTTTTATAATCTGAACCTGTTGATTGTTTTTCTGCCTTCAGATGCAACACCAAAACGTTTTCTGTGACTTCTGTGTTGAATTCTTCAAAGGGCTAGCGTGTATATTACTGCCATTCTGTAGGCAAAACATCCTTTCTTCCCTCAGTTGTTCTTCATATGACATGGTTTCAAAATCTCATACATGCTATGATTTTCCTTTTGGTATATTCTCTGTTTACCTCCTAAAGTGTGGTGTTAGCATGTGCCCTGTACCAAATGAGCATTCATTTAATGTTTTAGATTGAGTGACACCTAGAACTGGATCCAGATATGATCTTAGTAGTTTAGATTGTAGAAATACGATTAGCACCCAAGGTAGAAACCTATTTTATTTTCAGCCTCCCGTAGCATTAACTTTTCAGCAGCTGAATTTCATTGTTGATTCATAACAAGCTTAGGTCCCACTAAAACTTTGAAATCTGCTGAAAGTGACCGGCTGTCAAGCTAACTCTTCCCAGTCCTGTAATTGTTCAGTTTGTGGTGCTGTTTTGNCACCCAAGGTAGAAACCTATTTTATTTTCAGCCTCCCGTAGCATTAACTTTTCAGCAGCTGAATTTCATTGTTGATTCATAACAAGCTTAGGTCCCACTAAAACTTTGAAATCTGCTGAAAGTGACCGGCTGTCAAGCTAACTCTTCCCAGTCCTGTAATTGTTCAGTTTGTGGTGCTGTTTTGCTTTGTGGTACTGGTTAAATTTTTTTTTTTTTAATGCTGTTTGCTTATTGTAGAAAATTTTAAAGCAGTGTAGAAGCTTGCAAAGAACAAAGTAAAGTCAAGTCAGATCTCACAGAGATAGCTACTATGACTTTTGGTGAATCTCCTGAACATCTCTAGTTCATTTTTTCTTTTAGACTAACCTAAAGGAAACTCTTTATCCATATTAAATGTATCTTAGACATTGCAACTCATCAGTCTAATTTATCAGGATATGTTTTGAGTCCTAGTTATGTCATTCTGTGTGTTGGTTTTCCTTTGCAGCTTTGTATCTTTGCGATATTTGATAGATATGCTTTCTAAATTTTTGTCCAGGTACTTTGGTATAATCCTGATTCTGCTACTGATTTGCTGGGTAATTTGGAAATAATCTCCCCTTTCTGGATTTTGACTTGCTACTGTTATGTAAAATGGCCTTAAACACTGAAAATTTTTCTTTAAGAATCAACCACAAAGCTCTTGATAAAGAATAAATATGTGAAGAAAAAACTGTGGGTGGGGAATCATCAGCCAGGGCCAGACTAGAAAAATAAAATCCTTTTATAGAAAAATCAGGGACCACAACCTTCATAGAATGGTTCAGACCTTCCTCTATCTTTCTACTCTCTTAGCAGAGGGATTTTACTGATTGAAATTTAAAAAGAAAAAGGGGAGAAAGGAAGGAAGAAGGAGAGAAAGGGAGAAGAGGAAGGGAGGGAGGACAAAGATTGTAGTAAACATTACTTCTTGTATTGAGAAATTAGAGAGGACATACAGGTAAAGAAGATTAAAAAGGCAGTTTGGAGTGAGAGTAGGTGAGAGCTCTTCAGAGAAGGAAGATGCTCTTTACTGTTTTCTCTTTTAAGAAGTAGTAAGCTTGGTGGTCACAATAAGGCTCTTCTGAGCTGAGGTCTGTCAGGAGAGAAAAGTGTGAAACTCACTGCTGCCTGCTCTTTCTCCCCTAAACAAGCTTTGTCTGTGTGTTGCATTTCCCCTGGGCTCTTCACGAAGGTGTGTGATAATCTAAAACTGAAACAGAGGCACCATTTTAAGGAGGCAGTTAATGACGTGGTAAGAATTTTTTAGCTCCAGTAGATTAATTGTTAAATGAATTGTGTCTGAATTTTACTGTGATATCAGCCTAATTATAAATATAGTGTTATATAGTGGAAGACAATAATAAGCAGAATTATGTACTCAGTGATCAGACTTTAGGAGTTTCTAACACTGAGGAAAGATTTTCTTCTTAAACTGTCTCTTGCTGTTCTTTTTATTTAGGTTTTGATTAATTTTTGCCTTGATTACACATGTTTCCCTGGAGCCTAGATATTGTGCATGCTCTAGCAAAGAAGACCTCTGTTTTAAGAGATTTAATGAGATTTTTTTTTGTTCTAATTGATTTCTATATAATTTCTTGTAAAACCAGTAACACGTGAGATGTCAAACACAGAATATGCTAATACATTTTCTTATACACCAAAGAATATTAATTTCTTTCTCATTTGACACTCCTATCATATGATGAAAGTCCTCATTCTCAAGAAAGCTGTAGAGACAGTTGATTCTCACTGGTCTCTCCTCTCCTACATTCATCTTGGTGACACCTCTCAAAATGTAGCAGGAGTAGCCATCTGTAGTTGGAGCTCATTCTTAGTAGAAGGGGGTGCAAGATTTCTGACCAGGGTTTGACTGTACTTCATGTTTCTTATGGGATAATTTACTAGATGGAATGCAGATAGTGATGGATTAAAATCTGTTCCTTTCACTCATTCAATCGGAACTAGTTTCCTATTTTAAAAATGTGACCTATTTGATAAATTGTGAAGAGTACTGTATTAATGTATATTTGTAATAAAGCTTGATCGTAAAATGAACATCTGTGAACCATTCACATTAAATAGCATGTTACCAACTCACTGAAACACTTTTTTTCCTTTTAATTGAGGTATGTGGTAAAATGTACAGAATCTTAGGTGTGTGATAGAACTTTTTTATGTGTGTTTATATCCATCTAATTAACACATAGATCAAGATGTAGAGCATTTCCGTCAGCCCAGAAAATTCCTCATAACCCTCCTATTCCCCAGAACTATGCAGTTTTCTGACTTCTTTCACAAGTTAAGTTTTGCCTTTTCTTGAACTTCATATGAACAAACTCATACAGTACATCCTCTTATGTTTGGCTTCTGGCCCTCAATATATTGTTTTTTTTTAATTCATCCATTTTGTGGTATACATTAGTTTATTCCTTAAAAAAATAATGTAGACCTTAAAAAATAGTGGTGAAAAACATAAAATTTACCATCTTTACTATTTTTAGATATACAGTTCAGTAAGTAGTGTTACATATATTCACATTGTTCTACAACAGATCTCCAGAACTTTTTCATCTAGCAGAAATGAAACTCTGTACCTATTAAACAGCAGCTTCCCCCCATTTCCTCCTTCTCCCCTGCCTCTGGCAACCATCATTCTACTTTCTGCTCTATGAATTTGACCACTTTAGATACTTTATATAAGGCGATATGCAGCATTTGTCTTTTTCTGTGGCTGTTTTTTTTCACTTAGCATAATGTCCACAAGATTCACTTATGTTGGAGTATATGACAGGATTCCCTTCCTTTTTAAGGCAAAATGATAGTCCATTGTATATATAAACTATATTTTATTTACATATTCATCTGTTGATAGACATTTCAGTTGTTTCCACCTTTTGGCTATTATGAATAATGCTGCTATGAATGAGGATATGCAAATATCTGATAGTTGTTTCCTTTTATTGCTGAAGTGAAGTCACTCAGTCGTGTCTGACTCTCTGCGACCCCATAGACTGTAGCCTACCAGGCTCTGCTGTCCATGGGATTTTCCAGACAAGAGTACTGGAGTGGGTTGCCATTTCCTTCTCCATTTATTGCTGAGTAGTACTTTATTATTGTTTAAAATATACCACAATTAAAAATAAAATAAAATATACCACAATTAGTTTATTCATTCTCTGCATTTCTTTTTTAGTTGAGTTCTCTAAGCCTCTAACTGTACATGTCATCTTCACTGCCTCTTTCTTTTTCTCCTCCCTGTGCTTATCCCATCACTGGCTCCCTCAACCCCTAAAGAAAATAAGTATTTAAGCTCTGCATATATATATACACTCTGTCACTCAGTCATATCTGACTTTGCGATCTCATGGACTGTAGGGCACCATGCTCCTCTGTCCATGGGATTTTCCAGGCAAGAATATTGGAGTGAGTTGCTGTTTCCTTCTCCAAGGTATCTTCCCCATCCAGGGATTGAACCTGGGTCTCCTGCATTGAAAGCAGATTCTTTAACAACTGAGCCACCAGAGAGGTTGGTAAGCTCTGTAGCCTGGGTACAAGTCTGTTCTTAATATGCTTCCTGGAATCTGTCCTCATTGCAGCTGTGCTAAATCACCTAGAGTTCTCTGGACAAATGAGACACATTCTCTGGACAAACTGTTAACTGACCATATATATATATATGTTAACAGTTTATATATACATATTATTCTTCCTTGTTATACCTGTTTTTCCTCTATTTGTCAGTTTGCCTCCTGAAGTAGTACATTTTCGGCATTACTTCATTATTAAATACTACAGTGGTAACTATGTGCTTGTCTGTTTGTCTTCGTTACTAGGCTGTGAACTCATAAAGGCAGTCCAGATCCATGTCTTACTCATCTTAGTAACATTGTGCTAAGCAACATTCAATGAATGTTTATTGAACATAAATCAACATAGAGTTTTGCTCTCTTAGGCAGGGATGCAGGGTCAGATTTCCAAATTTCCAAATTTGCTGGTGTATTGAGGCAGGATGCATGGTCTAGCCTGGCTGGGCTTGATCTGAAATAAGGTGGAAGTGATAGTACGTCAGTTACCATTGGCTGATAAGGGAGCTCATAAAGACAGTTCAGAAAGCATCTCAGAGAATCACTGAACAAAAGATGCAAGATAGACTCTCCAAAAGAGAAGTGAACTGAAGGAAAACTAAAAGGGCTCAGATACAAGTCATTGGTACAAACGGGAATCATAAGAGCAGAAGGTTTGAAGGAGAGAAGTATCAGTCAGTACCAATTCAGTTGCTCAGTCGTGTCCGACTCTGCGACCCCATGGACTGCAACATGCCTGGCTTCCTTATCCATCACCAACACCTGGAACTTACTCAGACTCATGTCTGTTGAGTCAATGATCCCCTCCAACCATCTCATCCTCTGTCATCCCCTTCTCCTCCCGCCTTCAGTCTTTTTCAGCATCAGGGTCTTTTCCAGTCAGTCAGTTCTTTGCATCAGGTGGCCAAAGTATTGGAGCTTCAGCTCCAGCATCAGTCGTTCCAGTGAATATTCAGTAATGATTTCCTTTAGGATGAACTGGTTGGATCTCCCTGCAGTCCAAGGGACTCTCAGAAGTCTTCAACACCACCATGCAAAAGCATCAATTCTTCAGCGCTTAGCTTTCTTTATGGTCCAACTTTCACATCCATACATGACTACTGGAAAAACCATAGCTTTGACTAGACAGACCTTTATTGCAAAGTAATGTCTCTGCTTTTGAATATACTATCTAGGTTGGTCATAGCTTTTCTTCCAAGGAGCAAGCATCTTTTTATTTCATGGCTGCAATCATCATCTACAGTGATTTTGGATCCCAATAAAATAAAGTCTGTCACTGTTTCCATTGTTTTCCCATCTATTTGCCATGAAGTGATGGGACCAGATGCCATGGTCTTAGTTTTCTGAATGTTGAGTTTTAAGCCAGCTTTTTCACTCTCCTCTTTTACTTTCATGAAGAGGTTCTTCAGTTCCTCTTTGCTTTCCGCCATAAGGGTGGTGTCATCTGCGTATCTGAGGTTATTGGTATTTCTCCTGGCAATCTTGAATCCAGCTTTTGCTTCATCCGGCCTGGCATTTCACATGATGTACTCTGCATATAAGTTAAATAAGCAGGGTGACAATATACAGCCTTGATGTACTCGTTCCCCAATTTGGAACCAGTCGGTTATTCCATGTCTAGTTCTAACTGTTGCTTCTTGACTTGCATACAGATTTCTCAGGAAGCAGGTAAGGTGGTCTGGTATTCCCATCTCTGTCAGAATTTTCCATTTTATTGTGATGCACACAGTCCAAGGCTTTGGCATAGTCAATAAAGCAGGAATAGATGTTTTTCTGGAACTCTCTGGCTTTTTCGATGATCCAGCGGATGCTGGCAATTTGATCTCTGGTTCTTCTGCCTTTTCTAAATCCAGCTTGAACATCTGGAAGTTCTTTGTTCACATACTGTTGAAGCTTTACTTGGAGAATTTTGAGCATTACTTTATTAGCGTGTGAGATGAGTGCAGTTGTGTGGTAGTTTGAACATTCTTTGGCATTGCCTTTCTTTGGGATTGGAATGAAAACTGACCTTTTCCAGTCCTGTGGCTACTGCTGATTTTTCCAAATTTGCTGGTGTACTGAGTGCAGCACTTTGACAGCATCATGTTATATGATTTGAGATAGCTCAACTGGAATTCCATCACCTCCATTAGCCTTGTTCATAGTGATGCTTCCTAAGGTCCATTTGACATCACATTCCAGGATGTCTGGTTCTAGGTGAGTGATCACACCATTGTGATCATGAAGATCTTTTCTGTATAGTTCTGTGTATTCTTGCCACCTCTTCTTAATATCTTCTGCTTTTGTTAGGTCCATACCATTTCTGTCCTTTATTATGTCCATCTTTGCATGAAATTTTCCTTTGGTAGCTCTAATTGTTTTGAAGAGATAAGTCTTTCCCATTCTGTTGTTTTCCTGTATATCTTTACACTGATCACTGAGGAAAGCTTTCTTATCTCTCTTTGCTATTCTTTGGAACTCTGCATTCAAATGGGTATATCTCCTTTTCTCCTTTGCCTTTAGCTTATCTTCTTTTCTCAGCTATTTGTAAGGCCTCTTCAGGCAACCATTTTGCCTTTTTGCATTTCTTTTTCTTAGGGATAGTCTTGATCACCACCTTCTGTACAGTGTCATAAACCTCCTTCCATATTTCTTCAGGCACTATCGGATCTAATCCCTTGAATATTTTTGTCACTTCCATTGTATAATTGTAAGAGATTTGATTTAGGTTATACCTGAATGATCTAGTGGTTTTCCCTACTTTTTTCAATTTAAGTCTGAATTTGGCAATCAGGAATTTATGATCTGAGCCACAGTCAGCTCCCAGTCTTGTGTTTGCTGACTGTATAGAGCTTCTCCATCTTTGGCTGCAAAGAATATAATCAATCTGATTTCAGTATTGACCATCTGGTGATGTCTATGTGTAGAGTCGTCTCTTGTATTGTTGGAAGAGGGTGTTTGCTATGACCAGTGTGTACTCTTGGCAAAACTCTGTTAGCCTTTGCCCTGCCTTGCTTTGTACTCCAAAGCCAAACTTGCCTGTTACTTCAGGTATCTCTTGACTTCCTGCTTTTCCATTCCAGTCCCCTATAATGAAAAGGACATATTTTTTTTGGTGTTAGTTCTAGAAGTTCTTGTAGGTCATCATAACCGTTCAACTTCCGCTTCTTCAGCATTATGGTTGTGGCATAGACTTGGATTACTGTGATATCAAATAGAATATGAACGAACAGAGATCATTCTCTCATTTTTGAGACTGTACCCAAGTATTGCGTTTTGGACTCTGTTGTTGATTATGATGGCTACTCCATTTCTTCTAAGGGATTCTTGCCCACAGAACTAGGTATAATGGTCATCTGAATTAAATTTGCTCATTCCAGTCCATTTTAGTTCACTGATTCCTAAAATGTTGATGTTCACTCTTGCTATGTCCTGTTTGACCACTTCCAATGTACCTTGATTCATGGACCTAACATTCCAGGTTCCTATGCAATATTGTTTTTTACAGCATCAAACTTTACTTCCATCACCAGTCATATCCAAAACTGGGCTTTGTTTTCGCTTTGACTCTGTCTCTTTATTCTTTCTGGAGTTATTTCTCCACTCTTCTCCAGTATATTGGGCACGTACCAACCTGCGGAGTTCATCTTTCAGTGTCATATCTTTTTGCCTTTTCATACTGTTCATGGTGTTCTCAAGGCAAGAATACTGAAGTGATTTGCCATTTCCTTCTCCAGTGGATCACATTTTGTCAGAACTCTTCTCCATGAGAGGGTAAATGCCTTGCGCTGAATAGGATACCTGCAACAGCTATTCTCAAATTGTGAACACAGGGTGAAAGTGTGAAAAGCATGACTTCCCCTGTACCATTGAATAAGTATTGACTGTTTCGTGGGACCCAGCATTGAAGGTCAAGCTGGTCAGTAAAAAGAAAACCACTTTGGTTGAGGCCAGCAGATGTCTGGGACTCTGCCAGGTGCTTTTATCTATAGGAGTTTGCTTTAAAAAGAGAGAGAGAGGCATAGACCTTTAAGACCAGTATATAGAGAAAAAAAGTTAGCAAGAAATGGGAATATTCAAAGAAAGGCTCATACGTGCCATGAGCTTCCTTGGCAAGAAAAAAAAAAAGGACAATTCATGTAGTCTCAAATATAGCCAAGCAGGGAAGGTAGGTAGCTGGGAAGATGGATGTATGTAGAGAGCCTCTTGAACCTTCTTAGCTAATGTGTGTCACTGTGTCTTTGAAACTTGAGGCCATTGNTGCCATGAGCTTCCTTGGCAAGAAAAAAAAAAAGGACAATTCATGTAGTCTCAAATATAGCCAAGCAGGGAAGGTAGGTAGCTGGGAAGATGGATGTATGTAGAGAGCCTCTTGAACCTTCTTAGCTAATGTGTGTCACTGTGTCTTTGAAACTTGAGGCCATTGAAAAAAATCAGCCTGTTGGTATTCTTCAAACTGGTGAAGTTGTCAGGGCTCAGGAAAAATGGGTCATTGTTTAAAGAAGAAAAGAAGAGGAGAAGAAAAGGAGAGGAGAGGAGGAGTAAAAGAGATTTCTTTGACTTAAATTTCACTGCATTAATATCGGCCCCTCCCCCTTGTCCTGAAATCAAAAGCACTGTTTCCTTCTGTTGTCAGCTATTGAAGGTCCTTCCTTTGGGGTTTTGGTTATATCTGTGACCTATAATTGTTGCTCGTAATGCTAAGTGTTTTCTTACATGAGTCATTTAGCAATTACCTCCGGTTTTGACTAAAATGACCTTGATTTAAAACTCTTGTGGTTAGGCCCTCCATGCCTGTTGCCATGGATCTCTGCTCCATAACCCTTAGCTCTTGGATTCTCAGGGGCTGTAACTTGATTTGAAAAGCTCAATGTTCTTTTTTTTTTTTACAAAAAAATCTGTGTTCTAAGAAAGCTGGCAAATAATTGTCTACTGGACAATTTTGAGTTGGGATAACAGAGTTTGGGATACATTACTGATGATAAATGTGACTTCCTTAAAGGGAAATCCATTTGTTTTGCTTAGTGTTTCCGTGATTAATTACTTGCCAGATTAAATTGCTCCATAAAAATGCATAGTATTTTGTTCAGTTGCTCTTCATGGTGATTAATTAGGCCATACTGTTGCTTCGTATGTTAATTATGCTGACATTTTTTTTTTCTCTTCTAGTTTAATTAATACAGCATTTATTTGAAAGACTGTTTTTAGGACAAGACACTGTTTTAGGAGGAACAAAGCTCAGTGTTGCTTTTAGGCTGATGTTAGGGAGTAGCACCTCAAATTTTCTAAGTGTGCTCTGTGGGTCCTTGTCTGTCTGTGATTTGCAGAAAGTACACTGAATTGGAATAAGTTGGGGAAAGTTCTTTTTGAGTTTCTTGTAGCTATTAATGGTGATATATAAAGATTCTTTGCTTGATTGAAAATTAAGAATATAGAGGAGAAACTATTGATGCAGCACGTGTTGTTAAACAAGTGTAAAATTTAAAGTGTATGTGTGTGTGAGAGAGAGACTCGAAACAGAGTATTTCTTAGGATTCTGCAGGGTGCTGATGAGGAAGTGAGGAATATTTAGCATTTTTATTAATGATCTAGGCCTGAAAGTAAACAGAATGTTAATGAAGTTTGTAAGTGATACTGATTTGGAGATGTTTCCTATACCCAGGAGAGAGGAGAAATGATGTAGATGGAGCAGGAAGAAAAGCATCATGGAACTAGCATCATAGCTATTCCATTGCAAAAATGCGTGTCTGCCGTATAGAATCAGGCGGGTATTTTCAAAAGTAGATCTTTAGCAGTCCACTCCTAGCAATTTACCCAAGTGAAATGGAAACTTGGCTTGAAAAAATGTTTGTTGTTGTTGTTTAGTCACTAAATTTTGTCTCACTCTTTTGTGACCCCGTGGACTGCAGCCTACCCAGCTCCTCTGTCCATGGGATTTCCTAGGCAAGAATACTGGAGTGGGTTGCCAGTTTCTTTTCCAGGGGATCTTCCCAACCCAGGGATTGAATCCGTGTCTCCTGCATTGGTAGGCAGATTCTTTACCATTGAGCCACCAGGGAAGCCCTGAAAAAATGTTTATAGTGGCTTTACTCATGGCAACCCACTCCAGTATTCTTGCCTGGGATTAGAGGAGCCTGGCGGGCTACAGTCCATGGGGTTACAAAGAGTCAGACACAACTAAGTGACTGTCTATACTCATGCATTCTTTCAAAACTGGAAATAACTCAAATGATCCTCAACTGATGAGTGATTAAACAAATTGTGGTACAATTGTATCATGAAATACTACTCACCAAAAGAAAGGAATGAATTCCTGATAACATGCCACAACATGGATGAATTTAATTATGTTATGCAGTATGAAGGAGGAGGCAGGAGGAGAAGGGGACAACAAGGGATGAGATGGTTGGATGGCATCACTGACACAATGGACATGAGTTTGAGCAAGCTCCGGGAGATGGTGAAAGACAGGGAAGCCTGGCGTGTTGCAGTCCATGGAGTCACAGAGTTGGGCAGGACTGAGTGAGTGAACAACAAAAATGCAGTATGAAAGAATCTATACTCAACAGGCTATAGTCTAGGGTTTCATGTATATGATAATCTAGAAATAGAAAAATTACTGGCACAGAATTGAGATCAGCCAGGGACTGGGTTTAGGAGGAGGGGCATGGGGGAATTTTTTGGGTAACGTAACTGTTCTGTATCTTGATTGTGCTATAGATTAAATGACTGTGCATTTTTCAAGACTTAGACTTGACTTCAGGTCTTCAAGACTTCAAGACAAAACTAAAAAGGGTAAATTTTACCATATGCAAATTATATCTTAATTTAAAAATTAGATCTTCACAGGTAAGGATAACACATTCAACTTTTGCTATACACTTTATATGTAGCAACTTTTTGAAACTGATTTGAGTAACAGGAACTTGAATTTGGATTTCCTTCATGTTGCTTCCAAATTCAAGGATTTTGTTTGTTTGTGTTTGAGTGGAAGCAGAGATGGAAGGGTGAGTTGCAGTGGTTTTCCTTAGGTGTCCTTATGTAAACCTCTATACTGATGAAAGGGTTATTTTAAGAAGAAAATCACTGTTAAGGAGCTTTTAGGCCTTGTTGATAGCCATCAGAAAAAGACAAGTGGATTATTTCCCCAATTTATGAATTGAATCCAATTATTTGAAATCCTATGGATTTAGTTTTTTATTTAAAGCTATGTTTATTTATTCTTTCTGGGCCCTTCCACAACTGAAGTGTTCAAGACCCAAAAGAGTGGCCAGGGTATTTCTGTCCCAGAACTAACCTCAGAATCAACTTATTTACCTCTGTACTATGTTTGGACTGTAACAAAAAGCTTCATTACCCTCTGGGTTTGTGAGGCAGGTTTGCAGTATGTCAGGGACCCAGGGACAGGTGAACCACAAATGCTAAGTCGTTGCTGAAAGCTGCCATGCCTTTTTCCTCCCACTCCCCCATGTCTCCAGTGATCTGAACCATATGTATAGTGCTTAGTTTTCATGTCCAACTTGAAGCACCTCCCTGAATGTCAGACTCTTCAATATCTATTCAGTGTCTCTAAAAATACCCCAGTGGGGGAAAATTATATGGTTGTAGTATTATTACACTACTTGCAGCAGCAATACTTAATACAGCTCTGTGGCTGCAGCTTAGTGCGTTAACTGCTGACTACCCTGAGCAGATATGTGGCCCTCATTCTGGCCCAGCCAGGCAGATTACATTTAGCAAGATGATGCTGATTCCATGAGTGACTTGCCAAGCAAATATCTCTGGGTCTTCCAGGGTTTATAGCTGAATGATTTTCAGCACGGGACTTGAAGGGGCTGCTGTGCCCCCAACCAAGACCCCATCTGTTAAAATCTCATATTGATTTGTATCCCTACTAATAAAAATCTGTCCTTCTCCTCCTAGTGTGATAAATAATGCAAATATGCTAGATGAAGTCTGCAGTTGGAGCAGAACTGTAATCATTTTCCTCCATATTGAACTCAAACTAATTTAATCAGAAATGGAATTGTCTCAAATACATGTATCAAGTAGCCCATTGTTTTCTTATTCTGCTTTAGCATGCTCCCCTATACTTGCAGGGTTTAGCAAGTAGTGATTTAAAAGATTTAATTAACTTTATTTAAAAGAATGACAGGTTTTAGCAGGAAAAGAAATGATGAGATGACATTGAAAATTTTTGACTGGATAAATAGGTGATAATGAAATGCTGTGAGATAAAGGCTTATGTCAGCCATGCATCCTATCTTAATCCTGTATTTTTATGCCCCTTCCATCCAAAAGTGATCTAAAGTGCAATTTACTGACTATACATAGCACAGCAGTTCATCCAGCTAGGAAATGCATATCCATCTTGGCTAAGTCTTAATTAGTCTGTAATTACTTATTTTGTATTTCCTGTGTAACTCTGCCCTTAGCTCCTGACCTGCATCAGTAGTACCACATGGCAAGACTTCATAGGATAGAATATCACTGCAGTTAAGACTTTGGAAGGACATCTGAAGGCCAGGGTACAATCATGTTGTACCCAAGATAGAATGTGACCAAGATAGCTATAGCTCCTTTGAAAAGCTTCCGGAGATGACAGACTACTGCTTACCCGTGACTGCTTGCTTCTGGAGAGTTTCTGAAGTGTTCCTTCCCTCCTGTGCTGTCATATACGTCACTCCCAGAATAGAGGAAGCAACTTGAAGCACTAAACTAGACAGGTCTGTTGAGGACATTTGCCTACCAGAGTCTGATTGCCTTTGACTTTTGTATCTATTGATTTAAAAATCTCAGCATAGTACAAATATAAGAACTTCCTCTACTTGATAAAGGGCATCTATAAAAAACCTTTAGCTATCATACTTTATGGTGAAAGACTGAACACTTTTCCTCTAAGATCAGGAACAAAGTAGGGATTCTGCCCACCTCTGCTCAACATTGTGCTAGAGATTCTAGACAATGCAGTCAGGCAAGAAAAAGAAATGGATGGTGTCTAGATTGAAAAAAAAGACCAGCCATAGATATATATATGTCCCCTTTGTTGGACATTTAATTCTGATTTCAGACAATGTATTCTGTTGATTCATTTTTAATGTCAGGAATAAACTTCTTTATATTTGCTGACATTTGTTAGTGGTATTTATTATCTTGAAAGTTGTTTTCACAACAAAAAGCCTTTTTATTTTGCCTTGCTGAGGCAAATTGCAGTTGCTCTTCATTATGAGGCTGACAACATACCTTCTTCCAGTCTCTTTTTCTTTGGTGTTCTGAAGTAGTACTGTTGTTTGCATCTCTACTCAATAATACATCAGTAGTATGCCTTCATTTTGAACTTAAAAATCTGTTCATATTTACCTTATAAACTAGAAACATAATTTAACTATAATTAAAAGCTAATAGGTACTTTAATTACCAATTCTGAATTGTGTAAGTATCACTGTAACTCAGTAGTTCTCAATTAATGTAGTTTTGCCCTCCAGGGGACCTTTGATATGTCTGGTCATCACAGCTTGTGGAGGTGGGGGAGTGCTGCCACATACAGTAAATAGAGACCAGCTGCTGCCGCTGCTAAGTCGTTTCAGTCCTGTCCAACTCTGTGCGACCCCATAGATGGCAGCCCACCAGGCTCCCCCGTCCCTGGGGTTCTCCAGGCAAGAATACTGGAATGCCATTTCCTTTTCCAATGCATGAAAGTGAAAAGTAAAAGTGAAGTCGCTTAGCCGTGTCCAACTCTTAGTGACCCCATGGACTGCAGCCTACCAGGCTCCTCCGTCCCTGGGATTTTCCAGGCAAGAGTACTGGAGTGGGATGCCATTGCCTTCTCCCAGTAGAGACCAGGGATGCTGCTAAACCCAAGACGGCCCCCATAACACATTGCCTACCCCAAATGTCAGTAGTGCTGAGATTAGAGAGCCCTCCTGGGACTCTTGCTGTCTGCATAAAGTATTTTTTAAAATATATTACATTATTAAATCCATGTGCAGAAAGTCATTTGACCTGAATCAATCCATTAGTATCAAGTAAGTTGGTGATAGGTTTATGGGTAGTACTAGAAATGACACACATGCCCAATGTACACTCTAATACTGCAGTAGTAGCTTGTATGATACCATGATTAAAGTGTAATGAAGTCCTTCCAAAATGAAGTTGTATCTAATGGAATAATACTTCACACTGCTTTAGTGTTTTCAATTTAAATTAACTAAAATAAAATTCGGTTCCTCAGTTGCACTAACCACATTTCAAGTGGTCAGTATTCACATATGGCTAGTGGCCACAGAAGAAGTCTAGAAAATTAGACATGATTGATTAACACCCATCCTCACACTATGGGGCAGGAAATGGGGACAGTTGACTCCTTACTCACCTTAGGGTTGACTCCTTACTCACCTTAGGGTTTGAAATGTGGTGTTTTAGCCTGGTTTCTGTAGGCACTAGATAGCTCTACTTTCTTCCTAAAAATAGAAACCAACACAATTTTTATTAGAATATTACTCCAAGTTCTTACCTGCGTTTTTTCTAAGGTCAGGTACTACTGAAAAACAGGTCTGACACAGGTGGTACATTAGGTTCTCAGCTGTTCCTATATCCCCATGAAACTGTTTGATCACAACTATTACCGCATTTCCTGAGCTTCTATTCACATTTTGTTGAAACTAGGCAGAGAATGAAGAAGTATTCATCATAATTCTCAATGTATACTTCCTTCTTGCTTAAAAAGCACCTTTTATATATCTGAAAACACAGCAAATTATAGAAATGCTTAAGGGTCCTTAAGTAAGACACACTCAGAAGCGCTAAGGCTTGTTTTCGTTGTCAAACAGGATGTCAGTTCGTCTCCCCTTCAGTAATAATGTTTAAAGCACAGCTTAGTAGCTCTTTGAGGTCTAGTGTAATAAAGCTGTCATCTTTCATCCCTGCTTGTTCTACCTTCAGCTGAAGGTTTTAGTCTAAATAGGTGGAAATCCAGATGTAGAGTTATTTTTTTTGGGGGGGGGTGGGTACCTACGTTGTATCGTTGTATCATGGGGCATATAACTGACCTTTCTAAACTGAGAAACTCATGTTAACTAGTAGAAAGTGCTGTTCTATTTATTTATTTATTAACTGTTTTTAGCCTGCGTATCTGATTATTTGTAGCTCCCTAGGTGAACAAGTTTCACAGTTTTCACTACCAACTTGGTCTTGCCTCTTGAACTTCATACCCTACTACAGACAAGCCCCACAAGTAATTCAAACTTGACATTCCAAAAAATATGCCTTACTGAATATACCAATTGAAGAACCATATCACTTTGTGTTTACTGTCTCAATTAATGGTATCATTGTCTGTTCAGTTGCCTAAAGCAGAAATCTCAAGTTTGATTTAGAGCCTTCTCTCTCCTTTACTCAGTCAGTAGGTTCTTTCAGCTTTACCTTTTAAATTTTTCTCAAGTTAATTCTCTATTTCTACAACTTCCATTTTAGTTCAAGGTTTCATAATGTCTCACGTTTATTCAGTCACTAGAGCTGAATTTCAGAAGTGCAAGCCATCAACACTGATGATGAGAGTATGTTGGGACCACATTTGAGGGCAGTTTGGCAAGATCTAATAAAGTCCAAGTTGGCCAAAGCTTACAGTACAGTAATTTCATTCCTAACTATACATCTTTGACAAAGTTTCCCAAATGATTCCAAGAATATATAAATAAGAACATGTGTTGGGACTTCTCTGGTGGTCCAGCGGTTTGGACCATGCTTCCAGTGCAGGGGATACAGGTTCGATTCCTAGTTGAGGAACTAAGATCCCGCATGCTGTGGGTGTAGCAAAAAAAAAAAAACAACCAAACACCCTGTGTTAAGTATTGTTTTAAATACCAAGAGAACTGAAAACCACCTACATTTTCAGCAACAGAATATATTGTGTGTTTACACACTGGAATATTTTGTAACACTGAAAATGGATTAGAACCATACAAATCAATAGAAATCTCACAAATATTGAATAAAATTTGCAGAATATAAGGTAATATGCCCATATTTAAAACAAAACGTAATAAATCTGTTATTTAGAGACATATGTAGTAAAAGAATAAAGCTGTTGTGTATAGGGATGATAAATGCCAAAATCAGGAGAGTATTTACTTCTAGGAAGAGAGACAGATATGCAATCCAGAAGAGGTACCCGGAGTGTTTGAAAGATATTTGTAATTCTTTCTTAAGTTGGATATTGAGTAAATAAACATTCGTTATATTCTTTTCTGTGCTCCTTTCTGTATCTAAGCTATTTCATTAGAAAAATCATTAGATTTTAAACCTTTTGTGATTCCCTATCATTGATGGAGATAGGATAATGTCCAGATTTCTTCATATGACATCTTTCTAACCTTACTACCGCTCTCCCATCTGTCCTAAGATCTGGCTGAATCAGACTTGGCCACAGAGTACTAAATTTCATACCTTTGGGCCTTGTGCATTCTTTTTACCCAGAATGTCTTCCTATTCCTTTTTCATCTAGCAAAATCTTATTTAATGCTTCAAAATCTAGCTCAGATGTCACCTTCCTACGAAGTTTACTGGATTCTTTGAGGCAGAATGGTTCACACCTGCATTGCTATAGGACTCTGTATTGTACATTTCTGTCTTAGAACACTTATCACATTGAGGTATAGTTGTTTACATGTCTGTCCATCACTAGATAGTGAACATCTAAGGACAGAGCCTATGTTTGTTTACTTCTGGAATCTCTGCCTCTCATACAGTGCAGTATGGTGCAATAAATGTTGGATGCATCAATAGATGAATGGCTTTATACTTTTATAAAAGTCTGCTTCACATCTTAATAGACAACAGTCTTGGCAGCTCCCGGGCTAACCTGGTATAGCCAGGAAGTAATGCTTTGGAATTGTTACCAGTGACTCCCTTATTTATGAGCTGAGTTATTTATCCTAACACAGTAGAGCTTACTAACTTCTGATTTCCTCCAGGATAACAAGAGCACAGCCAAAAGATTTTAATTATCTGAAACGGGGCCTTGAAACAGCTAAAGCCACTTTGAAATGAATTATTGATAGCATTATGCATTGTTTTTCTTCCCTTTTATAAAGTAACAAGTTAAGGCAATTGATGCTATTTTTATCTTGCAAATTCACTGAATTTTAAGGATGATTTTAAGGATTCTTTAAAAAAAACCCTCATTGGCTGAGTGATGGGTTGCTGTCATTTATGTAAGCTGAATGCTGAAGGAATCTGTGATTCTGATGCTGTTTATACACTCATGTTATAGCTGTTTTGATGCCTTACTGCTCTTGGCAGTAAGATGTTTTTTCAGGCTCTTCATGAGGTTAAAGGTTCTCTGTGTGCTTCTGAGGACCTTCCCAAATGTATATTGTCTTATAAGCCAAAGGGGAACCAAGGAAGCTGTTAGAATTAACAGGCAGCTGCAGAGCAGAGCCATTTAGTCTCTTCAGTGTGGTTTGGTGGAGATCAGAGTCTAGAGGCTTGTCTAGCTTTAAGTGAAACAGCTGCATTACCAGCTGGAGACTGACACACTGCAGAGGGCGGGCACAGCACAGCTGAGATCCATCCACTCCCATATGAGACTGAAAGGGCTGCCTTCAACTTTGATAGTTGCTTTGTGTCTATACTTAGTTTAGGGGAGGGGAGGCTCAGAACTTGCCATGAGCATCTTTATTTTAGCACTGAGCAAAAAGATGCAAATAGGACCAGCGGGCAAAGGTTTCATGGCTTTCACTAAGATATCCTGATTCCCCTTAGCTGGAAAAGATTTAAAACAAGACCCTGGGAAAGGAAGCTATAACTTTTCTCTTTGCTCAGTTGCTCAGTTTTGTCCAACTCTTTTGCGACCCCCTGGACTATAGCTCGCCAGGCACCTCTGTCCACAGGATTTTTCAGTCAAGAATACTGGATTGGGTTGCCATTTCCTCCTCCAGGGGATCTTCCCTACCTTCAGATCAAACCCACATATCCTGTGCCTCCTGCATTGGCAAGTGGGTTCTTTACCACTGAGCCACCTGGGAATCCCAGCTTTTCTCTTTGGTTTACTGGAAAACTTGGATGGCTGTGTTTTTTGTTGTTGTTTTTTAGTTGCAATAACCTTAATTTCACTAATCTAGTAAGGTTTCTTTAGTCTGATTTAGTAAAAGTTGGGTAATAGTCTCCATTCCTATAAAAAAATGTGTCAAAACATTCTTCTCTTCCCTTCCCCTGATTAACTCATATTTCCGTACTCTCCTCAAGCGCCATCTCCCTTCAGGGTGCCTTTCCTAAGTCCCCAGCTTGGTCTAATATCCCTCCTCTGTGCGCTCATGATACCTCTCGTTGACTCTTTGTCTGTCTAACTCTTACATTATAATGAGATTGTCTGTCTGTGGCATGTCTATTCCACTAATCTATAAGTTCCTTGTTATCTGGGATCAAATTTCATTCACCTCCTCATTGCCTTGCATAGTACCTACACATGGTAGGTATTCATGTGTTTGTCAAACAGACTGTCATGTCATGATCTGTGCTATCAAACTCTTAGCTTCAGACACCATAGGATTTTCTAGGACTTTGTAGGGACAGTGTTCCTTCACTAGGTGAAAAAACAGTCAATTTGCAGAGTAGGGGAGGTAGAAAAGATAGAAGATTTCTTTCTTTCTTAAATGGTGCGTACAGGATAAACAAAGTTCTAGAATCACTTTAAAACTAAATCTGTCCTTTTGGTAACATCACTTTTTCAGGAGAGAAAAAGCTTACCACTATTTCTGGTATATTGGAGAGAAAGCAGATAATAACTTCTTTGTGAGCATAAAACAATTATACCCAGCCTCCTGGAGAGACAGTTTGCCAGAGCCAACCGCCTCGCCCTCCACATGGGCTTCATTTTCTTACTCCGGATTTCATAGACTCTCCCCCAAAGACCTTCATCTTGTTGCACTATTATGATGAATGTGTGGAGCTGGCTCTCACCCCCTGCTTTACTAGCTATTACTGGATGTGCTGTCAAAGAATCAGGTCCCAAATTTATCCTCCCATTAAGTCCTCTCCTGGGCAGCTCTGCTTGGTTCTGAGTAGTAGTCATCTAGTCTCCTCTCCTTTTCCCACCTCCCACTGCCTTTGAATGTAAGGAAACTGCAGGCTCTGTTGCTAACAAAGAGCTACGGTAGAAAGTAAGGCTGTAAATAATTTTTACCACAGCTGTTTGTTTACACTTGTTCTAGGTCTAGAGAGAAGTTCAAATATGTGAGTGCCTGTGTGTGCATGTGCTATAAAACCTCCAGTTTGGGTCACAAACCCATTCCATCTCATTTTCTCAGTAGCTGGTCATGTCTTCTCCCAGCAGTGTCTTTGGGAATCTCCTCTCGATAATGAGTTAAAGATTTATAGATCTGTAAACGCAGAGGCCTTATCTACTTGTCTGTATACTGTTAACTACTCCTCCAAGTGACAGACACATGGCCTTTGATGAGTTTTTAAAAATGTGTTATATGATTTAGTAATTTGTCCCCACAAGGACTCTTACAGCCATCCTCTTGTGAGAGTTTCTGTTGAATAGAAGCTCTCTGGGTCTCTAACTTAGTAGACTACCATTTAGTCAGTTTGAGGCTTTGTTTTTTGTTTTGACTTTTCTTTGCAGAAAAAAATAGGGCCAAATGTATATCAGGTACCATTTGTAAATCTAGAATGATCGATAAAACACCAGTTTGCTTTAGCAAACAGTGAATTTTGTTCAACAATAGATAGTGATTAGATTGTTGAGAAAAATCTGACCCTAATTTGGAGCTAATTCATTAATAAAGCAGATACTGAGACTGCTATTAACATTGAAAAAGCAATATTCCTCAGTAGTAGTCTTTTCCTACGGAGAAAGTGTATTGCATTATTGTTGTTGTTCAGTGCTTAGTCGTGTCCCGCTCTTTGCAACCCCATGGACTGCAACACGCCAGGCTTCCATGTTCTTCACCATCTCCCAGAATTTACTCAAACTAATATTCATTGAGTTGATGATGCTATCCAACCATCTCATCCTTTGTCACCCCTTCTCCTCTTGCTCTCAATCTTTGTAGTGAAGTTTTAACTTTTCCTCTTCCAGTGAGAAGAGATACCATCAGCTTCACCTAAGCAGAATGGTTCGAAACTTTGAGCAGCTTATTTATTTTCTTGATTTACCTGATTACTTCTTGATTTACTCAACTATCCTATTCTCCTTACTTTACTATCCAGCTCCCCTGCTTTTTCTCCAGCACCCATACTTTCTACCTCTCAGGGCTCCTTTCTCTAGCCAACCCCACCACCTACCTCTACTAGTTATATTCAGGCTTCTTAGCACTAAACCAGTTGTACTAGGACTTTCTGCAGGCAACAGAACACAGCCAGAGCCCTGAGAGAAGCCTGCTTCTTCAGAGCTGAAAAGAAAGGCAAAGCGCTCCACCACAGTGGGTGGGCCAGCAGTCAGGGCGCGTAGCAAGGCATTTCGGTGGTTAGCACCTGCAGGTTCAGAGCAGACAGTGTGCTGTAATAAGATTCATCTCTGCTCACTTAACTGATGTGGGCTTTATGGTAAATGTTCTCTTGCTTAATTACTTTGGCAGAGTCGCTGATTGCCTTTCCTGAGGAGTTCTAAAAGATACCCCTGGGATGGAGCATAAACCCCTTTTCATGTCTTTTAATTTCATTCTTTACTTGGAGTAGTTGAAAACCAGTATGTGATCCATATGCCCACCTTCCTCTCTCTGATGACATGAACATCAGGCCCACTCCTTGCTAGTGTGGTGTCCGTATGGCCCACACTGGACTCACCCAGGAATCTGGTCAGCCACCTTCTGTTTTTACCCACACAAGATCCCCATTCCTCCCTCTCCACCACTGAAGTATATGCACAGCTCTTCCCACTTAGTTTGGGATCTGTGTGCCTGTTTTTCTCTAACTATAGCATGGGATCCATAGATTATTCCCTGCTCTCCCCAGTCTAGCATGTGATTCACTAAATTAATTGCCCTGTTTTTGAAGCGATAGGAAAGAAGCCTAAGTTAGTCAGTTACTCTTTTTTTTTTTTTTTTCCATCCTGTCCCCCATACTCAAAATTATAAATGTCTTATAATAAGTTGATTAATTGTGCTGATGGGAATGAGGTATAATTAAAATGTTTCAGGGTTTTGGCACATGTCCTTTTTTTTTTAAGTTCTCAGGTCACATTCAAGGGTTTGGAATGTTTACTGTTAATTAAAAATAGATCACTTCTTGGGGTTTTGAGCTGATCTCCACTGCCTCAGAAGTCCTTGCAGGTATGTATTAGGATTTTCTTGTATCCTGAAATAAGGTAGAAAGTCTTTTAGACATTTTCACATAGCCCATTTTGTTCCTTTATCATCACTAATTTCTGAGAGTGTAGAGGGGCCTTGCTTCTGGAGACAAGAAATCCAGGGATAAACTACTAATTGCAAAGGGTATCAAAGGTTTGCATCCTGCAGCCCTAGGAACTCTACCAGCAGCTGCTGGCCTGCCACTAGAACAAAGTAAGGGAATCTGTAGCATAGAATAATGGGATCTGAGCAGGAGGAGGCTTATCTTGTAGGTGTTTTGTCCTAGGAAAGTTTTGGAGCCTCTGTTCATTTATTGAGAGAAAGCTTTGATAAAAAGCAAGCATTTCTAAGGGGCATAGATTAAGTGATATCTTCTATGGAAATGTACATGGTCATTTGACTTTGTGGTTCCTTCATCTCCTGTGGTTCATTTTTCTTCATTTACTTTCATTATGATTGTGGAAAAAGTGAAACAAAGTCAGACTGGCATCTAAAAAGCAAGAAGGAATTCTATTTCCCTCTCTTGGCAGTGCTAGAAGAGATAATTTAGCCAAAATGTAAAGCCCATGGTATCTCACTTGGCTTAAATCTATGATTTGGGGCCACAGTAACTAGAAATTAGCTCATTTTTCAAGCAAAGTAGCTATAACCAATTGCTTAATTTCCAGCAGGTGATGAGGCAGAAACCTACATTGGGCAAAATCATGCATCAAGGTAGAAATCTCAAACTGCCAAAATGCGCAGCCATGCACAGCTTCAGAAAATGAGGCAACTGCCCCTCAGGCCATGTACATTTCATACACATTAACTCTTTCTTGTTCCCCTCCAGTTAATGAATTGTGAACTTTCTTTTGTCTAATGCAGAGACTAGAAAAATGTCCAGTAGGTGAATAACTTACCGAGTGTGACACATGGGCTTCTCACCTAGAAATTGAGAGAGATACTGACTTAAATCATTCCTCAAGTTAAAACCTGAGGGTTACCATGGTGTAGTTTGAGACTACACCATTCACCATTCCATTTCCTTCAGTCAGTAAGTTTATGATGGTTTAGTTGCTAAGTCGTGTCCAATTCTTGCAACCCAATGAGTTTATATATACTAATAAATCAAATTCTCTTGGCCAATTTACAGACTTTGGATCATTGAATAAAGCACGCAACTAGATGCATTGCCCAGTAGCTCATCCATCCTTCCTGATGGTTGTCAAAATGTCTTCTATAGCAAGGATCCATTTTTGCGTCTCTGGTCTTGAAAAGAATGGCCACAGAAACAGCAGTATAAAGATGGGGATATTTGGCATGCAAGGGTTAACACCTAGAACATAAAGGGTAAGTTAGAAGAAACAGGTCACTTGCTGAAGTTTTGACTAGATAGTTTCAAAGTGAAAAGGTTAAAAGGTATTCTTATTTGAGGTTTTATTTTGTTTAATGTTAATCAGCAGAATCTCTGAGGCTTGTAATACACTGCTGTTAACAGGCATCAAGGGAAATTGCTTTTTTTGTTGTTGTTGTTGAATTGGATGGGCTGAAGATTCATTGACTTCATGAAGAGGGAAGCTTATTCCTGCATGAAATGGGAGTGTATGAGGCAATTCTGAAGGTGAAAAGATATGTTAGTTTAAAGTTAAATAACCCAGTCTCAGAGGAACCATTTTAATCACTGCCACATACCACTCAGTCATACCTTCACCGTTTCTCAGAAGCCAGTCTTGTAACCTGTATGTTTGAAGGTTTCCCAGGTTGAAGCAGGTATGAATATGATGGTTTTCTTGTCCTTTTTTTTTTCCTTGTCTTTTTTTTTTTTTTTGGCCATGCCATGTGGCCTGTGGGATCTTGGTTCCCCGACCAGGGATCAAAGTCATGTCCCTGGCAGTCCTGCAGTGGAATTGAGGACTCCTGATGCCTGGACCATCAGGGAATTATCTTTAATTCCAGATATCTGGAAATATACTCTATAGTACAGATCACTGGACTGCTCTTTTGGGTCTAGGAAAACGGAAACTGCTTGAGGGGATAAGTTTTCTTTAGGGTAAGTTATGGTTATTTAGGAAGGCACAAAGAAAAGCTTTAGAAAGGAAACCCAACTAGATGAAGAATACTTCTCTGATACTCAGAGAAGTTGGTGTCTTGCCTAAGGTCTTGCAGCCTAGAAGTAGAGAAATCAGAATTTTAGCTCAGGTCTAATGCCTCTAAAGCTTTGTTTTTTACATTATGTGAATTATGTTGTGCAGGGAAATGACTGTGTTTTAACTGGGGCTTCCAAAAGGAAAACTAAGACTTTGGGTTTTGGTGATAAAGAAAAGTAGTATTCCATGTCCAGGAGATGGTGGAGGACAGGGAAGCCTGGCATACTGCAGTCCATGGGTCGCCAAAAGTCGGACACAACTTAGCAACTGAACAACAGTGTGAAGAAAACCGTGTAAACAAAGCATGATATACAGGTGTACATGTTTAGCAAGTATTTGAGAATACAGGACTATAGCTTGATGAGACTGGGCTTGAAATCCAGATGTATCAGGCTTTAGGTATTCACCCATAATCAGACCCTTTAATGTAAATCTGTGGCCTTATAAGAATAGTGTTAGGGTGAAACTTTTAGAAATTTTCCTCATATGTACCTTGTTGCATATACCAGTTATGTTCCCTCCTTCCTTGGAATCAGAGCTACAGAATCTGCCTGTAAACAATCTTTGCCTGTTCTTCTCTTTTGTGCCTGAAGAATTTACATAGCAACTTTTAGAGACAGTCTGCTTTCTCACGTCTTAGTAAGGAAACAGGCACTGTGTTCCAAGCTTCTAGATGAAACTATTATTTATTTATTGTTTTATAAAAGACCCTTAGAGACTTCTGTCTGTGAAAGGTAGCTGGGATTGTGAGAAATTGCATGTTAGGAGGATTTACCTTAGATTTGCATTGGATATAAGTAAGAACCCACATTTTTTCCTAAGCTACATTGCCTGCCTTTTTAAGGTAACATTTCCATGCATTTCTTGGGTAAGTTGGGCATTAACTATGTGTCTCAGCCATCATCCATCCAGCACTGGGAAAAAGAAAGCCACTTTGCAGAGTCATGAGTCAGAGAGAATAAGTTAAAAATGGACCAAGAAATCCCCAGCCAGTTTGTAGCTCAGCCTTGTTGTTCCATCTGTCCACTTCATTTTGCTTCAGGTTATATAAATGACCCCTGTCTTCAGCAGTAAGAAGTTGACAGTTGCATTGGAGGGTGGCCCAGATTCTTGCCCTTAAAGGTGCTTTGGGTGCAAATCCATCCCTTACTGTGACTGACTTCAGCAATTTCCCTTTCTATGACATTGTCTGTTTCTTCTTCCTTTCCCTTTTTGGAACTTTCCAAGTCAGTAGCATTTAGGAGACCCAGTATCAGAGTATAACACACTCCCCAACACCTCTCCCACTCCCTACCCCTGAACAAACAAACAAAAATTCAGGCTTACTTTTAGAAGATACTAGATTATTTTTATAAGAAATGCCAGAAAGCTTTTCCCTGACCTCCTCATATGACTTGAAAGGAAAAGGAAGCTTTACTGTCTTCGGTGACAACTTTTGTTCCTTCTTTTGGGGACAGCTCTTCATGTCTGAGTCACCTTTTCTTCTGGGTTGGGGATAAAGCATTGTTATTGTTATTTTCATGCTTTTGGAAAGTAGCTGGTGATCATGAACCTCCTTATTTGTGGTGAGATTGGACAAAAACCTTCATAGACTTTAATTTATTCAGTTTTGCTAAAGGCTTGGAAATATATTGGTGAACAAAATAAATTTGGGCCCTGCTTTCATGGTGCATTCAGTTCCAGTGTGAGGAAAACTGATGGTTTGGTAAGAATTTATATTTCCTTTCCTCACTAAGTTCTACTTCCAGACTCCTTCCCCTTTCCTTAGGCCTTATTTCTTTAAATCCTATTCCTAGTCTTGGATGGATGGCTTTCTCTGAGTAATGTAGGCAGCTCCAGTCATTTCTCAAAAACAAAAAAAGTAGTCAAGAGTGTTGAGACTAGGAGAACCTTCTTTCTCCCCCTTCAGTCTACCCATAACATTTTATTCCAAGGAGTTATGTGTTCAACAGCCAGAAGTTGACGTGGTTTGACAAATGCAGACCTTTTCATCTGAAGATATCATGCATGTTGCCGGGAGTTAAAAAAGGGGGAAATGTAGTGGACCAAGTGTAAAGGACTGCAAGACATGCTCTAGCCCCTTCTGCCAGATGTCTCACCTGCAAGCACATCTGCAGTCCTTTACACTTGGTCCACTACACTTATCTCCGGGCAGAATTGTTCCTCCCTGCACATGTGGCTTGCAGTGTCAGTGCCCGTATATATCTCTGCTCCCTCTTATGGCACTGACCACAGAGGCGTCTCTAAAAGCTCTTTAGACTCTATCTGCTCTAATTTATGACAGAGTGGCCCAGTGAGCTTCTTTTCCTCTTGCCACCAGCATCATGGGCATACACACGCTCTAGGAAAGTTATCTTGGTGAGTGAAGCACTCTGGGATCTGTGAATTCTGTGTGCAGTTGTTTACTAAGGAAAGCAGCTTGCTCATGAACTGCTGGAGTCGAGGATGCCTTAAGCCAAGACTGGCGTGCTGCAGTCCACGGGGTCGCAAAGATTCAGACACAACTGGGCGACTGAACAACAATTCATATGTTATAACTCAGACATTTAACATGTGCAACTCACTGTTGTTTAATATACTCACAAGGTAATACAACTATCACCACAATCTACTTTTAGAATGTTGTCCCCCCAGAAAGGTACTCCGTATCCTTTAGCAGTCCATCCCCATTTCTCCTCTAACCCTTCCCTTAGCCCCAAGCAACCACTAATTTATTTTCTGTCTGTATAAATTTGCCTGTTCTAAACCTTTCTTGTAAATGGAATAGTATATTATGTGGCCTTTTGTGTCAGGTTTCTTTCACATAACAACTTTTTCAAGATTCATTCATATGTTAGCATTTATCAGTACTTCATTCCTTTTTGTGGGTGAATAATGTTTATAGCTATACCACATTTTATCCATTTGGGTTGTTTCTACTTTTTGGATATTATGAATAATGCCACTGTGAACAGTTATGTACAAGTTTTTATGTAAACATAATGTTTTTATTTTTTGGGGCGTGTAAGAGTAGAATTTCTGGGTCATAGGGTAACTGTGTGTACTAACATTTGAGGAACTTCCAAATCACTTTCCAAAGTATCTGTACCATTTTACTATCCCACCAGCAATGTATAAGAGTTCTAATTTCTTCATGTCTTTGCCAACACTTGTTAACTGTCTTTTTGGTTATTATGATCCTAGTGGGTGTAAAGTGGTATCTCACATGGGTTTTTCATTGATACATGATTTGCAAGTATTTTCTCCCGCTCTGTGGGTTGTCTTTTCACTTTCTTGATGGTTATCATTTGCAGCCCAGAAGTTTTTAAACTTGACCTACTTTTTTTTTTTTTTTTTGGTCACTTGTGCTTTTGTTACCCTAAGGAATCATTGCCTCACCCAAGTTCATGAAGATGTACTCTCATGTGTTCTTCTAAAAGTTTTATGGTTTTTAGATCTTATACTAAATCTGTGTTCCATTTTGAGTTAATTTTTGGGTATAGTATGTGTATAGTATGTGGTTCAGCTTCATCTCTTTGCATGTAGATATTCAGTTGTTCCAGCATCATTTCTTGCAAAGATTCTTCTTTTCCAACTTGATTGTTTTGCTACCTTTGTCAAAGAGAAACCTTAGTCAGTGCATAATGGCAGTTTTCTCATTCATTGTCCACTTACACCTTACTCTTCTTCCCTATTCCTCCTCTCCTTTCAAGTCTCCTTTTCAAAAATACTTGGTAGCATGAGCGTTTTCCATTGGCAAAGGCTAGGTTTTGTTTGAATACCTGAAAGGCTGATACTAGATGAAAGCCAACCTCAGTGTACAAAAGGAATTCCTTGGCAGTCTAGTGGTTAGGACTCTGTGCTTTCACTGCTGAAGGCTCTTTTTGAATGAAATAAGTCGTGAGGGAATTAAAATCACACTTTGATCACTCATCTTCTGATAGAAAAAAAAAACTGCCATTTCCCGTCTGGGAACCTAAAATTTTAGACTTCAGCACGTGACAGTTGCTACCTGTTTTGACAGGTTTTGATCAATGAAAATGAGAGAGCTACAATTAAAATGACTTAATAGTCTCCTCCTCTCCTCCTAGATGTTCAGAAGAAATGATGGTAGATCTTTTTAGAGGTGGTATCAGTGAGAAGGAAAGCCTGAAGAAAAGAGAGAAATTCCTCCTTCATCCATAAATCTCGTATCTCATTGTTCTCCCACTGAGAGCTGGTCAGGCATGAGTTTAAATCTGGGTGCTACCCCAGGTGGGGCAGCGTGAAGTCACAACCCAGGTGAGCCCTGGTAGCCCCCAGACTTCCTGGGGAGGGAGAAGCTAAGTATTTCAGTCACATACCTGCAAAGGTATGTGTCACTCAGTGTGGGCTGACTTAGCCTGATTTTGGTGTTTTGTCATCTCTTTGCTGCCTCAGAACATACTTCTATTTCAACAGTATGACGTCCTGAGCACTTGAATAGGAAGCTTCCAAACCCTGTCTGGAATGCCTTGCTAAAGAGCATGTAGGGAGAACAGCCAGTGTCAGATTGTTTTTCTTCCCTCTTAGCACCCTGCACCAGGGTTTTTTGGAGTTCTCTGTTCTCCAAACCTAGGCACATCAAAACAAAAATGCAATTCTAGTTCAGTTGAGTCAGGATTTTTTTCAAACACTTAAAAAAATTTTTTTTACTAAGAAATTTAAAGAAAACCTTAAAAAAAAACCTGCCAAAGCATGAAATAGATGTATTTCTAGAATGCAATTTCTGTTTTCCAAAATAACTGAGGTCTGATAGTAGATTGATTTATCTATTGTATTTCCTTTACTCACTGCCATCACTCTTGGGAGCTGAATTCTGTGACTCTGACTCTATTCTGGATTAACTGTAAATTAGTGCTGCTACTAGGATTGGTGGGATTCTCAGTTCCCTATACCTGGCCCTCCTTTCTTCTCATTGGGTTTGCCTCCCAGTTTTTCTTTCCGTTGCTGGACTGTTGTCATCCCTGCCAGTATCCTCAAACTTTGGTTTCTGAATGAGAAAAATATTTGACACCCCCCCCAACTTGATTACAGTGGATATTTTGAATTTAGACCAAACCCGACAACCTTAACTTGCAGATAATAACATCTCTACCCTTCTTGACAGTCTCTTGGAAAATAAGTTACCAAAACTTGCCTCTTGTGCCTGACTCATTTCTGTCCTATTTGATTTAGTTATTCATTGACTATTTATTGAGTACCAGCTGTGTGCCAGGCATTGTGCTAGATATTTAACATTGCTTTACTATATAAATATTGCATGAATCCTCTTAAGATTTAGTTCTCTCTTCAACAAACATTTATTGTATGCCTGTAATGTACTATTCCTAGTTACTGTGCTAAAACAGATATTATTATTCCTATTTTATCCCTCTGGCAAAATATACAGCTTCCAAAAATCATTCAGAAAAACATTGATCAAACTGGGATTCCACACCATGATTTTCTTTTTAAATTTCTGGCTTATACTTCTGATATTTGGGTTAGGTTAAATTCTTTACTATCAGTAAGTTATATTAAAAGAATATATTGATTTCTATTATGCTGTCATACACACATTTTAATAAACTTTCATTTCAGTTCAATTGCTCAGTCGTGTCCGACACTTTGTGACCCCATGAATCACAGCACTCCAAGCCTCCCTGTCCATCACCAACTCCCAGAGTTTACTCAGATTCATGTCCATTGAGTTGGTGATGCCATCCAGCCATCTCATCTTCTGTCGTCCCCTTCTCCTCCTGCCCCCAATCCCTCCCAGCATCAGGGTCTTTTCCAGTGAGTCAACTCTTCACATGAGGTGGCCAAAGTATTGGAGTTTCAGCTTCAGCATCAGTCCTTCCAATGAACACCCAGGACTGATCTCCTTTAGGACAGACTGGTTGGATCTCCTTGCAGTCCAAGGGACTCTCAAGAGTCTTCTCCAATACCACAGTTCAAAAGCATCAATTTTGGAATAATTTTAAAATTACAGGAAAAAATACAAAGATAATGCATAGAGTTTCTATATGCCTTTCAACCTAGTTTCTCCCCTCTTACATTACCATGGTATGTTTATCAACACTAAGAAACAGGCATTGATATGTTACTATTAACTAAACTCCATATTTTGTTTGCGTTTCAACAGTTTATCCTTTAATGTCCTCTTTCTGTTCCCAGATCCAATTCAGAGCATCAAGTTGGATTTAGTCATATCTCACCAATGGGCTCTGGTCTATGACTCTTCCTCAAGTTTTGTTTTTCATAACCTTGACAATCTTGAGGAGTAACTGGCAAGGTATTCTCTAGAATGTACCCCAGTGTGGGTTTGTCTGATGTTTTTCTTGTTCTTAGATTGAGATCATGAATTTCTAAAAGTACACGACAGAGACAAAGTGCCCTTCTTACCAGACCATACCAGGGGTTACATGACATCACTGGTGATACTTATCTTCATTACTTGGTTGAAGTAGATGTGCCAGGATTCTTTACTGTCAAGTTACTATTTTTCCCTTTTGCTACTCTATGGAGATAAGTCTAGCTTACTCTCAGTGATAATGGGAACTAAACTCCACCTCATAAAGAGGAGAGTATCTGCACATATTATTTGAAATTGTTCTGTAAGATTTTTCTCTTCTCCCCATTAACCTCTAGTCTAAAACCTGTGTTTTTTATACTCTTCTTGTTGTTCAGACACTAAGTCATGTCCATCTCTTTGCAGCCCTGTGAACTGTAACACACCAGGCTTCTCTGTCCATCACTATCTCGTGGAGTTTGCTCAAACTCATGTCCATTGAGTCAGTGATCCCATCCAACCATCTCATCCTCTGTCACCCCATTCTCCTCTTGCCCTCAGTTTTTCCCAGCTTTGGGGTCTTTTCCAGTAAGTCAGCTCTTCACGTCAGGTGGCCAAAGTATTGGAGCTTTAGCTTCAGCATCAGTCCTTCCAATGAATATTCAGGGTTGATTTCCTTTAGGATTGGCTGATTTGATCTCCTTGCTGTCCCAGGGACTCTGAAGAGTCTTCTCCAGCACCACAGTTTGAAAGCATAAATTCTTTGGTGCTCAGCCTTCTTTATGGTCCAACTCTCAAATCCATACATGACTGTTGGTTTTGTACTCTACCAGACAAGAAATCACAAAGATCTATACTAAAGCATTGGTTTCAAGGAAATTTATTTCAGATTTCAGAGGTTTTTAAGAGATAGATTTGATATGACTTGGTGACCCTGAAGAGAGAATATTTGAAAACAACATTCAGATTTTGGTTTGAATGGCTGGAAATAAAATTTTGGTTCAAAATATTAACTAACAAATGTGATGGTTGTAGGCTTTGGGAAATCTTAGGTTCTTCAGAGACTGTATTCAACCCACATGTTGGTCCAGCTTCACTGAATGCCCTGTTCTCCTGAGTAAGAGCAGAGCAAAGTATTTTTTTTTTCCTGACTAAAATACGAGGGCCGCCTGGTGGACAGTCTGATAAGCCCTGTTTCTCATCTGAAGGATACTAGGTTTTGACTTTTGTTTGGTTGTGAGATTTTCCCCTAGTTCATTTACAGAGCAGGCATACTTGGTTCTGTTCTCTGTCTAATAAATTATTAAACCTTTCTCATTTTAGAGTAATCACTTCACCCCATGTGACCTCATGTTCATAAGAGGACGGTTACCTTCTGAGAGTCACACCCATGGTCTCAGACTCTAAATCAGAGGGTAGCTGATACTGTTTTTAACTCGTTTATCCTCTTATTCCATCTGGTACTGTATTAATGTTAATTCTCTGTTTCAGAGCCATCATCAACCACTTTAACCCCAAAATTGAATCCTACGCTGCTGTGAATCACATATCCCAACTGTCAGAGGAGCAGGTAAGCCACTACTTTCCTCAGAATGGCCCAAGTTGGTGGCCAGCATCAAGTCCTCTCAGATGGCAAAGGGATTCTGTGACTGAGCTTCTAGTGGGAGTGACAAGAGCCAGGCTGCTTAAGAGAAATTAGTAAGGGATTTGTTGATAGTACTTTAATTAGAATTATGGCTTCTGCTTTTGTGCCATATGAAAGGTTCATTTAATTATGTAAAAGATAATGTAGGTGAAATTTTGGTGAATTGTTATTTTAGTGTGGGTGATAAGGCATTTCTTTTTTTTTTAAATTTTAGGCAGAGAGTCATTTTGACTTTTGAAAATAAGAAATGAAAACTTAGTAATGGTTGAAACTGCCAGTTACAAAAACCCTGAGTTCAGCTTAATTTGATGTTGTTTGGCTCCTTAAAATATGAACCCTCCTTGGGGCAGATTTGCGTTAGAATTGAGATCTGTGTGCCTTGAGCAATTCTTTCTGAGCAGGTTTTTCTGTGGCATGAACTGTGGCACATGGAGATAGTGTTGTGTGTTCGCTTTCCTTGAGTCTGGCCTGATTTCCTCTTTTCCCAAAGAAAAGAGCCCTCAGCTCTGCATTATATAAAAATAAGGTGGGGCTTTAGTGTAGCATGGTATCAAACTTGGTGTTTCAGAACAAGACTTTGAGTCTTGTTTTCAAAAGCACAAAATGAGACATACATGTATACGGTCTCCCTTCCTTCTCACCCTACTCCCAAGTTGAAGGGTCTGGGTGTTCATGACGTGAGAGTCCAGATACAGGCTCCAAGCCAATTAAAAAAAACAAAATCACCTATGCTCTGCTTTCCCTTTTTTGGCCTTTGCATCAGTGTAACCCTTCTGTGAGCCTCTTGCTGGCAGGGCCAGCTGTGGTGTAATTGTGTGTTCAGTGTTCCTAAAAGCTATTCTATTGGCCAAATGAGGCACCAAAGCAAGCCTTTGCCTAACAGACAGCTTCTCAATATTCCCGCCAGTGGCTCTTTCCTCAGCCAGATGGATAGGACTAAGTTAGTCTATCAGTTTTCCCTTTGACATCTTTATTCTCCTTTGTGAGTTCAGCTGTGGGAATCCATCGTCTTATTTAAACCACTTTGATAAATGGCTTTCATTTTCTTTTTTCCTCTTCTGCCTATGGAGCAGCCCTAAGTCCTGTTCAGGACTGATGCCACTGCTCTTTGTGAGGTGCTTCAACATCCTACCTTTTTCCTGTTGAACCAGTTCAGATCAGTTTTGTTATATTGTTTTTATGCAAAAGAATTAAACATCTTGAGCTTTGTGTAGTGAAAGAAGGGGTGACTTTCCTATCACAGTGAGCTCTGTTTAGTCCAAAAGCTTTTAAAAAAAAAAAAAAAAACAGGAAGACACATTTTTTTCCCAGTCAGCCACGTGCAGTATTCATCCCCCAGCAGCTTGGGAAGGTCAGGCTGAAATCTTTCTACAGCAGTAGCAGCCACAGACCAATAATAAAAATCCATTCTGGCGCATGAGGCAATCTGGAAAAAGATGATTAGCAAGCACGTGTCCTCACCCCCATTCCAACTTCTTTCAGAGTTAAATGAAGTGATGAAAGTGTCTCTCAGAAAGCNAGCTTGGGAAGGTCAGGCTGAAATCTTTCTACAGCAGTAGCAGCCACAGACCAATAATAAAAATCCATTCTGGCGCATGAGGCAATCTGGAAAAAGATGATTAGCAAGCACGTGTCCTCACCCCCATTCCAACTTCTTTCAGAGTTAAATGAAGTGATGAAAGTGTCTCTCAGAAAGCATCCACAAGCCAGAGATGAGCCTACTTCTATAGAGTGGGAGAAAACACAGCCCTATTTGAAAATGAGGAAAGGGAAGTAGCTCTCAAAGATTTCTTTTCTTAATAAATAATATTGCATATCTGCTGTGTACAAAGAGTGGTGCTGGGTAGCAGGGATCAGTAGTGAATAATCTAAATATTTTCCTTACTGTCATGGAGTTTGTGTATACTCACCTCTTTTAACAATCCTTTTCACTTGGGTAGTGGAGGAAGGGTGATTATATTCTGAGACCCTTTTCAAGACTGCCCTCAAAATAGTTGTTGCTTCTCTTCCCTGACTGACTCTGAAGGGCAACAAATGACAGCATCAGCATACACTTGGTTTTATTCTCAGCACTATCAGGTTAGAAGTATTTTGACTCCTTGTTAATCTCTAGCATGTGTTGGAACACTTCTCTCCCTTAATGATATCACTTAATGCTGATATCACGAATGTTAAGTGTATTCACAGCTTCCAAAAGAACTGAGTTTGGGATACAATAGGCCCTGCAGGGACTTCCTTTTCAGTCAGGTGGTTAAGACTCCACACTTCCAATGCAGGGGGCACGGGTTTGATTCCTTGTCAGGGAACTACGATCCCACAGGCCACGTGCCCCCACCCACCACCCCGCAAAAAAACTAGGACCCACAGTTGTTAGCAGCAAACTAATTAGAAAGAGGAAATTGGGAACTTAATCCCCAAGTAGATTCTGAAGTACTATTACAGTAAACCTAAAGACGATGGATAGGCATATCCTGAAAGATGATGCAGTAAAAATGCTGCACTCAATATCCCAGCAAATTTGGAAAACTCAGCAGTGGCCACAGGACTGGAAAAGGTCAGTTTTTATTCCAATCCCAAAGAAAGGCAATGCCAAAGAATGCTCAATCTACTGCACAGTTGCACTCATCTCACATGCTAGTAAAGTAATGCTCAAAATTCNGTCTAAGGTCCATCTAGTGAAGGCTATGGTTTTTCCTGTGGTCATATATGGATGTGAGAGTTGGACTGTAAAGAAGGCTGAGCACTGAAGAATTGATGCTTTTGAACTGTGGTATTGGAGAAGATTCTTGAGAGTCCCTTGGACTGCAAGGAGATCCAACCAGTCCATTGTGAAGGAGATCGGCTCTGGGATTTCTTTGGAGGGAATGATGCTAAAGCTGAAGCTCTAGTACTTTGGCCACCTCATGCGAAGAGTAGACTCATTGGAAAAGACTCTGATCCTGGGAGAGATTGAGAGCAGGAGGAGAAGGGGACGACCAAGGATGAGGTAGCTGGATGGCATCACTGACTTGTTGGGCGTGAGTCTGAGTGAACTCCGGGAGTTGGTGATGGACAGGGAGGCCTGGCGTGCTGCGATTCATGGGGTCACAAAGAGTCGGACACGACTGTGCAACTGAACTGAACTGATTGAGCTTAGTAAGACAGCAGATAAGAGAGGGCTCTTTGCTAGATCTGCCTGCTCAGGCTGCCATTTTCTTCTTAAAAGAGATTTATGACTTTTTGAGTTCTGACAACCCCCAGACACCTTCTAGCAGTCTGTTTGAGGCATTTCAAGATGATGCTTGTAAATCCATTATTGCTTATGAAACAGAGCCCAGTCTCTCACACTGGGTTTGTTTTCAGGTGTCCAGATGATAGATGACATTTTTTGTTACTTCTCATTGGCTTCATGGAGAGCAAAGTTTTTTAATCAGTTAATACCCTCAGTGTGACTTAATAGTCATGCATTTTCTAGTGTAATAAGCTGCATGCATTTTTATATTGTACACACAGGAGTCATATTTGTTTGGGGTTGATTGTGAACCTTATACATATTAACTATTCTTGTGTGCGTGTGGTAAAATATATATAAAATTTACCAACTGAACACTTTTTAAGTATACAGTTCAGTGGTGTTAAGTACATTCATATTGTTGTAACCATCACTGCTATCCATCTCCAGAACTTTCTCATCATTGCATGCTGAAATGCTATACCCATGAAACAGTAACTCATTTCCCCTCCCCCCAGCCTCTGGTAATCACTCTTCTACTATTTGTCTCTATGTAGGAGCCTGGCAGGCTACAGTCCATGGAGTCGCAAAAGAGTTGGACACGGCTTAACAACAAGACTTACTGTTGTTAAACAACAATCTCACTACGCTAAGGGTCTCACAGAAAGTAGAATCATACAGTATTTGTCCTTTTGTATATGGAGAAGGAAATGGCAATCAATTCCAGTTTTCTTGCCTGGAAAATCACATGGAGAGAGGAGCCTTGTAGGCTACAGTCCATAGAGTCGCAAAGAGTCAGACACAACTGAAGTGACTTAGCCTCCTCATATCTGGTTTATTTCTTTTAGCATAATGTTTTCAATGTTGTAGCATGTATTAGAATTTCATTCCTTTCAAAGGTGAATGATATTCCATTGTTGTGTATAGCACATTTTGTTTATACTTCTGTCTATCGATAGACACTTGGGCTGCTTCCACCTTGTGGCTGCTGTGAAGAATGCTGTGAAATTGGTTTTTGAGTCCCTGTTTTCAGTTCTTTTGTGTATATACCCAGAAATGGAACTGCTAGATCAAATGGGAATTAATTCTGTGTTTAATTTTTTGAGAAGCTATCATAGTGTTTCCCAGATTGGTCACACCTAAAATATAAAATTATTCCAGTTTTTCCTGTTTTTTGATAATAGCCATCCTAATGAGGGTGAAGTAGTATCTCATTGTGGCTTTAGTAGTTATTTCCATAATCATTATTAATGTTGAGCATCTTTTTATATGTTTATTGACCATTCTTTATCTTCTTTGGAGAAACTCTATTCAAGCCCCTTGCCCATTTTTTAATTGGATTGTTTGGATTTTTGTTGTTGAGTTTTAGGAATATCTATATACTCTATAGATATTTATCCTTCATCAGATGTTTGATTTGCAAACATTTTCTCCCATTCTGTGGGTTGCCTAATACTAATACTATATACTAATACTAATACTATAGTATTAGCTTTTACATTTAGGTCTTTGATTCATTTTAAATTAATTTTTGTATGTGGTGTTTGGTAAGGGCACTTTGACCTCTTTTTGTATTTCACATATCTTTATGAATAAAGTTTATGGAGAAGGTAAAACTTGCTTTTCCAAGAACTGTGGAACTATTCTTAGTTTATTCCCTTCTGCATTGGCTTGTCTTTAGTACATCTTATAAAAATTGTCCTTGAAGGCCCTTGCCCACCATTAGCTGGGATTTAGCTCCTTTCTCTTCTCAGTGTGGCTTGTTGGTAAGCATCTATCTCTAGCCGGTAGAATCATTTGTTATGATCCTGTCCCTAACATGGTAATTGCAGCCATGAAATTAAAAGACACTTACTCCTTGGAAGGAAAATTATGACCAACCTAGAGAGCATATTCAAAAGCAGAGACATTACTTTTCCAACAAAGGTCCATCTAGTCAAGGCTGTGTTTTTTCCAGTGGTCATGTATGGTTGTGAGAGTTGGACTGTGAAGAAAGCTGAGTGCCAAAGAATTGATGCTTCTGAACTGTGATTTTGGAGAAGACTCTTGAGAGTCCCTTGGACTGCAAGGAGATCCAACCAGTCCATTCTGAAGGAGATCGGTCCTGGGTGTTCTTTGGAAGGGCTGATGCTAAAGCTGAAACTCCAATACTTTGGTCACCTCATGTGAAGAGTTGACTCATTGGAAAAGACTCTGATGCTGGGAGGGATTGGGGGCAGGAGGAGAAGGGGACGACAGAAGATGAGATGGCTGGATGGCATCACCGACTCAATGGACATGAGTTTGAGTGAACTCTGGGAGTTGGTGATGGACAGGGAGGTCTAGCGTGCTGCGATTCATGGGGTCACAAAGAGTCGGACACGACTGAGTGACTGAACTGAACTGAACTGAACTGTCCCTAACAGTGACATCCACCCTGATTTTCATTTTCCCATGAGGACAACTGAGTCTCACTCTCAAAACCTGTGGGATTCTCATAGATAAATCCCAATGACCCTTTTGTTTCTATTAAATAAATGTGGATGGGAGGGATTTAAGAGGAACTGTGGGCCCCAGTCTAAGTCTTGGGTTTGGATGCTTTGAGGAGATCTTGTCTTGATGACTCAGTGCTCCCTTCAGGTAAGTATGTTGGAATAGAAGAGCTCTTCAGGGGATTCTCCTCCCTATCTTGTCCTGTTTACACTCTGATGTACTCCATCTCCTTCATTCCTGTTTCGAATTAAGGAAAGAATTTATCATTGCTGGCTACGTCCTGCTAGAAATGGATCTACACACTAGCTCATCATTTTTTTAACTCATCAGTTTTTTAATCCAAAGTCCAAGCATAGGCTTTAGAAAATTGTTGAACACTCTGAAATTGTGCAAAATTATGCATCTGTCCTTTTTTCCCCCTCTTGAAAAGGGTCTATCTTTCTTAAAATTCTCAACCAGTCTTTGGCCCTTTCAACATACAAAGTTTTGTAGAAAATCACTGGCTTAGTTATCTTGAATAGTACTTCATACTTTCCTTGACCCCAAAGCCATCAGACCTTTGAAAATGCCCTTTGAGGATCTTAAGCTTCTTTTAGACTATTTGCTATTTATTCTGGTTTGCAAATGCTATGACACTAACTTGTATCAGCTCTAATTTCCTTATACCAAAGAGAGTTTCATAGCAGAACTTTACAGAAAGATTCTCTAGAGCCCTGAGTATCTAAAGAACATAGTGGCAATTTAGCATTCAAGTTAAAACCTTCGCTGATCACCTGATTCCTTAAGCTTTCAGTTACATTCATGAACAGTTTTGGGCCATTGAAATATCCCATTGGAAAGCAAGTAAGTGATTGGCCCACTCTTAACTTTCTTCAATCTTCATTCAGTTCTCAGTATTTTAGCATTTAACGCTTTATGCTTCAGATCGTCCTAGGCATTTAAGGGATACAGAAGTATGATAAAGAGCCTTTGTTCTCAAAGGATAAAATAAGTGTGAAAGATGGCTTAAGGTAGCCTATTATCAATAGCAGACCAGTACTAGCAATAGGATCTGTATGTTCCTGTTAGAGAAAGATCTCTGTGGGTTGTGGTGGTGGAAAGGCCATGTGGAACAGAGAAGAATTGAGTTGGGCCTTGAAAGGGGAAGGATAGGAATTGGATAAATGGAGAGGCATAGATTGTAAAATATCCTCAAAGTCAGGACCTGAAAAGGACAGAAAGAGTGGGAAGAGTCCCAGAGTGTCTCTGCCTTGTCCTCGGGTCCCAGGGTGCCCAGAGACTCTATGATTTAGATGTATAATTCAGTCATTTAAATTGTTAGCCCATCTTCCATAATCCCTAGTGTACTGATTCTCATCCCTGTCCTAATTATACCTCCTTTGATTCAGTTCACAAGCATTCATCAAAGGCCTGGTATGAGCCACCCTCAATGCTAGTAGGCATATTATTAGACCTACTAAGCAAACCTAGCTCTCTTTTTTTCCTGGTATAACAAATAGAGCAAACACATATAACAGAACACATAACATACAAACAAATATAAAATTTACCATCTTAACCATTCTTAACTCTACACTACAGTAGTATTAATTTGTACATTGTTGTGCAGTTATCTCTAGAAATTTCTCATCTTTCAAAACTGAAACTATTTATTGAACAACTTCCCTTCCCTCCCGTCTGCCTTGCAGAATTAAAAAATGCTTCATATGTGATTGAGTGAAAGTTACACTGGAAGCTGAGTATTTATTTTCATCTATTAGTAATCTTTCTAACCCTTTTTGATTTTCTCCTGATCCTAAGATAAGAGTCACTATAAATAACTTCTGGGTGTTTAGAAATCCTAACGAAATCTAGCTTTATTTTCCCAGAGAAGAGTGAGATACTAACAAGAGGAGAGTCCATGTTTGTGAGGCAAACACTGTTGGGGTGCCTGGGTGGCATCTTTTATTTGTGAACATCAATGGTACCCCACTCCAGTACTCTTGCCTGGAAAATCCCACGGATGGAGGAGCCTGGAAGGCTGCAGGTCATGAGATTGCTAAGAGTCGGACACAACTGAGCGACCTCACTTTGACTTTTCACTTTCATGCATTGGAGAAGGAAATCAACCCACTCCAGTGTTCTTGCCTGGAGAATCCCAGGGATGGGGGAGCCTGGTAGGAGGCCGTCTATGGGGTCGCACAGAGTCGACACTACTGAAGCGACTTAGCAACAGCAGCAGCAGGAGGAAACACATAAAGATCTTTGGGAGATATCCTAAAAGCTTCAAGATTTATGAGGAAAGTCGAGACTTGTACTTCAACTTTAGAGTTGTTGGCCCTTTGGAGTGTTAGGTAAATGTTTAACAGTGGTAGAGGGTAAGTGGTTGGAGGGGGCTGATTTGTAGTTCTGAGGACAAACACTCCCACCATAGCCACCAGTGTGAAGCCAAGTGACTCTCACAGTGCTTAAAAATTTAACAGTTCACTCTCACAGGCCACAGATATGTCAGCCAGCTCCAGCACACCAGTAGTTGTTGAGGAAGAGTGGAAGAAGGGAGCTGTAAAGCTACAACGCAGGGCTTTCCATGCAGGAAGTGAGCGTGGGTCACTTTCCCCATGAGAGCCACCTATATTGCCTCCGAAGGCAATCAAGACCTCTTAGCAGCCTACTTTGAGAGCCTTGTGATATTTTCTCATCTTAAAACATGGCATTAGCCGTCAGGCAAGGCAGCCTTGGCAGAGACATATGCTAGAGCTGAGATTTAAGACTCTCACTCTCATGATAGCCATAACTCAGTTTCCTGTACTTGGCATTGTTTTTGTACAACAGCCTATAGTTTTGCAGTCTCTCTAAGCCTGAGTGATGGTTGCTGTGGGAACTCTTAGTATGAGCACGTGACACAAGCATTGACTGTCTGACCCTGCCTCTCTTTTCTGCCTTTGTTTAGATTCTGGCATTTCGAGTGACCTAAATGGCAGGAAAAAAAGTTTGATATGAGTTATTTGTTAACTGGACTCACTAATGCAGGAAAGACACAAAGTCAGAGGCAGAGGGATTTTCCTACAATCTGCTTAACCTTGGAAATCAACTTTCTGTTACATAGGGCATCTTGAGAAGGTCCATTTAGGAAGGTCAGCTGGTTATGTGCTGCTAGGATATTTACTCTCTTACTTGGACCAAGAGGTAAGTTGCACTACCAGATCAGGGGGAAAAGGGTCTTGGATTTTAGCTCCTCTGAAAAGGGAAGAAAGTATCTTGGATTTAAAAAGGACACAAGTAGATAAAAGGAACAACTAGGAGTTTTTGAGCTAGGCACTTTTACTTAGGCTATTTACTTAATTTAATAAGTTGTCTGAGGTAGATACAGTTATCCTCATTTTATAGATGAGGATGCCGAAGAGACTTGAGTAGTTTGTCCAAGATCACACAGCTGCTAGTGATAAGGCCATACTCTGAACCTAGGTCAGTCTGACACCAAAGTCTGAGCTTTTTCACCTGTTGAAACGTGCAAAACAACTAGAGTCTGTGAGGTATTCCGAAGGAAGAGGCAAGACAAGATAGGAAAGTGAAGGGAGAAGCAGAGAGAACAGGGGTAACAGGTCTCATTTCTAGGCACTGGGGAAAGAATCCCAGTTTGGGAAAGGCCCATTCAGTTAAGGAAAGAAAGTATTGAACAGGGACCTGGAGAATTTGCCTTCCAGTTAGGCAGCAATGCCTCAGTAGAGGCTCCTGGCACAGTATGGTAACTTTATAAATGAGGGAAAAGTCTCTTTATCCCATCCAAGAATGTCAGCAAAGTCACTATGAAAAATAAAGCTTTTCCACACACCCAATGCCACTCCAGTGTTCTTGCCTGGAGAATCCCAGGGATGGTGGAGCCTGGTGGGCTGCCATCTCTGGGGTCGCACAGAGTCAGACACGACTGAAGCGACTTAGCAGCAGCAAGGAAGATAATGAATTTTTTAAAAGTTTTTATGAACTTACTTCTTTTAAAGATATATATTTGTGGATCAAAATCTAAAACATAGCACACTGAATTTTAATTGTTTTTAAAGTGGTAGTTCCTTTTTTTTTTTTTCAAGTAGCAAAGTGAAAATTCAAAATTAATGTCCCTCAGCCAAGCTAGATGAATGCAGAGGCTACTGGTGAAAAGCTTAACTTATTAATTCTGTCTGCCACTGTCAGTATTTCCTCCAATTAAGTATGAATTTTGAAATGCCCATCACATAAACTTCAGGTCTTTCTCAATCAGACTTCACTGTCGGTAAATCTTCTTTGGCAGTGCATGGGAGAAATAGCATTGGAGCTTGTAGAAATCCCAGTAGTTATCAACTTTTCAAGAAGTTTCAGGATACAGCAGGCCTTGTTTTAAGCTTAGAAGACTCTTTCTCCCAGTTATTAGATTTAAAGATAGCAAGCACTTTACTCTTCAGTTTGTTTTCTAGCCACCTCCTTCCTTCCAAATAGACCTTCTGGTACTTTTGTTTTATTTCCATTACAACTTCTTTCCTAGAAGGTAGGTCAAAACTCTTTTAAGATATGCTTGGAAAAGCATGGTTTGCCACTGTTATTGTAACTTTGGAGGCCAAAAGTGTTATTATGCAAGCTGTTTTCTCTATTAGAGGCTGTGTAATTGGAAATGTTTTTGTTAAGTACCATAACAGCACTTTGACCTTTCATAGTGATCCTGCTCAAAGAAAGTTACAGCCTTAAAAATGACCCACCCAACTATGAGGGAAACTTAGCCCACAAATGGGATTTCTGGTGAAGAATGCTATTAGGAAGGGACAGATAAGTGACCCTTGGCAGGGAGGCAGAGACCCCATGTCAGATTGCTGGAGAATTAGGAGCAGAGATGGTGTTTTCTGTCTCCCTCCCTGAGATGTGATCTGTTTCCGCCTCAAGTAGGGAGGACAGAGATCATCTGCCTCTTGGTTTGAGCTGGGTGGAATGTCCTGCCTGCAGTAAGTAAGCCATGGAGAAGGAGAAGGCCTGATGTGATATTTGGTAAACATGTGTATCCTGTTCCCCTACCCCGATTATCTTGGCTGCCTCTTGGTGTGATTGTATACCTTACTTGTGCAGGGTAAGGACCTGGGCATGTTGGATCTGTAATTAGTATAAAGAAAAGCTTCACAAAGAGTTTCTAGGGCTTCAACCAAATAAAGTCAGGGAGGTGGGGCAACTGCCCAGGGAAATTAAAGAAAATCCACTGTCGCCTTTCCTTTAACCAAATGATGACCTTTCATGAATCACCTACTGTGAGGTTTATTATCTGGTCCATCTTCCTGAAAGACAGAGCCAGCCTGTGAGATCAGTAAATTTCAGTGCAGGCTTGAAAGACATGTATGGACAGGAGAACTGGCCAGCTTAAATTGGTTCTGAAATTGTTTGGTACTGAGTATGAAAATAAAAAGGGGGAAAAAAACCTTCTGAATATTATATGCAAGTTTGCTGTATAGAAGAGTTATCTTTTAAAGAGCATCATCTTTTTTAGTCTATCCAGAGGCTTGTGTCCACCTTTTGGGTCCTTTTTTCCAAACAGTTATATTGGATGATTGTGCCCTAGAGAGAGATTCGGGTTATCTTGGATAGAAAGTCACTGTAAGCACCTAGTGGAGGGAGGGATGCTCACTCGAATGAAGCCTATGATTTTACATGTTCTATTTGTTCTAGCTCCTGTACTTTTTTTTTTTTTAAGCCACTTTGAGCTAAAGTGTTCTGAGAAAGAACCAATTCTTGCCTACCAAGAAATTCTCAGAACCTGCCTTAGTCCAAGAATTCTCTGCTTCTTGGTGTCCTTGGGTTAGTGCAGCAAGACAAGGAATGGGTGTCCCAGCTTCACATTCCCCAGATTATTTCTTTTCTGTGTATAAGTACAGAGGTATCTGCTCTGTGCCACACTAGGGGCTATAAAAATGCAAAAATCATATATACTCTTAAGGACTTCACAGAGTAAGAATCAGGATCACTTACTTCTTGTTTAGACCTTTGCCTGTGTACTAGTCTATAGACCTCACTCCTCTGTTGTATTTGGTGTGCTTGCAACAGCACCCCACAACCCTTTATAAAACTAAGAAAGTTTATAGGTACCCCCAGTGAAATGCCCCCTCATTATAAATCCATAAATGGTTGGCTGATGACCCTTTTTGGAGTGAATTTCCACAAGGAGGGCAGTAATCATCTCATATCTTTTACCCCTGCCTCAGTTTTATAAAAAAGGTAAAAGTAGAACCTTCATTAGTGTCCTTGGTAAAGGTAGGACTCTAGTCTCTGAGCTTGGCAAATGACTGATTGTTTAAAAAGTGACAGTGAAAGTCGCTCAGTTGTGTCCGACTCTTTGTGACACCATGGAATGTAGCCTGCCAGGCTTCTCTGTCTGTGGAATTCTCTAGGCCAGAATACTGGAGTGGGTAGCTGTTCCCTTCTCCAGGGAATCTTCCCAACACAGGGATCGAACCCAGGTCTCCCATATTGCAGGCAGATTGTTTATGACTGACTCACCAGGGAAGCCCTGGTACACCCAATTAAAAGTGACAGTACACCCAATTTAAAAAATTTCGTGTGACTACTTCCCAGCTGAAAATGATTGCAAACACTGTTGATTGCTACCCAGAGTCCATTTAGTTTGTCAGGGAGGATTGCTGTGGTGGAGAGGTGGCGAGAAGTAGCACAGTGAGGGGAATCTTTGGAAAATACTAGGAACTGCTAGCTTATGGATACTAATATATCAGTCTGAATCATGCTTGCCCCAGCCAAAAATGGAATGGCAAGACCAAAAAAGATTTAAGTTTACTGCCATAACCATGTATTTTTTTTTTGCCTTGACATGAGTTACATATAAGATATATTTATGTAATCATCACCATCACAAGATATAGAACATTTTATTTCCATAACCCATTAAAATTCTTTCGTATAGTTAGTCTTATCTGCAAATTTGGGCCCTGATTAGGTAACTACTGATTAGTTATTAGGAACCAAATTAGGTAACCACTGATTTAATTTCTATCACTATAGATTATATTTGTCTTTTATGAATTTCACATAAACTCTCTTGTGTCTAAGATTCATCCATATTGTGACATTTCTAGCTATTTACCCAAGAGGAATGAAGATATATATCCACCCAAAGACTTGTATACAAATATTCATACTACTGTTATTCATGATAACTCAAAACTGATATCTGTTGTGTAGTTGCTAAGTCATGTCCAACTCTTTTGCAACCCCATGGACTATAGCTCGGCAGACTCCTCTGTCTATGGGATTTCCCAGGCAAGAATACTGTCCATGGGATTTCCCAGGCAAGAATACTGGAGTGGGTTGCCATGTCTTTCTCCAGAGGGTCTTCCTGACCCAAGGATTGAACCCATGTCTCCTGCCTTGGCAGGCGGATTCTTTACAACTGAGCCAGAAGTAGTAAAACTAGAAACAACCAAAATGTCCATCAGCAACTAAATATGTAAACAAAATGTGATGCATCCATACAATGGAATATTGTACAGCCATAAAAAGAAATGAAGTACTGATACCTGATACAACATGGGTGATTCCTGAAAACATGCTAAATGAAGGAAGCCAGTCACAGAGACCATATATTGTGTGATTCCACTTATTTTAAATGACCAGAATAAACAAATCTATAGAGACAGAAAATAGGTTAGTGGTTACCTACAGCTGGGTTGGGAGTAAGTTGGGAAATGACTGTTAATTGTTATGAAGTTTCTTTTAGGGATGGTGAAAAGGTTCTAAACTTAGATCATGGTGATAATTGTCAACTATGTGAATATACTAAAAACATTGAATTATACACTTAAAATGATTGAACTTTATAGTATATAAATTATATCTCAATAAAGATGGTTTTCAAAAGAAAGAAACTGTCAAATTGTTTTCAGAAGTGGTTATACCATTTTTAATTCCAACCAGTGATGACTAAGTTGTAGCTACTCCATATCTTTGTCACATGGAGGGAGCCTGGTGTGCTGCAGTCCATGGGGTCGCTAAGAGTTGGATGTGACTGAGCAACTTCCCTTTCATTTTTCACTTTCATACATTGGAGAAGGAAATGGCAACCCACTCCAGTGTTCTTGCCTGGAGAATCCCAGGGACAGGGGAGCCTCATAGGCTGCCATCTATGGGGTCGCAGAGTCGAACACTACTGAAGCGACTTAGCAGTAGTGCATATAAAGTGCTCTAATAATACTGCATACATTACAGTTCTAAAAATTACTGTTAATTTATTTTGCATGATGACAAGTGTTGACCAGCTGATCATTTGCCTGTTTTTAAACTTGATTATTCATGAGTTTCTGTATATTCTAGATTCAGGTCCTTTTCATATATATATTGTGAATATTTTCTATTTTCAGTGGCTTGTCTTTGCAAGTTATTAATGGTATTTTTCAAAGTCCAGACATTTTAAGGAAAACCAATTTTAAATTAATACCATGAAGATGAAGTTTTTAATTTTTAAAACAGTTTTTGCCCTTGTGTTTTATTTAGTAAATCTTTGCTTCCTCCTAGTTGTGGAAATTTTCACTTGTATTTTCTTCTGGAAGTTTTATGGTTCTGGCTTTTACATTTAGTTCTATGCTCTGTGTCAAGTTAATTTTTTAAGTGGAATTATTGTTTCTTTTTTTTTTTAATTTATTTACTTTTGGCTGCCCTGGATCTTCATTGCTGTGTACAGGCTTTCTCTAGTTGTGGCAAGCAGGAGCTAGTCTCTAGTTGCGGTGCATAGGCTTTTCATTGTGCTAGCTTTTCTTATAAGAGTATAGGCTCTGAAGTGAGGGTTTAGATAGTTGTGGCGCACAGGCTTAGGCTTAGTTGCCCAGAGGCTTGTGGAATGTTTCTAGACCAAGGATTGAACCCATGTCCCCTTCACTGGCAGGCAGATTCTCAACCACTTAACCACCAAGGAAGTTCAAGTTAATTTTTTGTAAGGTGTTTGGTAATGGTAAATGTTCGTCCAGTTCCCATCCTGCAGTATCCTGTTGTTCCATTGTCATCTGTTGAAAAGACTATTTCTTTCCCCTATTGAAATCTTTGGCACATTTGTAAAAAATCAATTGACCATATATATGTTGGTCTATTTCTGAAGTATTAGTTCTGTTCCATTGGTCTCATATATGTCAAAATTTATGCCCTACACTGTCTTGATTATTATAGGTCTGTCATAAATCATGAAATCAAGTAATGTAAGTCCTCTAATTTTGCTCTTTTTAAAAATTGTTTTGCATATTCTATGTCTTTTGCATTTCTGTTCAAAGTGTAAAATGAGGTTGTCATTTTTACAAATAAAAACCTGCTAAGATTTTGATTGGAATTGCATTAACTCTGTAGATCAACTTGGGAGAGAACTGATACTTTAAGAGTATTGCTTTCAAATCCACGACCATGGTATACCTCTCCATTTATTTAGATCTTTAAAATTTTCTCATCAATATTTTGTAGTTCTTAGCATACTGTTTTGTACCTATTTTTTTCAATCATTTTTTATGTTATCTAAATGGTATTTTTATTCTTTTCCATTACAGTTTATTATAGGATATTGAATATAGTTCCCTGTTGTATACAAAAGGATCTTGTTGTTTATCCATTCTGTATATAGTATCAGTAGTCTGCATCTGCTAATCTCAAACTGCCAATCCAACCTGTCCCCCACACACAGAATCACAAGTCTGTTCTCTATGTTTTTTATTCTGTTTCTGTCATAGATAAGGTCATTTGTGTCATATTTTAGATTCTGTAGATAAGTGTATCATGTGATATTTGTCTTTTTTTTTCCTAAGTTGTTTCAGACTAGTTTATTTAGGGGTTCCATTTTTACGCCTCAAGAGATTTTATGGATTTCTCATGCTGCTTCACTCATTAGTTCATCTAGTTCTGAAGGGTTACTGAGTGTCATCTTGATGAGCCAGCCAACTTCATAACAAGATTTGTTGACAAGTCCCGGGTTTTCTGCTAGAGTTTCATTAATTTCAGTTACTTCTGATAAACACAGTAGAGTTCACTAGCAGCTATACTTTGCAGTGCACCAAACACAATTTAGGGCTTCCCTGATAGTTTATTTGGTAAAGAATCTGCCTGCGATGCAGGAGACCCCGGTTCGATTCCTGCATTGGGAAGATCTGCTGAAGTAAAGGATAGGCTACCCACTCCAGTATTCTTGGGCTTCCCTTGTGGCTCAGCTGGTAAAGAATTCGCCTGCAGTGCGGGAGACCTGGATTCAATCTCTGGGTTGGAGAAGGGAAAGACTACCCACTCCAGTATTCTGGCCTGGAGAATTCCATGGACTGTATAGTCCATGGGGTCGCAAAGAGTCGGACACTACTGAGTGACTTTCACTTTCAAACATAATTTACAGTGCACCAAATTCCTTGTTTGTTCAATTTTGTCCCAACTTCTGACAGACTACAGCAAACAACATCTGCCAAATTTCCCTGTGCAAAATTGCTGATTGCCACTGTTCCAACACCATTTTCTGTTGTTACCCATTCATGTTTATCTGTGAATTTGTGCATGGACAGCAGAGTGGAGCAGGTATTCAGTGCCAGGTAGGTGCCCGCCTACAGCCCCCAGAGCCCTGGTAGGCAGGGCTCAGTGGGTGCAGAGGTAGTGCGCAGGCTGTAGACCAAAACCTGCATGCTCCACCCCACTCTCCTGTCTTTGTCTTTCTCATTTATTTTGCTTCGTATGATAATCTCTAGGTTCACCCATGTAGCTGCAAATGGCATTATTTCATTCTTTTTAATAACTGGATAGTATTCCATTATATCTATCTACCATATCTTCTTTATCCACTCATCTGTCAGTGGACATTTAAGTTGCTTTCATGTCTTGACTATTGTGAATAGATGAACACTGAGGTGCAAGTGCCTTCTCTAATTAGAGTTGTGTTCAAATATATGCCCAGGAGTGGGATTGTGGGATCACATGACAATTCTATTTTCATTTTTCTGAGGTACCACCATACTGCTTTCCATAATATCTATACCAGTTTATATCCCCACCAACTGTGTATGCTGCTGCTGCTGCTGCTGCTAAGTCGCTTCAGTCGTGTCTGACTCTGTGTGACTCCATAGACGGCAGCCCACCAGGCTCCCCCATCCCTGGGATTCTCCAGGCAAGAACACTGGAGTGGGTTGCCATTTCCTTCTCCAATGCATGAAAGTGAAAAGTGAAAGGGAAGTCGCTCAGTTGTGTCTGACACTCAGCAACCCCATGGACTGCAGCCTTCCAGGCTCCTCTATCCATGGGACTTTCCAGGCAAGAGTACTGGAGTGGGGTGCCATTGCCTTCTCCAAACTGTGTATGAGGGTCCCCTTTTCTCCACACCTTCTCCAGCAGTCATTGTTTATAGATTTTTTTAGAGATGGCCATTATGACCAGTGTGAGGTGATAACCTCATTGTAGTTTCTTTTGTAATTTTGATGTTTATTTTTTGGCTGTGCAAGATTTTAGTTGCGCTGTGTGGTATCTTCGATCATCATTGCTGTATGCAGGATCTTTAGTTGTGGTGTACGAGATCTAGTTCCCTGATGGTGATCGAACCTGGGTTCCCTTCTTTAGAAGCATGGAGTCTTAGCCACTGGATCACCAGGAAAATTCTCTCATTGTAGTTCTGATTTGCGTTTCTCTGATAATTAGCAATGTTGAACATCTTTTCATGTGCCTCCTTTGGCTATCTGTATATCTTCCTTGGAGAAATGTCTATTTAGGGCTTTTGCCCATATTTTGATTGAGTTGTTTGTTTTTTGACGTTGAGCTGTATGAGCTGTTTGTATGTTTTGGAAATTAATCGCTTGATAGCCTCATGGTTTGCAAATATGTTTTCTCTTGTTCCATAGGTTGTCTTTTTGTTTTGTCTATGGTTTCCATTGCTGTGCAAAAGCTTTTAAGTTTAATTAGGTTCTATTTGTTTATTTTTGCTTCTTTGAAATTTCACTCTTTGTTCCAGATAATATCCCTTGTTTGAAGTCTCCTTATCAGATTATTAATATAGCAATTCAATTTTGCTTTAATTAATGTTGATACAACATATTTTTCCCATCTTTATAATTTCAGCCTATCTGTGTCTTTATATTTTAGGTGGATTTCTTTTAGACAAAACCTTTAGCTGGACATTGATTTTCTACCCAGTCTTGACAATCTCTGTCTTTTAATTGAAATGTTACATTTAATTTATTTATTAATATGGTTGCATTAATATCTGCTAGCTTGCCTTTTTTTCCCCTCTTTTTCTTCTGTTTATTTTTTCCTTTTTCTGCTTTTGTTTGGATTAACTGAGTATTTTTTATGATCCCATTTTATGTCCAATATTGACTTCTTATCTCTACCACTTAGTTTTATTATTCTGGTCATTGCTCTAGGTTTTCAAACATGCATTTTTAACTTACTACAGTATACCTTCAAAATTTGTTATATGACTTTTGTGTAATGTGTAATAAATAACCTTACAATAGTGTGTTTCCATTTGCCCCACTCCTGGTCTTTGTACTACTATTGTCAAACATTTTTCTTCTAGGTTTCTTATAAATTTCACATTTCATTGTTATTATTTTTTGATTTGATGAGTCAATTATCTTTTTTCCTAGTTTTCAAATTTATGTGAAAATATTTTACACTTTATACATGTATTTACCATTTCCACTATGTTTTATTCTTGTTGAAAGATCCAGATAATATAACTTTCTTTCTACCAGAGAGCTTTTGTTAACATCTCTTCTAATTGTAGGACTATTAACAACACATTCTCTCAGATTGTTTGTTTGAAAAGGTCTTTATTTCACTCTCATTACAGAAAGATGTTTTTGCTGGATATAGAATTCTAGGCTAACTTTTTTTTTCTTTTGGCACAGATATCATTGCATTATTTTCTGGCTTGTATAGTTTCTGACAAGTGTGAATTTTTATCTTTTCTCCTTTGTACATGTTTTTCCCCTGTCAAGCTGCTTTTAATATTCTTTCTTTAACATCAGTTTTCAGCAATTTTATTGCGATGTGCTTATACCTTCCCTTTTGTTCCTTATAATGTTCATGGTTGTCTTTAAGCACTTGAATATATTTATAATAGCTCTTTAAATGTCCTTGCTAATTTCATCATCTCTTTCATTTCTGGGTCTGTTTCTGTTCACTGATGTTTCTCTGGGTTATGAGTTACATTTTCTTGCTTCTTGACATGTCTGATAATTTTTTACTAGATATTGGGCATTGTGAATATTATATAGTTGAATGCTGGATTTTGTTGTCTTTCTTTATTAAATAGTGTCAGACTTAATTGAGGAAGGTAAGGAAATTATTTGTAGAGCAGCAATCTCCTTTTTGTAACATTGTACAGGGAGGCAGTGACCATAACCATCCCAAAGAAAAGGAAATGCAGGAAGGCAAAGTGGTTGAGGAGGCTTTACAAAGAGCTGAGGAAAGAAGAGAAGCAAAAGGCAGGGGAGAATGGGAAGATATACCCAACTGAATCCAGAGTTCCAAGAACAGCAAGGAGAGATAAGAAGGCCTTATTAAACGAACAATGCAAAGAAATAGAGGAAAACAATAGAATGGTTAAGATTAGCTATCTCTTCAAGAAAATTGGAGTAGGACTTCCCTGATGGTCCAGGGCTAGGACTCTGAGCTCCCAATGCAGGGGACCCTGGTATGATCCCTGGTCAGGGAATTAGATCCCATATGTACAGCCAAATAAATATTTTTTTTTAATGAAAATTGGAGATATCAAGGGAACATTTCATGCAAGGATGGGCATGATAAAGGACCTAACAGAAGCCGAAGAGATTGAGAAGTTCTTTGTATAAGAACTATACAAAAAGGTTTTAATGACCCAGATAATCACTCACCAGGAGCCAGACAAATCAAGTGGGCCGTAGGAAGCATTACTATGAACAAAGCCAGCAGAGGTGACAGAATTCCAGCTGAACTATTTAAAATTCTAAAAGATGGTGCTGTTAAAGTGCGGCACTCAGTATGTCAGCAAATTTGGAAAACTCAGTCATGGCCATAGAACTGGAAAAGGTCAGTTTTCATTCCAGTCCCAAAGAAAGGCAAAGCCAAAGGATGTGTACACTACCATACAGTTGTGATCATTTCACATGCTAGCAAGATTATGCTCAAAATCCTTCAAGACAGACTTCAACAGTATGTGAACCGAGAACTTCCAGATGTTACAAGCTGGGTTTTGAAGCAGCAGAGGAACCAGCATCAAATTGCCAACATTTGTTGTATCATGGAGAACACAGTGGTGTTCCAGAAAAACATCTATTTCTGCTTCACTGACTATACTTTGACTGTGTGGATCACAACAAACTGTGAAAAATTCATAAAGAGATGGGAATACCAGACCACCTTACCTGCCTCCTGAGAAATCTGTTCACAGGTCAAGAAGCAACAGTTAGAACCTCACATGGAACAACTGACTGGTTCAAAATTGAGAAAGGAATCCGACAAGGCTGTATATTGTCACCCTGTTTATTTAACATCTGTGCAGAATACATCATGCAAAATGCTGGTCTGGATGAATCACAAGCTGGAAGCAAGATTGCTGGGAGAAATATCAACAACCTCAGATATGCAGATGACACCACTCTAATGGCAGAAAGTGAAGAGGAACTAAAGAACCTCTTGATGAGGAAAGAGGAGAGTGAAAAAGCTGGCTTAAAACTCAACATTAAACAACCTAAGATTATCTGATCCCATCCCTTCATGGAAAATTAAAGGGGAAAAAATGGAAGCAGTGATAGACTTTATTTTCTTGTGCTCCAAAATCACAGCAGACGGTGACTGTAGCCATGAAATTAAAAGACTTGCTCCTTGGAAGGAAACCTGTGACAAACCTTGGACAGCATATTAAAAGGCAAAGATATCACTTTGCTGACAAAGGTTCATATAGTTAAAACTATGTTTTTTCCAGGAGTCATGTACAGATGTGAGAGTTGGACCATAAACCATAAAGAAAGCTGAAAGCCAAAGAATTTATGCTTTTGAATTTTGGTCCTGGAGAATACTCTTGAGAGTCCCTTGAACTGCAGGGAAATCAAACCAGTCAATCCTAAGGGAAATCAACCCTGAATATTCATGGGAAGAACTGTTGCTGAAGCTGAAGCTCAGTCCTTTGGCCACCTAATGCGAAGAACCAGCTCATTGGAAAAGACCCTGATGCTGGGAAAGATTGAAGGCAAAAGGAGAAGGCGGCAACAAAGGATGAGATGGTTAGATAGCATCACCATCTCAATGGACATGAATTAGCGCAAACTCTGGGAGATAGCGGAGGACAGGAGGAACCTGGTGTGCTGCAGTCCATGGAGTCACAGTGTTGAATACAACTTAGCAACAGAACAACAATATCCTTTTGCAACTTCTTTTCTTTCATGTAGTGATCTTTCTTTTCCAGTATTATTGAGCTATAATTGACATATACCACTATTTAAGTTTACCACAGTAAGTCTAGTGAACATCAGTCATCTCCTATAGATGCAAAGGCAGCAGGAGAGTGGGGTGGTCCTTGGTATAAGAACTCAGGATGTACTGTCTCAGTAACTTCTAAATATACCATGTGTGCTGTACTAAGTCATTTCAGTTGTGTCTGACTCTTTGTGACCCTATGGATGGTAGCCCACCAGGCTCCCCTGTCGATGGGATTCTCCTGGCAAGAATACTGGAGTGGGTTGCTGTGCCCTCCTCCAGGGGATCTTCCTGACCCAGGATCAAACCTGCGTCTCTAAAGTCTCCTTCATTGGCAGATAGACTCTTTACCACTAGTGCCACCTGGGAAGCCCAAATATACTAAGGAGCAGTGTTAACTATAGTCATCGCGTAGTATGTTACACCCCCAGTACTTATTTATCTTATAAGTGGAAATTTGTACCTTTTTGACCACCATGTATGAAACTCCTTATCTTTATTAAGATAGGTTTAGAGTAACTTTTAATTCTGTGTGTGTGTGTGTGTGTGTGTGTTAATCGCTCAGCTGTGTCTGACTCTGTGCAACCCCATGGACTCCTCTGTCCATGGGATTTCCCAGGCAAGAGTACTGGAGTGTGTTGCCATTCTCTTCTCCAGGGGATCTTCCAGGGATCGAACCCTGCGTGTCCTACATTGCAGGCAGACTGTTTATCATCTGAGCCACCAGGGAAGCCCCCAAGTTTAGTTCTTCTGTTAAGGTGTTAGTGTTCTGGTGCCTCCNTCTGTCCATGGGATTTCCCAGGCAAGAGTACTGGAGTGTGTTGCCATTCTCTTCTCCAGGGGATCTTCCAGGGATCGAACCCTGCGTGTCCTACATTGCAGGCAGACTGTTTATCATCTGAGCCACCAGGGAAGCCCCCAAGTTTAGTTCTTCTGTTAAGGTGTTAGTGTTCTGGTGCCTCCTTTGAATGCCCTACACTTCAACAGGTACTTTTCATTCTGGTTGGTCAAAATTCATACACCTCTCAGTCCTGTGTGAGCTCTGGAAAGTGTTCAGCTTACAGATCCTCAGTCATTTTTCTGTGGAAACTGGTTGAATTTTACGCTAAAACTGTGATTCTTACTGTTCAGCAACAGATTCAGTGGGAACCGTGCATAAATTTTTAAAACCTTTTTCTTTGCTGAACTCCTTCCTTTCTGGTAACCTGCCTTACAAATGCCAGCCACCTCAGCCTTTCCAAATTTTAGTGTATCTCCTTAGCCCAGCAAGATTTTCGTGCTGACCTTATATTTTCTTTCCCTCAGGATTCCTGTCCTGCACTGCATTTTATACAATGTATAAAAAGAATTATTTCTTCTGTAGCTTTCAGTTATTCCATTATAAATGAAAGTGGAAATCCTGAGCTACTTCAGAATCTTAGAGTATACCCTGAGTTAACCTACCCAGCTAAATTTTTAAAATTTCATTTACTTTTCAGAGAACCGCCACTTGAATTAACTATTCATATGCAGTGTCCATTTTACTTCATTTTCTTTCTTCCTTCCTTCCTCTTTTTTTTCTGTTACGAGAAAAGAATCTTGAATGGATTTTTTGAAACAAGATGTTATAGTGAGCATTTTCATATATTTTTAAAGATAATACACTAAAAGATCTCTCTTCCCTTTCCCCATATTTTCCTTCTATTCTTGGGCCCAGGTCCAGCCTTTACATTGATCTTCACAAAGGTTCTATCCTCAAGTCTCTCAGAACAGCAAGAATTGAAACATGAGAGCTCTTGGATGGCTGATATTTTGTCTGATAGTTAACTATCTGCTTGGAGACCATGAATCTTTTAGGCTATGTACATCTCATCATGAACCAAGCATTGTCCTGAATAAGAGGTTAAGTAGATGGCATCTGAAGGAAGCTAACAATTTTCTCTGGGTACTAGTTAGCCTTGGAGTTCATGGATCTAATTGTTTCTTCTCCTTGTCTTCTGAGATGCAAACCTGTTAGTTCCTTATGCAAATAAGTGTTAAATATAGTTCAGCAAGACTTTGAACCTGGCTATTCAAAGATCACTTTGTGTGTCTGCTTATTTTGGACAGTTATCTAATGAGTACACTGCACAGTTTAGCTGGATTGTGCAGCTGAAATTTGTTGTTAAATTGAACGCACCTTGAAGGGGCATCTCAGAATGGATCAAACCTGATTTCCAAAAAAATTGAAACTATGGATTATGTGGAGAGTAAAGTGAAATCCTTTCCCGCTCTTTCAACCTTTTGCTCATCTTTTGTGCAGGATTTATTTTTTTCAGCATCTGGGCAGAGCCTACCCTTCAAATAATATACCCTGAATGGAGCCTAAGCTGTCAGAGCCAGAGTCACAGACCTGTCAACTAATGGCCCTCCTGAGCTGCTGTCCCAGGGGCCCTGCCACACTGCTGAGAATTTTGCAGTCTGAATTAGCTGAGTAGGATTACGTGGTAGGCAAAAGAGAAGAGACTTTGGATTTCTTAATTTTCTCTGTCTTATTTCAATCAGACTCCTCATTCATTGATCAGTTAGTCAGCTGACTCCAAACCACTTACAGTTCTATTGGCTCAATTGTTTCTGTGCCTGTATATGTAAGTGTGTCCTTCAGTGGTGGTTTATCTTGATTCCTCATTGCTTGTTAGCTCCTTAAAGGTAGGACCTGGGCTTTAGAAGTATGTCAGAGCACTGTGAACAGTGCGCTGGCAGGGTGTACTGTCTGATTCTAATCTTATCACATGACTTTTATTTTTTCTTTTTGCCAGGCCTTGTGGCTAATAGGATCTAAGTTCCCTGACCAGGGATTGAATCCAGGCCACAGCAATGAAAGCTGAATCCTAACCACTAGACCACCAGGGAATTCCCCTATGATGTGACTTTGATGAGAGACCTGAGTGTGTTACTAAATTAGTCCACAAGCATGTTGAATGTTTACTGTTCCTCAAGGCTGTATTAGGGATTGTGGAAAATCTGTAATGTTGCACTGGGTCCCTTCCTTCAGGGTGCTAACAATCCAGCTATGATGCAGTTTCAGTGAGGAAATCAGTAGTAGTAGTAGTCCTTTCCTGCTTTACAGAAGAAATAGGACTGAAAAGTCATGTTCTCCAACCAGTGAATAAACATCTGAAGTAGAGCAAATGGCCAGAGTCCAGTGGGGAGATGGATGGAGATTATTATGAAAATCCTCTAAAAAGGCTTTGTTTTCTTTCCTTCTTTTACCTACTTTATCTCTTTCAAACTATCCAGAGGTTAATTTTTCTATGATTAGGTAGGGGTTCAGCAGAGTTAAAACAGGACTGCATGAAAATGAAAACAGAATGGTTACAGTCTTTTTGGAAGAATGGAAAATTGGTCTTAAAGTAGGATCATTCATTGTAGAGGGATTCACTGTATCCTTTTAACACCCCACCCCAAGCCTGGAAACCGTCTGATGGCTGCAGCCAAAAAAGCCCAATTAAACTCTAGAGATCAGGAATTCCCTGGCAATCTAGAGGTTAGGAGTTGGTACTCTCACTGCCAAGAGCCTCAGTTCAGTTCCTGGTTGGGGAACTAAGATCCCACAAGCTGTGCAGTGCAGCAAACAATGAATAAAATGATAATAATAAAAAACACTGAAGACCTTTGAATTTAAACTTCTAAATGAGCATTGAGTAATTAGAATAGCAACCAAAGCCAGACTTTGCTAATAATGAATTTGGGGTTTTGTTGGTTGTTTACATTATCAACAGAGTCTTCAGCTGCTGAGCAGGGTCTTCAGCTACTGTGGGTGCAAACTGACAAGGTGTGGAGCCCTGAGGACATGGCAGTCATTAAAGCTCAGATATCAGACAAGGCCTTCACCAGGTTACATTCGCAGCGCTGCACATGTCATGCTTCCCACTTCTTAGCAGTGAGTTTGAGATCCTTGAATCTTTATTCTCTGAAAGATCACTTAGCCTGTAAACTCAACAACGTATCCCAGGCTAGACTAGCCTGCTAGTGCAGGAGGAGCACTGGATAGGGAGTCAGGAAACTTTGCTGTGTAATCCCAGCTTTGTGTCTTGGGGCATTGTACAGTCTTTCAAGACGTCTGTTTCTTCATCTGTGACATGAGGGCCATGTACTCGGTAGTTGGGTGATTTCAAAGGTTCCTTCCAGAACTATTATTTTTATGATTTTCTCTCAATGGTAACACTTTGGTAGAAAGAGTTATGGTTGCCTTTCATGTCACAATCCTCAGGTATTCATGCAATTTCCAGACCCTCCTGGCCACCATTTAACCACCTGATTTGTCTTAATTTGAATATATCAGATACTTCTTTTTCCAGTTTTCTTCTTTGTTTCCATCTCAGTAGCCTTCATTCAATTAGCACCCTTGCTAGATCCTATCACTTAAATATTTTAATGTTTATTTATATATTATCACTTATCTTCATAGTATTTTAAGAAAATATTATAATGGTAACTATTTTACAGACAAACTAAAGCTCAGACAGGTCAACGTTATATAACTAACTAGTAAATTAAGGTGTCAAGATTTGAACCCAGACTTTCCTAATTCTGTAGCCTCTTTGTGTTACACCCCACTGCAGTCTTGATAGGTTCCATGTTTATTTCCTATTCTATAAGACTTCTCAGTAGGTTTCTCTACTGGTATCTTGTGGTTTCATCCTCATTTGGCAGCCTGGTCTCTGAGGAAGGCCATACATGTTGCCCTGGCTGGAGTGGGCTAGTGTCAGACTTCTGTACTTTCCCCAAATAGGTTATATACTTTAGATGTCATTTCAAATTGAGAAGAAGGTGGTGAACACAAATTTGCTGTCAGATCACATCCTATTACTTAGTTTTCCCCTCATTCTCATTCTCCCAGGAATTCAGTCCAGCCCAGATTTGGACTGAATCTCTGGACTGTCTTCAGAGCCCAGGAAGTACCTACTCCTATTTCACACTGTCCCACCAGACACCAAGCAGTTTTTCAGGCACAAGGTAAAGCCCTCTAACATCAGGACTAGATAGCCATTGCCAGAAACTTTTCTAGCTTGGTGATCCTCCTTTGCTGCTATCTTCAGGTAAGACTTATTTCCCATTTCAAAGGTCTTGCTAAAAAATAAAAAGGTGGGGCACAGGGTACTAAATGGTCTTTCTGGAATACCTATTATGTATGCTAGAGGGTGTTTGTATGTGTGTGTGTGCCTGAAACCTCATCAACAATTTTGAACTAAATTTTTGCTCTGGGCTCTTGTTGCTCCCTGATGTGACCAAGAGCCTCCCAACTTGTATCATGCGAGGCCAGGCCTCTGCTCAACTGCTCTTTAGTATAACCTGTATCTGCCTGAACTACTAAGGTTACTAAGGTTGGCAGTGGATACTGAGCATTCTCTGACTTCTGGTTGATGCATTGTCAGTTACACTCAGGACATGGGGTCATTATGGGAAGCCTGCTTTTCTATTATATAGAGAATACTCTTCACCAGTATGTGCTGTAAGCTAATGAAGGTATGTAAGGTTCCAGCTCCTTGTTTATAGTTAGAACTACCTGGGGATAAGCAGAAGTACCAAATGGCCTGTTGTCACCAGAGGAGGCTTTCATCATAAAATTAGTAACCTTTTATTGCTTGTTATTAATGTGCCAGGCATTGGGCAATCTTATCTCATATCATCCTCATATCAGCTCTGTGAGCAAGATAGTGTTATCCTTTTACAAATAAGAAAACTGAGGTTCAGAGATTAAGTAGTGTGTATAAGTTTACAGAGCTACCTGTGGTTGATCTGGGAGTAAAATTCAGGTCTTCCTAACCTTAAAGCCTGTGTCTCCTCCAGAGACCTCAGGGAAGGAGTTTAGGTCCTCTCCCTCACTAATTTATTCTTCCCTCACCTGAGGGAGAGTGTTTCAAGATATCTTAATGAGATCTTTGAAACTGAGGTCATTTGTGCCTTCCAGTTAAATCCAGAAGATGTTCCTTCATGATGAAGAGTCATTTATGCACATAAGATCTTTGGGACAGTTTGAAATAGGAGTAGGCACTTCTTGGGCTCTGAAGCCAGTCCAGGAACTATCCAGGTTGTTATATAGCCATTGGGATGATAATGTTTCCATCAGTTATAAATTACTTTCAGGAACTCAGAACTTTTATTCCCATGTCATGTTTGGAAGGTGAGTTCAACTTCCACCTTTCAGAGACAATCCCTCTTGAAGTTCTACCTCAAAGAGGTTAGGTGATTGTCTGAGTTTCCACAGTAAGGGTGAAACTCCCAATTCAGTTTTCTATCAGACCTTTTTGCCAGGACCCAGGTTCCCGTGGACTAAGCATCACAGGTGGGGGAATAAGGACTCCTTAGAGAGCATGTGGCTGATAGGTGATTTACTGCCTTTAGAGCTACGTTGAACTGAGGTGATGGACAAGGTTCTAGGAAGCCCACAAGCCCAACAACTGGTGAACAAAGGCGGCTCTGTTAGGGTATAGACTGTACCTGATGGATTAGGGAGAAATGTCCATCTAGGAAGGGCCTTTGAAGTTGCCAGGAAGCCACAAATTGATTTTTTTTTTAATGTTGAGATGGCAAATTATGACAAAGCCTAAGGGCTTTAGGCACAAGGGCTCTGGGAAATTGTCCTCTGTGTAACTGCCCCCTTTGCCACATCTCAGGCCAGTGTTGAGGGTGAGGCCCAAATGGGACATGTTCCTAAACTCTTGCCAAGGGGACCGACAAATAGAAGCGAAGAAATCAGTCTCTCCTAGGGTCTGTGGGACATAGTTTGGCAAAGTGACCTTGAAGACTGGGATGTCTGGAGGAAAAGAGCCCGAATCTGGACAGAGCTCTGACCTGATTGTCCTTCCCAAACTCAGGAACACAAGCCTGTATTATCCATCCCTCCCCTTCCCTCAGGGATCCTTGGTAGGCAGATACATTTGCCACCAGGTGCAGTCTGCCCTGAAATAAGACTGAATTAGTGAAGGGAACAGCCCAGAGGCACCTTTGTATCCCTCAGGAATGCATTCTCAGCCCCTCTGATCAGTCCTGACTCTAGCTCACTCCCTTCAGCCCTGCCTTCTGTTAGAGCTCAGCCTCCCTTATCATACTCATTCCTCACAAGACTCCCGGCTGAGCTGGGAGCTCTCCATGACATCATACACTTCCCTCTCAGGTCAGACTGAATTGCAAAATAGCTATTGGCCAGATTGTCAGAGTGAAAATTTAGTCACTCTCCTGGTCTCTCCTTTCTACCCAGCTCACTTCTTTTAAGCTAATGGAGAAGATCTACATCTTCTGATGTAACTAATCATTGTATAACCCAAATATGATTATCTTCAAGCTGGCAAGGTAGTATTACACTCTAAATACTACTCTGATCTTGCTAATAATGGACATGATATATCCAAAATAGTTTTTGTTACAGGGAGTAGCAGGAGCCTGGGCTCGGTCACAATGTAACTAACTGTGCTTGCCTTTGACTCATGGTCTAATAAGCCAGACTCACATCAGAACTGGCTTTGGTAATCCTTTCCTTCTGGAACCACAGAGATCCAAGGTTCTTGGAGTTAGAGGAAGTCTGAGTCCACCACAGAGACATAGTGGGGGGGACCCCTCCTCAGAACAGAAGAGGATGAGGTTAACTGTAGCTTAGTCTAGAAATGTCTCCTACACTCCAAGGCTGGGATGCTTGAAAGTTCCATCCAGGCAATGGACAAGAAGACTGAGTTGGCACTGAAAGATGAAAACAAGTGGCAGATGGTGCTGAGGAACATCCCGGGACTAAAGAAATGTGGTTCTCAGAAAGGGAAGAGGAGAGATATTGGCAAAGTCTTACTCAGCAACTGTGACAGCCTGGCCAGAGAAAGCTGCACGATACAGCTGAGAATGCATCTGTGGTATCAGGGGTACTGAGGGGCTCAGACACTCACTGTTCTGTCACCTCTTCTCATCTCCTTTACCATACCCACAGTAAATGGCCCTGAAAACCAGGCTGGACTGGTCAGGAAAGGCAAGGGATGAAAGAAATTAGAAAGTAGTCCCAGCTACTGTATAGCATAGAGAACTCTACTTAGTATCTTATAATATCCTATAATGCAAGAGAATGTAAAAAAATACACACTCACATATATGTACATATGTATATATGTATGTATTTTGGCCCTGCCACATGGCTTGTAGGATCTTAATTCTGCACCAAGGATTGAACCCATGCCGCCAACAGTGAAAGTGTGGCGTTCTAAACACTGGGCCACCGGGAAATTCCCTATATATTTTATGTATATGTATAACTGATTCACTGTGCTGTATACCTGAAAGTAACACACCACTGTAAATCAACTATATTTCAATACAAATTTTTTTTAAGTCCCAGAAACCTGAGGAATTGCCATGGCCAGGCTTTTTTCAGTAATAAGTAGTGACAAGTTGTGACAGAGTCTCTTGGGTATATTGTCCCAGACTGAATCCAGCCCAGTAGAGCAGCAGGAGAGGTGTGGGGCCCAAGTGACCTAGGATTTGTGTGGCCTGAGCCCCATTGGTTCTTGCCTTCCCCAGGTGCTAGAGGTAGTGCGAGCCAACTATGACACACTCACACTGAAGCTGCAGGATGGCCTGGACCAGTACGAGCGCTACTCGGAGCAGCACAAGGAAGCTGCCTTCTTCAAAGAGCTGGTGAGTGAGCCTTGTCTCTGTCTCTGCCTATGTCTGTGGAGGGCCCTTCCCCACCACTGGGTTCTACTGTACAGGTGGGTACAGGCTGATGAAATAAGATTGGAGGGGCCTGATTAGATTGGGTTTGCCACTTCTGTCCCACAGCAGTCCAGGAAGGACCAGGTGGTGAGAGACGAAGATACTCACCAGGGTACTGGTGCCAGGCTGGGAAGGGTGAGAAGCCTGAGGCAGCAGTGCCCACCCCTCCTCTGCAGCCATGGAGATAACCCTGTGCAGCTTCAGCTAGGCCTGAAGTTTGATGTGCAGTCCCAGTGGCAGCTCTGGCTCATTACCCCTTATCCTGCCTGTCCTCAGAGCAACTAATGAGAGTTGATTCTTCTCCTCCTTATGTAACCACTTTCCTAAATTCCTAACTGGTTCCTGGTCTGAGTGCCTTTCCAATCTAGTTCTCCAGTCTTCACTCCCTACCTGCGTTCCCACTCTCCATTCACTCAGCTTCCTGCAGTTCCTCCCTTGGCCATCCGAAGCCAGTGAACGCTGTTCCGTCTCCTCTTCCACCTCACGGTTGACATCTCCACAGAACTGGACTACCCTATTAGTGGTCCCTTTTCTGCCCTGCACTTAGAAGTTGCCCTCAGGAAAAGCCCAGTCTCCTTGTATACTCTGGTCTGGGGTCTGAGACCTGGGCACACATGCCTCTGTACCCACTTCCCATGTCCTAAGACCTCCCACTGCCAGGGCAGAATTTGCATCAGCCCAGCTTTTTACTTACCCATGCCTAGTCTGTGATGAAGGTGCTAGACTTCAGATCATATGTCTTGTGCTAAACCCAGCCCAGCTCTGACCCCAACATGCCATTCCTGGGATTTGGGCCTTCCCCAGGATGAGGCATATGTACTCTGAGCTGAGATAGTGGGGAGCAGGGAAGCCACTAGTGTAAGGAGATTAGCAGAATACAGTACTTTTATGGGGTGGTCGGCAAGTCTTCAAGTTGATCTAGGGATCGGGTCTTAAGAGATTAAGTTACTGGGAGATGAAGAGGACTGAGGAGGAAAAACATCAAAAGCCGTCTTGAGGCTTTGGGGCACTAGTCTGCGCCTTACTTGCGCCTTCGCATAGCTGTACCACTGGCATAGGGGAGCTCAGAGAGTCTGGTTAGGTTTGGAACTAATGAACTTGGGCTGCCTGCTGTTTGCCCTGCTGGTCTTTCCTGTTTCCTGCCTGATGACTTCATTATGTTTCCCATAGCACAGCAGAGATGAAAGAAAAGCTTCCTGGGCTTTGGGGCCTAAGACAGATACATGTTCTTTGTCTGCTTCCTCCCCTGCTTTGTCTGTAGGTCCGTGTTCACATCTATTTCCAATGAATGAATCCATCTGCTGATTACTCTTAGAATCCACTCAGAGCAGGGAGTTCGGCCCTCCGACTCCTTTCCCCTGCTGACACAAACAGGACTTCCTGAAAGGTTCTCGGTCTCTGGGTAGAAAGCCGTCAGTAGAGAGAACGTGGTGAGAATACAACCAGACTTTCCCCTAAAGTGGGCAGGCATCTTTGGTGTATGGAGAGTGCTGGCCTAGGAGCTAAGAGATCTAGGTCCTGTTCCCACAGCTGGGACTTGCTGGCTATGTGACCTGTTCCTGGATGTTGGCCTCTTTGGGTTGTACTCCTGCCATCCGTGCCAGACAAGGGCTACACCTGCAAATGTCCTTTCCAACCAGAAAAGTAGATACATACAGAGGGAGGTTGAGGAGATGTGAAAAACGCCTACAGAGAGGGGAGCTCCAGAGCAGGAATTTTCTGGCCTTAGTTTCTCCTCCTCCATTAGACCACTGACCAGACCAGTCCCCCTCAGCCTGGCCAAGGCAAGGCCAGAGGCCTGACCTCGGCACTCCTTCACTGTCTCTGCTTGTCTCTGCCTCATGGGGTGCTCAGATCCTCTTCTCACATCCACTCGAATTCTTTCTCTCAGCCTCTCTTTTCTTCCTGCCATCACAGAACTGTTCGCTCATTTACCTGCAGGGATGATAGATGCTAAGAGTTCATTTCCTGAGAGAGAAATTTCTAGCACTGCACTTGGCCTTGTGCTTCAGGCACTGCCTTTACTGTTGGTAATGGACTTTCTCCTGTTTTTTCTCTGCCTGTGCCTTCCCACCTCCCCTCACCTTTTCCCAGGTTCGATCCATTAGCACCAACGTCCGGAGGAACCTGGCCTTCCACACACTCAGCCAGGAAGTCCTGCTCAAGGAATTCTCTACTATCTCCTGAAGCTGCCACGCTTACCTGAGCAGCCACTGACTGCCCTTACCCACGAAGCTTCTGGGCTGGAGGGTGGGCCAGGGGAGAGGGCCTGTTCCCAAGGTTGGAGAAAAACACAGACACAAGTTCTATCAGTGGAGGCCGCGCTTCACTGGAGCTTGGACAGCAGGGGCCAGGATGGGCAAGCAGGGATAATCTTATTTGGGGAAGGGATAGGTAGGCACAGGGTGACACCTCCAGAAATGTGGGGATTTCTGGGGTGGGCTTTCTGGACAACCCCTCATATTTCCAATTGAGATTACAAGTTATGGCTACTAACTGTCAGGAGCTGTTGGGCAAGCTTCAGGGTGATGCCCACATCCATGGGGTCAGTGGCTCACCTAGGCTTCTGAAAACAGACTAACTCTCAGATGTAGGTGGAGCCAGTTCTGCTTCCTTTGAGCCCAGGGCTGAGCTGGACCTGAAATCTGTGTCCCATGCCTCACCGGCACTTTGTCCAGTCATTAGGACACTTAGCTCAGGCCTTGGGTGGAGTAGTTATGGGGTACCTTCTTTCTGTTTTCTGAATCCAGAGGTGACTCCTCTGCTGTCTGGCCACCACTTTCTGGATTTGATTCCTGCCTTCCAGTCCATTGACCCTTCAGCACTATAGGGTCACAATCTTAGCTTTTCATTTTCAATCTGGTTTAAACTGTCTTTAGGGTATGTGTGTGAAATAAACATTGACAGGTTTTCTGAAGCCCTCAGGTGCCTACTTTGCTGGTTCCCTTTCCAGCAGTTTCCCCACCTCCTTAGCCACCCCTTCCTGTAGGAGCCTCTCTTGCCTCTACTGAGCTCCCCTCCACATGTTCCACCCCCTCACCCGGCTGTTGTTTACATCCAGCCTGCCTGAGAATTTCCTCTGGGGAGGAATCTGTTCCTGCGGTGGTCTGGTGCCTGCAAAGGAGAGAGCTTGCCAGGGCCAGGCTCTGGAACAAGCCAGGTGAACATCATGGAGAGGCCGACCTTTGGAAAGCTGGCCTGTGTTTCCTCCTCTGGACAGCCTCCATGGGACTACTGCTGTAGGCTTTCCCTGCCCCACAGCTGCCTTTGAAGTAACTGCTCCTCTGAGACCCTCCCTTTCTAAAGCACTTTTTAAAGCCGCCAGGGTGGTAGAGAGCAAGCAGCATAGGAAGAATCTGGAAGTAAATGCCAGAATCCAGCCAAGAGAGCAGGTCTAGGACCTCCCAGGCTACTCTTCCACTTCAGGGGTCTTTGGGATACTTGCCCTTCCTGGGAACCAGAGTTCCAGCTCCAACACTGAGCAAGTTCCAGAGAATCCACATCGTGCTGCCATGTATAATTGTAGATTATTAAGATATCAGGGGCTGGGTCATCTCTGATGTCTAGATGGATAGTTCAGCCTAGGGCATTTAGTGTTTTCCACATTGATGAACCTCAGGAGCAGGAGCTGGAAGATGGTGGCAAGTTGAAGTTATTAAAAATTAATTTGTATGGGACAGACTTTCTAGTGTCTTTTCTACTTCTCCTTAATCTCTGTTACTTAGAACTCCTTCCTTAATGACGGAGTTAAGGTAATCTCCCAGGTGCTGGTCTCATCTGGCTAGGGAACCCCTTATAAGCTCTGTTCCTCAGTCTCCTAGTCTTAGTGGAAGCCAGTTCAGTTCAGAAGTTGTAGCCTTCATTGCCTTTTGAGTGGAAGGAGGAAGAGAATCCCTCTACCTCCACATGTGGTGTTAAGGAGGCGAACCAACCTATTTGGGCTGCTTCTAGATTCCTTTCAGGCTTCCCTGTGAAGTGAACAAAGGCAGGTCCAGGGCAATAAACAGAGCACTTCTTGCCCTCCATTTTAAGGACCCATCTCTTGGCCCATTTAAATATGCCCACGCTCAGAACTCCACATAAGAATCCCATCTTTTCCTGGAATTTAACCCCCAAAGGAACTGCCCATGCCCTGTCCCTGCACCCATGTCTGTACCAGGTCTGTGGCAGACCCTCCAGAGCCAGGGGAAAGCCAGGAGTTGGGCACTGCTCCCAAAATAATCCTTCCTTCAGCTACTTGTCCCTTTCTCATGCCGGAACTCTCACCACAATTCCTGCTGGGTTAATTGAATCAAGTGCTTGAAAATTAATCCAATTGAAAAGATTAAATGTGCTGGGGTCACTTCGGCTGAAGCTTTCCGGCTCAGCTGGTTACTCCTCTGGGGGAGCAATTGGGTAGGCAGGATTACCTGGGACACTGCCACCATACCATGAAGACACATCAGACATTGCCCCCCACCAATTCTCATGGCATTTGGGGGGTTCATGGGGTTGGAGCCCAGGAAGCATTGTGGGGAAGGTCAGACAAGTAGGCTCAGCCATTCAGTCGCCATTACCGGGAGCTGGAGATAGCCCAGCCCTATGCCTGCCCCTTGCTTCAGAAAAGGAGCTAATCTAAGGGAAGGAGCCTCATAACAAGGACATTGCTCCCCACCTTTGCCTGCATCCCCAGACCCCTTAATTATTTCTCAGATCCACTGGAAATCAGAGGGAATCTAGGAGAGCGCAGGTGATGGAATAGAGCAGGGCAGGAAAGTTGAAAGAGAAAAAAGGAACAAAAGAGCAAGGAAGTCTTGAGAAACTGACCTGGTTCAGTCTTTATTTTCTTTTTCTTCCCAGTTGGCTAGCAGAGGTCATTAGATCATGGAAGAAGGCACCCTGAGAGCAAGTAGGGCCCAGAGACAGGGTTGTGCAGTGGGTGAGGGTAGGGGTCCTTATGAGAGAAAACTATAGTCCACTGGCCTGAGATGAGCCTGCTTTAAAGGCTGGCTGACCTTTTTACATTCCCATTCCCCCTTCAAGAGGGCTGGGCAGTGGTGGGGGACACAGAGACTCACACATCGGCAGAGAACCACAGAGAAAATAGGGGCTGGCCAGTGCTGAGGGTAGGAGCAGGAGTGCTGAGAATCGGCCGGGGAATCCTCACAGTGGGGCCTTTCTGGCCCTGCACCTTCCTCTACCCCCAAGACCCCGGGGTTCAGGTTTAGGGGATAGTGTTGCCAGAGAGCTGGTCTCCTTCCCCGCACTTCTCTGCTCACCCTTTCACCGGGTGCCTCCTCCGAGCTGCAAAGAGGAGGGGGCGGGGGTAGGGGGAACCAATCCCGGCAGCGCCAAAGGGGGGAGGTGGCGGTGACAGCCACGGGGAGGGGGCGGGAAGAGAGGCGAGAGGCGGCTCGGCTCCAGCTCCGCGCTCTTCTCCGCTCTGCCTCCGGCTCTGCACTCACCCACTGCCCAAGCCTGCCGCTCCTGCCCTAGTACCCCTAGGTGGGCCCTAGACGCCGGAGATCCCCTGGGTCCTCGCCCCAGCCCGAACTCTCCGTACCCCGGCCCCCAAGAGCGCGGTACGCCGCCAGGGGGCGCCGTGTGAGCTCCCTATCCCGGCCACCGGGCGCCCCCTCCCACAGCCCAGGTGGGGACGGGAGGGGGGCGCCGGGGGCCATGCGGGGCCAGAGCCGTAAGGAGAGTTTGTCCGATTCACGAGACCTGGACGGATCCTATGACCAGCTAACGGGTGAGTCTGTGGCTTGGGGGTCGGGGGCGGAGGAGGGTAGATTCCATCTCCCCTAACCCTTAAGCTCCTGTGACCCCTGCCAGGCCCTTACCCACACTCTGACCCATTACCAGGCACCCTCCCAGCAATTCTGGGCAACAGAACACTGAGGTTCAAAACCTTGGGTCCCGCGGGGGATGGGGATTCAAGGGAGAGCAGGTGGGCAGAGGCAGCAGGTGTGGGAATGCGTGACACAAGGCTAGGAGGGGGTCTAGAGTGGGAGGTGTTACATGTGGAGCTCCTGTCATTCTGTGTGTGTCTGTGTATATATGTGTGTGTGCGCCTCCCACAGCTGGTTGCCATGTGCCCTGGGCTTGGTGACAGCCAGAGTTAGTGTGATTGCTTGTGACTGTGCAATTGTATGGTCCTGTCAAATGTTTCAGTGAGGTTGTGTAGGACCCAGATTGTACTGATGAAGTTGTTTTGAGCATGTATCTCTGTTCTGTGTGCAACTCTGCTTTGAGTGTGTGATTCTGTATGAAATGCCATGTGACTACCAGTATGTGTCAGGTTTTCACTTTATGGTGGTATGCCTGTTTGTAAGACTTTGTGATTGTGAACCTTCTGGGACAAACATGTGTTAAAGTGGGCTGTGTTGTGTTTTGTGATTGTGAGACTGGTTATATTGGTGTTTGATACTGATTGTGTACTTCATGTGGTGATGTCTGCAGTGGGGCTCTGTGTCTGTGACAGATCTTACCCTTGCTGCCTCTCTGGCTTCCTGGTGCAAAAATGGGTCCTTAGTGCACACCACTGCTTCTCCATGTTTTCCACAAACAGTCCAGTGGACCCAAGGAGGGACTTGCATCCACCCACCCAGCCTGGCTTTCAGGAGTGACACCCAGCTCTTGTGGGGAGGCTTTGGTTAATGCTGGGTCAGTGCCCCCACCCAAAGTATTTAGAGATCATTCTTAACAACTGAAGCTCCTTCAGCCCCCAACAGCCCTCCCAAAACTTCACCCAAACCTGGAGGAAAACACACCCTCTTGCTTCCCCTCTAGACCCAGAGATAGAAGCTCTAGGCCTGGAAAGTGCTGTGTGGCCTCTTCTTATAAGTATCTTCCAAACCACTTTGCTGCCCAGGCATCCTCTCTCTCCCACACTGGGGAGATATGTGAGACCAGTACATCTGTGCCTGTGCATATTCCTGGGTTTGGTAGGCAGATCCATGTGTTTGTGTGGGTGACTGTGTCACCTTGTGTACATTTCCATGTGCGTGTGTTTCTGTCTCATTGTGCAGCCAACCCAAGAACTCCAGCAGAGAACAGGAGGAGGGAGACTGTCTCCCCTGTGTCTGAAGACAAGCTGAGAAGGTGAAGGGAGGCCAAGATCCATACCTGTCTTGAGAGGAGTGAGGTTAAGACTTGGGGATGCCAAGAGGACGAGGTTTGACTCACCCACCCCGGAGAGGTTCTAGTCCCTAAGCCCAGACTCCCAGAAGAGGGAGCTCTTCCTCTCAGGCAGGCCTCAGATGTGACCTAAATGAGCTTCAGACCCCTGTGGATTCCAAAGGTCCAGCTGACAAGCTCTGCTTTGAACTCTGTTCTCAGTAGCAAGGGCCTCAGGGCCCTTATTAGCACTACATCAGTCAGTGTTTGCTTCCTGCTTTAATTGATCCTCTGCTTTGCTTGGGCTTCCCTGATAGCTCAGTTGGTAAAGAATCCACCTGTGATGAGGGAGACCTAGGTTCGATCCCTGAGTTGGGATGATCCCCTGGAGAAGGAAAAGGCTACCCACTCCCGTATTCTGGCCTGGAGAATTCCATGGACTGTAGAGTCCATGGGGTGGCAAAGAGTTGGACACGACTGAGTGACTTTCAGTGGAATCATCCCCTCCCCACTTGGCTGTTTGAATCAGAGATTAGGTAGAAGTGGGGAAGCCCTTGTACTGGAAGATGAAGGAATGAAAGTGTGAATGCCAGCTCTGTTTGACTTTTGCTCTCTGGGCCTCACTTCTCTCATCTGTAAAATGGGAAATACTACTTTCTACCTCCCTGTCTCCCAAGGGAAATGGAAATTTCAAAAGTTGACAAGCATCAAAGAATTGTGTTCCACGTCAGCATCCACACGACTTGGAAAGTGGGAATAAAGACTACCAAGAGCTCTCCTTTCGAAGGAGGGCTCATCTTTAGCAGGAGATAAATGGGGTTGGGAAACCAGTATTAATGCGTTGGGTGATGCTTGAGCTGAAGCCCGAGGAGAAGTCGTTGTCCGCGGTGCTGAACCACGTGAAAGGCGGAAGTGCAGCACTGCTTTTCAGGTTTCCAATGCTCCTTGTGCAGGCGGGATTCCTTGGATCGAACCTGGGGGTGTTCTTCGATTTCAGTCATCCAAGCCTATCAGGCTGACAGGGAGGAGGGGGCGCTAAAATCATACCTCAGGGCATCCTGGGTTGCCCCAGCCGCTTTCTTTACTCCCACCCCAGGCTCAAAACAAATCTGAAAGAGACGAGGAAAAACCAGTCTGAGCCCCACCCCGCATTCATCCCCTCCAGTCTTCCCAGCCTGTCGGGACCATTTGACAGTGCGACGAGGTGAGAAAAGGCAGTAATCAGCAGTCGTTCTGTCCAAGCTGGAATCAAGGAAAGAACTGAAGAAGATGGAAGAGTTGGGACCTGGCTGGCCAAGGCCTAAACTCGGTCCCGGTCTGAGATCAGAGTCGCTTCTGTTTGGCCATAAATATTGTTCCGAGATTGGGGCGCCCCCGTGTGGTCTTAGTGAAACCTTGCTTGCAGAGCTGATTCCAGATGGGGATGTGGCCAGATTTGATTCCAGGAAGTTCAGAGGTGACTCTCACCTCCTAAATGTAGGATTTTCAGCCAAAAAATATGGAATCCAAGTCGGAGGAGTGGGATCCCCGTAAGCTCCGTTAGGTGGTGNTCTACTAGATCCTGCCACCAGAGGCATGGGTGATTTAGGACATGGGTCTCTGAAGGGTGAGGGTAAGGGTTAGAGGGAAGAGGAAGGTCCATGGACAGGGCAACTGGCTGAATGGTCATCCATCTGTCCATCTGTGAATCAGCAGCAGAGAGGAGGGAGATGCTGCTATGCTGCCTCTTTCAATTCAAATAGTCTGGCTTGGCATCAAAGGCTTCATGGAATTCACCCCCTTTTTGATCTTATCACTCATAGCTCCCTTAATACGAACTAAGCTGCAGTCACTCAGGATTCCTTAACCCCCATACACGTTGGAGAGACAGACTGAAGGAGCTGGCAGATCACTGGTTCTGGTTCAAGTCTTGGTCGATCTTTTATCATCTGTATTGTCATGGGAAAGTCACTTCTCTTTGAGCTTCAGTTCCTTCATCTGCAAAATGGGTATAGTTCTACTCTATATGAGAACTAAATGAGATAACATGTGCAAAGTATCAAGAATATAAAGCATGCTCAGTAAATGTTGGGCCCTTTGGTAAGGCAGACTGCCGATCTTTCAGCCATCCTTAAAGAACTAGCTCAAAAAATACCCTTTCCAAGTTTTTCCTGGGCTCCCAGTTAGAGCTCATTTCATGGCCTGTTCTTGAATAGTTCCTAGTGGACACACAACAAATATTTTTTGAAGGAATAGTTGCCTTATAGTTCTGTCAATGGCTGTCTCTCCCTCTCAGGAAGTGAGAACCCTGTTTGGTTCACTTTTGTTGCACTGGCTCAGAGCCTGGCATTCAGTTTGTATAGGTCCAATATTTTTAATATCTTTGCCCTCTAGGAGCTGAGGATCTAATTGAGGAAACAGGATTGATCCAGAAAGACCTGAGTTCAAATTTGCAACATCCTTTCTTAGCTAGTTGACCTTGGATGAGTTCCTTTACTTCTCTGGGCCTCATTTACCTCATCAGTGAAATGGGCACAATACTTTTTATCTGCCTGCTTCATGGGGTTGTCATGAGAAGCCATGGAAGTAACAATGTTTGTAGAAATGCTTTATAAATTGTTAAGAGCTGTAGAAATGTAAGCAGGGGAATGTCTGTTATTAATAGCAGCAAACAATTATAAACAGTTACTCTGTGCTTGGAATTATTCTGACAGCTTTCCATGTATTAGTTAATTTGGTAGAAAACTGAAGCACACAGAGATTAAGAACTTGCCCAGTTAATTGCAAGTGGCAGATCTAAACCCAAGGAGCCTGGCACCCTCATCCACACTATTTCCTACCATGCTATGCTGCCTCCTTTTACTGTTCCCACTAATAACATTACAGATTTAGGTTCTGAGTTTTGAGGGTCCAACAGTGAGTACAGTAGAATTTCAGGTAGCTAGGAGCCTGCTGAGGGCTGGAGGTTCTGAAGAAAAGGGAATTTAAGCTGTCCCTAAAGGACAGGTTTGGAGAAGGAAATGGCAACCCACTCCAGTGTTCTTGCCTGGAGAATCCCAGGGACAGGGGAGCCTGGTGGACTACCACCATCTAAGGGGTCGCACAGAGTCGGACACACTTAGCAGCAGCAGCAGCAAAGGACAGGTAAGAATGTAGGACAGGAGAGCAGAGGCTGGGCACTCCAGGCAGAGGGACTAGCAGGAGCAGAGGTAAGAAACCGCACTGAGTTTTCTGGGTTTGGGGGACAGTGAGGAGGTCAAGCTGTCTCAAAAAAGAGATCTGCTGATGAGAGTAGGGGAAGGGTATTAAAAGCCATATATGGATTTTGGATGGTGAGAGGGAGATACTGAATATTTGCTAATTTTATTTGTAAACCCCTCAAAGGTGTGAGAGACCAAAAACAATCCCTGAGTTGACTTCTTCCTGGAGGAAGGAGAGGGGGAGGGGCAAGCTCTTGCCCAGTCATTCCCACACCTTCCCAAGGATGTTGGGAGAAGGAAGGGATAAGATACATGGTGTGAGATGAAGGCCTGACCCCCAGTGGTGGCCTTGTAGAACTGCAGATCCGTGAACCTCAAATGAAGCAGTAGGGACTGCCACCCATCCCCAAGTTGAGTTCAGTCACTCAGTCCTGTACGACTCTTCGCGACTCCATGGACTGCAGCATGCCAGGTTTCCCTGTCCATCACTGACTCCCGGAGCTTACTCAAACTCATGTCCATCAAGTCAGTGATGCCATCCTCTGTCTTCTCCTTCCTCCCGCCTTCAATCTTTCCCAGCATCGGGATCTTTTCAAATGAGTCAGTTCTTTGCATCAGGTGGCCAAAGCGTTGGAGTTTCAGCTTCAGCATCAGTCCTTCCGATGAATATTCAGGACTGATTTCCTTTAGGATTGACTAGCTTGGTCTCCTTGCAGTCCAAGAGACTCTCAAGAGTCTTCTCCAGCACCTCAGTTCAAAAGCATCAGCTCTTCAGCACTAAGCCTTTATGGTCCAACTCTCACATCCATACATGACTACTAGAAAAACCATAGCTTTGACTAGACGGACCTTTGTTGGCAAAGTAGTGTCTCTGCTTTTTAATATGCTGCCTAGGTTGGTCATAACTTTTCTTCCAAGGAGTAAGTGTCTTTTAATTTCATGGCTGCAGTCACCATCTGCATTGATTTTGGAGCCCCCCAAAATAAAGTCTGTCACTGTTTCCATTGTTTCCCCATCCATTTGCCATGAAGTGATAGGACCAGATGCTATGATCTTAGTTTTCTGAATATTGAGTTTTAAGCCAACTTTTTTACTCTCCACGTTCACTTTGAGGCTGGCACACAGTCATCTCAGAGCTGTATAGGGAAGGAAGGGTCCTTCTGGGGTTAATCCTCCTAAACTGGGCCTCCTGTGTGGGCAAGCTGTCTATGAAGGGAGCCACTATAGTGTAGTATAGTGTAAAGTGCAGGCTCAGTCAGGATGGCTGAAAATTGAAGATCTGACACTTACTGATCTTGGAGATTTGCTTAAACTCCTTTTGCCTAGTTTTCCCACCCATAACAGTACCTCATTCATAGGCTTATTGTGTAAATTCAGTGTGATGATGTCACACTGCACATTATCTACCACATACTGAGTCCTTCACCAGATGTGGCAGTCACCCAGAGGCTGGTGGCTTCCGGTCCTTGGCTCAGCAAGCCTCTCTCCACCTGCTACCACACACCACCAGCTGAAGGGAGAGCAGAAGATGGGGGAGGAGCTCCAGGAATGCCCCCAGGCCAGGTGGCTCTCTTGGAAGGTTCAGGTTTCCCTCTAGCCCTAGGTTTCTCCTGTCAGCTCTGTGAAGATCCCCAAAGAGCAGGCAGGACTTTGGCAGCCCCAGAGTGAGGCCCCTGCCAGAAGAAGGGAAGAGCACACCCTTCCATTCCTGATCTTCCCAACCCAGGGATTGAACCCAGGTCCCCCACATTGCAGGTGAATTCTTTACCAAATGAGCTATCAGGGAAGCCCTTCCTCTCCCAAGGAGATTGATTCTCTGGGTCCTAAAGTCAGCTTCAATGAATGGACCCTCCCTAGAGGGTCATGTTAGGGCTAAGCGGCCTTTATCCCCTGCCCAGGCTATTGGACCTAATCCTCCCTCCCCTGGACCTCAGTTTCCCTGTCTGTGGCCAGGGGGAAGAAGAGTGCTTCCCACTTCTTAGTCTCCATGGCAACCTTGATCAGTGTAGGTAGTGTCCTCCTGACTGGAGAGGTCACTGCCTTCTCTTCCCTTATGTTTTCATACAGTTTCATGCAGATACAATTACACAGCCACTGCAGACCCATACTCCTAATTAGAGGATACATCCATATTACCAATCTTCAGACCCCTACATCACAACCCTGCTAAAATATAGATACCTCACACTCTATACACACTCAGAAATACTCCAATACACTCACACACACCACAGACACCCAGGTTACATACCATATACACCACACACATCCTAAGACAGGTGCACAATCGTGTAAACACACACAGAGACATATATAAGAGGTACACATTCTCTGCACACAAACACAGGAATATACACACATGAAGACACCCAGACACCCATAACATATTCTTATGCATGTACAGCTCCTAGTTTCTGTCTTTTACACACACACACACACACACACACACGTACACACACACTGCCCGCCCCTGACTTCTAAGCATAGGTCTTCCCTCTGCCCCTTTATTTGGCACAGAATAGCCACAGGGTGTCTGAGGGAAGCTGTCCTCAGGGGTAGAGGCAAGTTACTGCTCCTCCTCTGGCCTGGCCTGGGCCGTATCCTTCACACCAGAAGCTCCGGAGGAGATATCAATCTATAGGCTGAAGTGGTCCCCGCAAAGAGGAAGAGGCTGTGGCTGGGAGGCCTGTGGCTGGGAGGCCTGTGGGGAGGCGGGGTAAGGGGGGAGAGGGAGGAGATCCGGGGAAGGATCAGGAAGGGAGACTGCAGGCGGTCCTGCTTAGTCTGGGGAGCCTGAGGGGGAGGAAGTGTGAGTAAAGCAGGCCAGCCTCAGCCTGGGGGGCCATGCCCCAGGCCCACCATGAACCTGGAAGGGCTGGAGATGGTTGCTGTGCTTGTGGTCCTCGCCCTGTTTGTCAAGGTCCTGGAACAGTTTGGTCTCTTTGAGCCTGTCTCCTTGGAAGGTAACACAGGTATCTGGGCATGTCTGGTCTGCTGGCTAGAGGGACAGTGCCTGCAGGGTTGGGGACGTTATGACTAGGGTGGGGGCTGCAGGGGTAAGCAGGTTAGTGATGGGATGGGGCATCTGGGGGAGGGGAAGAGAGAAGGTGGGGAAGTAGGACATCATGGAGAGGTAAAGAGGGGGACTCAAGGGGTGGATCTGGGGAGGAAGAGAGGGAATCTGGAGGACTGGGTGTCTGAGGGAGGTGAGAAAAGAGGGCCAGGAGGCAGAGAGGTGGTGAGGGGTACAGCATGGGGTACTGGGACTGGGGATAAGGAGAAACTGGAGGAATGAGGAGAAGTCTGGAGACAGGCAGAGGTATCCAGAATAGAGGAAGGAGGTTCCAGGAATCCTGAGATAACACCAGACTTCTGTGGGGGCGGTCCCCTTTTGGGGTCATGGACCCACAATGGCTCTGAAGATGTGTGTGACTCTCCACACCTCCATCCTTGCAGGTTTGGGTCACAGTATGTGTGGACTCAGTGTGTGAGAGATATAGGGGGTGGTGTGACTGGGTGTTCATGTGTGTAAGAAAGGATAAAATGTGTGACTCCTTGAACCTGTGTATGTGACAGCGATGTGATTGAGTGTGTCTGAGCAACAATGTGTGTAGCTTTATGACATGGCAAAGATACCTGAGGGGCACAGAGTGTGTGGCTGAGCCTCTCAGAGTAAGTGTGTGTGTGTGGCTGTTCCCAGAGTTCCTGAGGATATGCCAGCTCCATACCCAAGGGAAAGGATGGGATGGGTTCTAGAGGGACAGGAGTTGGGGATACTGTGACTGAAACATTCATAGATCAACTCTGGTAGGAGGGTGAGGGTGGATCAGATCAGGGACCCTGCTTCCCAAGACCCCCTGCCTCTCTTAGGTCCTCTCAGGATCTGAGGGCAGAATGGGCTGCAGAGCCTAGACATTGTGGGTGGGAAGTCAGTTCTCCATCTGACCCCAAAGTCAAGTGGGAAGAGTGATACTGAAGGTAGAGAGGGGAACGTGTTCTGCTTTCTCCAGGGATTTTTAGCCTCTCATTTTTCATACCAAGAACTGTGCAGCTTCATAGCATGGCTGTTCCCCAGTTCCATTATAGACAGGAAAACAGGCAAGAACCATGATAAGAGGACTGCAGGGTAGACACGTGGGAGAACTGAAAAGATGTAAAGGGAGTTGAGGTCAAAAAGAAGGCTCATTAAGTGCCTGCTTTAGGATTCAGTAAGAGCAGAAAAGTCTTAGTCTACCCTCCATCCTCTGCTGCATTTATTGGAGTGGGGTGAGGTGCAGGGATTGGTGTTAGATGCATTGAGATTCATTCAGTCCTGAAAAGATGAAGTCAGTCGGAATCTAACTTGCCATCCCCTTTAGATTGTTGGTGCAAGAAGGTGGTGGACATCCAAGGAAACATAGGCATCCTGTCTGCTGAAGGCACCCCCTTTCTCTCCCCAGTTCAGAAGAGCCTAGAGGAGACTGAGTCCTTGAAGCAGGCAGTGGACCAGATGGGGGCATGTGTGAAGAGGGGGAGGCTGGGAGAGGCGCGGGAGCCATCCCCCAGTCCAGAGGCTACTATACCACCGGAGGCCCCAGGCACAATAGGCTTTGGGAAACCAAAGTCTGGGCTAATGGAGCCCTGGGCCAGGGGCCAAACCGTCATCGATCACCCACCCAGCTCACTGCCTCCCTCCCTCTACTCCATAGTTCTGGGGAAGAGAGGACAAATGGAAGAGAGAGGAGGTGCCAACTTCAAGCAATTCCCTCCTGGGAGCAGAGCATCTTCCTGAGGGTGGAGCCTGGCTTGGGAGATGGGGCCTGCAAGGGAGCTGGGGTGTCACCCTACCACTAAAGGAAGTTGGGCCCCTCCAGGAATGGACTGAAGCCAACTTCAGTCAGTGTGCCAGGTCCAGTGAGCTCTGGCCCTGGAGTCTGGAGGTGGGTACAGCCAGGAGACAGACAAAAAGGACTTGCAGGATCTCCCTGGGATACAATTAGAGCCAAAGGATATGTAGGTAAGTAAGGGGAAGTGAGGAGAACTGTGATTTGTGGGTTCTGGATAGTCCTACATGACAACAAAATACTCATTTCCAAGGACTGTCATTGCCTCAAAGTTTGCTATCATTTCACCATCAAAAAGTAAGTCCTACTGGACAGGACTGGGAGGGGACACACTTTTAGGGTGGATAAATTAGCTGAGAACTCTATTCTGCTGGCATGAAGATTCTAGGTGCCTTGAAATGAGGGACTATAGGAAAGAAAGGTGGGTGTGCCCAGGGCAAATGCAGGTTCTGAGGGTCAGGTGCTTAGATATGTGGTACCATGGGCACCTAGGTCACAATATGATATGAGCATGATGACCATGATGCCCCAAGGTCATTGTGTGTTCTTTGTGTGGTTTGATCGATCATGCTCTGTGTAGGATGGCCTATATGGCCTACATGTCTGTTTGGCTTTTCCTGGGTCAGTCACATTTATGTATGTTTGTATTAAAGAGTAAGTACTAGGTCAAAGTAGGTTGTCTGTGTCTGTGTCTCTCTGTGTGTGTGTGTGTGTGTGCGTGTGTGTGCATGTGTTGGGAGGCAACTGGGTTTGAGTGAGGTACTGGGTATCAAGCTGTCCCTGTGTGGCATCCATCACTCTGTAATTTATTGTTCTATGTATAAACACCTATCCCTGTATATGTGTGTGTGAGACAGAGGTGTCCTTGGGTTGGACACCTCAGAGGTCCAGCTATGTAGTCCTGGAGCCAAGGACACTGGGTCAACAAAGACTAAGGCCAATATGCCACTTCTCGCCCCCACCATCTTGCTGTCCCCTTTATACAAGGTGCCCGAGCCATCTTGGTGGACCTTCTGTGCCTGTGAAACCGACTGGACTCCCCTAACCGGCCCCAGCTACTCTCTCCACCCCCCATCTTTCCCCAACACCCACCCCCAGCTGGGGTTGATTTGTGATGATGGGGAGGGTACAGGGAATGGAGGGACAGCCGGGTTAATGTTCCCTCCTGGGGTCTTCTCTCTTCCCAGGCCACCCTCCAGGGCCCACTAAAAAAGCGCTGAAGCAGCGGTTCCTCAAGCTGCTGCCATGCTGCGGGCCCCAAGCCCTGCCCTCAGTCAGTGAAAGCAAGTGCCTCTCCTGTGCTTCCGGGGGTGGGGCCCGTGTGTGTCTGGGTTTAAGGAGTGTGAGAGCGCGTGTGGGAGTGACCAACTTGGCAGAGGTGGGCTGGGCGCTGGCTGACCAAAGTGTGAGGGGGCGTGATTACCCAGGGAATGTGTGGGCGTGGTCAGCGTGGAGGTGGGGCCTGAGTGTTTGTGGGCCGTCTGGGTCTGCGAAATGGGCGGGATCTGGATTTGGGGGCGTGGTCACTGTGACTGGCTAAGGTGTCTCTGATCCTGTGTGAGTGTGGCCACGGTGGCAGAGGTGGGACCAGGTGGCTGTGAGGGTCTGTGCATGGAGTTGTTGTCTGGCCGCCCTCCCCGTCCTTGGGCATGTTTTGGACTTGGAGAGGTAGGTCACCAGTGCCATGACTAGACGATCCACGTGTGAGGGCCGAGTCCACCTTCCTTCAGGACCAGCCTGGTCCCAGTTGAGTGACCTCGCTTTGTCTGTAGGCCTCAGTTTCCTCGTTTGGGCCTTGTCCACCTCACAGGATTATACATACTGCATTTGGCAAGCTATAAAGACCCAGTTTGTAGTCATTACTTGAGAATGTCATTGTGTTTGATTCTCACATGGGGGTAGATTCCAAAAAAGGATAGGTGTCATATGCGTAAGGTCCGATTCTGTGTGTCTGTGTTCATTCGTTATGCGTGCCTTTGCGTGCGCGAGGAGATGGGGAGTGTGCATTGTAACAAGCAGGTCTGTGAGGTTTGCTGTGAGTGTGAGGGGCGAAGTGTGTGCATTTGGCCGGGTCTTCCGCTTTCTCGGTGACAGTTCGCTCCCTTCAGCATTAGCTGCCCCAGCCTCCCTCCGTCCCCACAGACCCCGCCTGCTGGACCCAGGTGACTTATTCTCCTGGTGGGGGCGGGGGCGGGGAACTTTGGGAGCCTGGGTTGGGGGCGTCTGCCTGGGGACTGAATGTTGGGAACTGGGGAGGGGCTGAGATGGGGCTGGGGTGGTGGCCTTCTCTAAGGCACATAGGGGTGTGGCAGGAGTTGGGCTATGGATGAGGCTTGGCTGGAGCTGGGCGGGGCATGGCTCGGGCATGGCTGGGATAGGCGGGGCTTGGCTGGAGGGCTCTGTCTGGGCGGGACAAGGGTAAGGCTGGGCGGATCTGAGTTTGGTTAGGGAAGGCCCAGAGTTCCCACCCTCAGAAGCCCTTTCTCCAACCCAGTTTTCCTGCTTCTGTCCTGAGATGAAGATGGGACTGGGGGCCTTCCAATCCAACCAGGGATCAAGGGNGTTTGAATTGTCCACTGTGTGTCACCGGCCCGAGGGTCTGGAGCAGCTGCAGGAGCAAACCAAATTCACGCGCAAGGAGCTGCAGGTCCTGTACCGGGGTTTCAAAAACGTGAGTGCAAAGCAGGACGGGGTCTGTGTAGGACTTTTCTTGCTTCTGAGAGTGAGAGAGATGGAGAGGGGAAGGGACAGCTCCTAGATAGGGGTGCCTGCCAGTTTAAGAAGGGAGCCTGTAAACTGGCCTGTCTGCTCTGTGCTTTTTATTTGTGCGCTTGGGAGAAGTCTTCCCTCCAGTAGAAGAGCTACATGGTGAGCCCCCTAGAGACGTAAAGACATCCCCCCTCTCTGGCAGTCTCTGACCACCGAGGGCGGGGTGGGAATGTGAATGAGCAGATGGGTGGTGAGTAGAAGAGAGTTTCCTTTCTTCCTTCAGTCTGCTTTCCCTCCCCATCCTACCCACAGGAATGTCCCAGTGGAATTGTCAATGAGGAAAACTTCAAGCAGATTTACTCCCAGTTCTTTCCTCAAGGAGGTAAGGAGACAAGTCCTTGGGGAGAAGTTCTGGAGGGGTTGGAAATGCCAAGTGAATGGGGTTGGCAGAGCCCCACAGAGGTAGGGAGGTAGGAAGTCTGCTCCTGTCTGGAAGCCAAGCTTGCTCACCCACACTTATCCTACAGACTCGAGCACATACGCCACTTTTCTCTTCAATGCCTTTGACACCAACCATGATGGCTCAGTCAGTTTTGAGGTAAGCTGGAGGAGGTGGGCCAGGGAAGCATGTTTCCTGGGACTTCAGGGTTAGGCCAAACCCAGAGAGAGGGTTGAGTGAAGGTACCTGAAGACTCATTTCCCCCTGCCTCCTTCCTAGGACTTTGTGGCTGGTTTGTCGGTGATTCTTCGGGGAACCACAGATGATAGGCTGAACTGGGCCTTCAACCTGTATGATCTCAACAAGGACGGCTGTATTACCAAGGAGGTGGGGGGCAACTGAAGAACTGGAGGTGGGGGGTTATTTGTGTATGGGGACGGGCACAGGGCCCCTAGGGGGAGAATGTGACCCACATATGCATCATCAGCAAGGGCCGAGGTCTGCCCCAGGCCCCAGGCCTTCTAGTTAGGAGGCTGGAGGCTCTGAGGAGGGATCCTTTTCTCTCTTGGTCTAACAGGAAATGCTTGATATCATGAAGTCCATCTATGACATGATGGGCAAGTACACGTATCCTGCACTCCGGGAGGAGGCCCCAAGGGAGCACGTGGAGAGCTTTTTCCAGGTGCCTGGGACTGGGCAGGCTGGGTTTTGGAGTAAAAGGAAGGAGGCAAGGTCCCAGTAAGGAACTTACCTAAGTTCTGCCTGCCTCTCTCCTGTCATCCCTCCTCTTTTCTCTACCTGACTACCTTTTTGCAGAAGATGGACAGGAACAAGGATGGCGTGGTGACTATCGAGGAATTCATTGAGTCTTGTCAAAAGGTACAGGGCCCTGCCCTCTACATTTCCCTGATCTGGACTGAGGGCCTGATTCAATGATGTAGGAGAAAGCTCCATTGGGCAAAGTACCATCTCCCTAACTACCCCCAATTCTGAATCCTTTTCCTTCATAACTTGGGGAAGCCTGTCCCTTCCCCACCTCTCTGATTGTCTCCTTCTTCTCTGCCTCTCTCTGTCTCTGAACGTCCCTGTTTCTGAATCAGTGTTCTTCTCCCTTTCTCTGATAAGCTCTTTTTCTTTCTTTCTCTCCAATCTGCCTCTTCCACCATGGCTACAGGACGAGAACATCATGAGGTCCATGCAACTCTTTGACAATGTCATCTAGCTCCCCAGGAGAGGGGGTCAGTTGCCCTGGGGGGACCATGCTCTAGCCCTAGTCCAGGTGGACCTCACCCTTCTCTTCCCAGGTCTGTCCTCATCCTAGCTCTACCCTTGGGGCTATAGAAACCCAAGAGCCTGGGGATTTGGTGGTCCATAACTGCTGGAGCTGAGGAGGGTAGGGAGTGGGCAGAGTGTATCTGTGGGGGTGTTCTCAACTCCTAACAACTCCCCCTTCCTGCCTGAAACTCACTGCCAAGGTTGCCCTGTTATGGGAATTGAGTGGTCCTTCCCCTTCCACCCTGCAACTGAGAAACCACAACACTAGGCAAAATGTCTCCTGCTATGGTGCTTCCCCCATCCCTGATCTCATAAACATTTCCTCTAAGATTCCCTTGTAAAAAGGCTGTTCTGTCCTTGCCACTGACTGGCCTTTTAGGCCAGAGCCTTTGACAGTGCTGTAGGAGGGGGTCAAGAATGTGGAGGGAGTAACCTTGGGCCTAAGCCAGTGGGTAGGCCCTAGGAGGCAACTGCGGTAGAGAGCAGAAAGTCCTGGGGATTGTCAGTGACAACATACCAGGTTATCGCTTTGAGCTCTACAGGTCTGCCACCCCAAGCCATCAGAATATGTGTTTCCAGGCTCTTCAGAAAACCTTGGAAATATCCCCAGAAAATTTCCATATACTCCTCAGTATCCTAGGAGAACTTGGGATCCGGGTTTTGGCAGATCCCTGGAATTTCTCCCTCTTCTTCCTTCCTGTTTGGGTAGTGGTGGTGGCAGCAGGGGGAAGATGGGAGGGAGCTGTCTTGACTGATACCTGCCAAAGTTTCAGCCTACCTTCTCTGATGATTACAACTTAAGTTTTCACTTGCCATTTCCTCTAGACCTGGAGGCATGGGGTAAGTCAGGGAACACCCTGTGGATGCCTTCAGGAGAAAAAGGAAAGAAGGAGGCAGACATAGCATTTGAACCCAGTGTGGGGGCATTTTTGAGAATTTTTGATATACCCAGGCTCTATTCCTGCCTCCCCACATAGCCTCCTCATAGCCTACTCAAAATTTCCTCTTGCTCTAGTCAATCTACCCAGAGATGCCCCTGAGCACACCTGGAAGGCAGGGACCATAGGATCCAGGTCCCACCTCACTGTCAGCAGCCCTGCCACACTGCTACCCTTTAATATATCTGCTTGTCCCATTTAGCTCACTTTCCCAGTCAGCGGTGAATTGAGGTGGAGGGCCCTCAAGGAGCCCCCTTCCCCATAAGAACACTGTTGACTACTTTGCATTTTCGGTTCCTCTGTAATTTTTGTAACATAAGAAATCACCAGATCCAATAAAACACAATGGCTATGCACAGGTTGCTGTCTCTGCCTTTTTGTCCCTCCTACCCCACACATAAACTCAAAAGCCCTAACTCATAGAGCCTTTTAGATCCCAAAGACAATGCCTCCTTTCCTAGAGTATGGCCAACTCTTGGCGGGAGATCAAGTCACATGTTCTGGAAGAGCTGGAAACCTCCTGGACCTTAGAGAGGCTCCTGAATCTCCCTCATCCTTGGAGGAGACAAGGAAGAGAAAGATGATTGATGTCCCAAAGACTATGCCAAGCCAGCTGTCTTTTGGCTAAACATTCTTTCAAGTCAAATCAAGAATTTCTAATTTATATATTAATACATCTTAGTTAATTTCAAAATGCTTTTAAGAGGGGAACTCCCTTTAGGTTCTAATGAAAGTTCCTTTGTGTAAACATTCCAGCTAGTATAGATGTACATCTGTGTCTGTACTCTAGCCAAGAATGATGGGGGAGCAGATGAAGTGGACCAAGGACAGATCACCATGGAGCAGTTGACACAAAGGGTAATAGAAGCTTCCTGAGTAGGGTAGGAACCTTTCTTTGTTCTGCTCCTGGAGAGGGGCTGCCAATGCTAAGTTCCTCCTATCCTTTCTCTAGGGCAGTGTTATGTGGTAACTAAGCTTTACAGACCATATAAGAGGGATCAGGCCTTCTCTTCCAACATTGTACATACACACATTGACAAGATCAAGGGAGGGGTATGGTGTCTAAGAAACAAAACCTTACTTCCAGAGTCCTTCATTTTGTCATCTGTTTTTGCTGCTCACATCATCACATAGCTGTCTGCTCCTTAGGTCCTTGAATTTCTTTGGGTCACAACCCCTCTGTAGGATCTAATTAAATTTGTGGACCTACTGTCTAGAGGGAAAAAATAGCACAGTTTTCCATATATTTTTGTATCCCTGAAGCCCATCCATGGGCCCTAATTAAGAACCTGTGATCTAGTCCACCTCTCAGTCTTCCACTGTACAGAAGAGGAAACAGGCCCAAAGAGCAGAGAGGACTTGCTCAACATCAACAGATGAGTTTATAGGAGGGTTGATACTAGACTCAGTCCCCCAAATCTCTGTCCAGGGTAGCCTTGGAGCACAGTAAAAATTTGTGTGTGAAAGATGGATGCTATGCATGTCATGTATAATCGAGACAATGTAACACTGTGACAGGCTGTCATGTTGCCCTATACTTTTCCTTCCAGGCATTTAACAGTTTGTAACTGTATATTCAAGTGTATTTATTTGAGTGATTATTTGTCTTTTTTGTTACATTGTAAGCTCCTGAGGACTCCTTGAGTGCCTGGACTAGGTTTTTTTCCCCCTTACCATCCTATCCTGGGGCCTGGCAAGTAATAGATATTTCATAATTGTATGAATAACTATATGGTTTGGATAAATGGGCATGGTAAGTGTGTATATATAATTGGCTTAAATATGGAGACGGTCTCTATATTTTAGGGTACATTCAAGCTTAAGGGAAGTTGAAGTCTGAAGCTGAGAATTTCTAGGAACTGAGAAGTACCCCAGAGCTAGGGCAGATAAATGGGAACCAGGCGGAAAGAAAAAGAAAAGAAAAGACAGGAGGTTGGGATCTGATCATTATTTTCTGGCCACTGATTAGATTCTGAATGTTGTTAGCTGCTCCATCTCAAAACATTCTTCTTTATTGTTTTTCTTTTGCCTTTCTGGCCATCTCTTCTCAGTCCTCCCTTGATAGCTCATCCTTCTCATTTGGAATATTAAACATTGGTCCCTACAGCTCAGACCGTAGCCTCTTTTCCATAAGACATCCAATCCCATGGCTTTAAACATTATCTGTTAGGGAGACTCCTAAGTTTTTATCCCCAGAATTCTCCTCTGAGCTCCAAGACCCACATATTCAATTGCCTATTTGACATATTCATGTGGATCTATAATGGTCATACTTAACATGTTCAAAATGGAATTTTGACTCACACCTTCCTAGTCTTCCTCATCTCAATAAATGACATCATCTACCTAGTTACTCAGGTCAAAATTTAGGAGTCTTCTTTTCTTCTTCCACACTTTCCCTCTACTCTCCCTTAATTCATCACCAATCCTGGGAATTCCCTGGTGGTCTAGTGGTTAGGACTCTGGTGCTTTCACTGCTCAGGGCCAGGCTCAATCCCTGGATCTCTAGGGGACTAAAATCTCCACAAGCCAAGCAGCACAGCCAAAAAAAAAAAAATTTCACCAATTCCACCATCAAAAGTTCACCGTCTCTCTCCACTGCTGTTCCTTGGTCTAAATCACTATCATTGCTTAACTATATTGCTTTTCTTCCATCTGAAGTAGACCTTCCTTCTGTGGTTACTTTTCATCATATCACTAGATTTCCTCCCGTCATAGAACTTATCACAAACTGAGTTCCTGTGTGTATAACTGAATCTCTTTCTCCAACCAGAATGTAAGCCCTGTGAGCAGGACCCTAACTTGTTCATTCCTCAACTGTTTATCAGAGGCCTGCTAGGCTATGATTCCTACTGTATGCGCTGGGGGGTAGAGGTGTGTTATGGAAAGAAAGAGTGTGGCAAGAATTGCCCTTTAAGCTTGAGAAGTACAGATATGGAAGGTGGATCTTGCCTGGGTCACGGAGTCAAGAAGTGTTGACTATGGAGAGTAGATGAAATTATGGCTGATGACTTGCTACCAGTTGCCACAGTGTAAAGTGTGAAGCAAAGAGGAAAGTGTCATGAGACTGGGTGCTGGGGTCACCTGGAATGCCAGCTCCAAAATCCCCAAAGGACCACAATGTCTAGTGAAGCTGCTATGGTCCCTCACTGTCATCACAGGAAGTCCCCTAAGAAAAGACTTGCTCCTAATCCCCATCTTAACACTTCAGGACTAAAAAGAGGGACTATAAGAGTCTGTGAAGCTACAAGTTGGTCTACCATCGGAGAAGTCTAATATGAGACTTAAGTATAAGATGGACAATGTTAAGTGTTAATCAGAATGAAGAGATGTTTATTTCACATTTAAATCACCTATGTAACCACAGATTTCTCAACCACCAAGTGCATTATGACAGGACCAAAGGGAGCCATGAAAACAAATAGCAAGGAGACCCAAATAGAAAGGAGATGAAGTCCATCTAGGGCTCAGGGAAGGCTTCGCACAAGGAAATGATGTTTGTGCTGAGGCTCAAAGAGTCTCACTTCTCCCTTATACACACTTCACACTCCCCATTCCCAAACAGGCCAGGCCTTTTCACCCCTTCCTACATTTGTACTCCGTTCCACTTGCCTAGAGAGTTCTCTTCTCTCTCCCCAACTCAATTTGGCTGATTCCTATTTATCCTTTATGACCCAGCTCGAAAGTGAAGCCATGGCCGCCGCCTCTACCCAAAGGAAGATGAAGTCAGTCCCTCCTCTGAGCTCCCACAACACTTGGGTACACCATGAGGGGACTGTGTTTGTATTTGTTAGTCTGAACCTCTTTGCTGTGAGCTCATAGTGGCCCAAGAGGTAAACAGGAGGCAAGCTCAATAGGTGTCTGCAGAAAGAAGNCCTTCCATCCTTTGGATTCAGTTTCTTTTGCAGCCTGGAAAATTGCCCTTTGCTAACTACTATGCCTTGCCTTGAGGGATGGAACTTTGATTTTAATAGTATCTGAGATACGGAGTTTTTAGTTTAAGTTATTGCAGAAGAGGTTTTAAAATTCCTTTTCACCACCTCCTTTCCCATTACCATTTTGGAATGATGGACTTTCTTTGGTGGTTGGAGAAAATGAGTAGAAGATTGTATCACAGTTTATGAATATAATGGACAGATGTTCCACAGATGTGAATTCTATGAAAGTATAAATCAATTTCATTATTGCTCTTACCTGAAGTACAGCATGTATTCGAACTTTCTAAAGTATTTTGGCTGACCCAGCGTTTCCTACCTTGTATACTTCATTAGTTTTCTTTTATATGTAATGGTGTGTGTAGGAGTAACAGTTAAATACTGGTCTTTATAAAAAACCAGAAAGACATGGAAAAGGAAAGAAGGATTGTCCTCTTGGTTGAGAACTTCCGAACATATGGAGTATTCATGTGAAAGATGGGGTGGTGTTTATGGTATTTTAGATAAAGTTTAATTGTAGGGGAAAACAAGACTAGTTGGCAGCTACGGTTAGAAATGAAACGGTTCAGTGAAGTTAACTGTTGCACAATTTTGGGGAAAACAGAATGGAAAAACTACCTATGTCTCCTAGTCTGGAGTCGATGTTTATGAAAACAGGATTGCTTTGCTTGACTTATCCATCAGTGTATTTATAGGACTAGAATCTGCAGGGAGATACTAGGAAAATAATCTGTGTTTTGTGACCTAAGATCTTGGGATGGACGGGGGGAGAGAAGTGGTGGATGATTAGAAATTTTAGAGCTAGACTACAGTGAGTTTAAGGAAGCCTGCCTGTGGATTACACCTTCAATAATTATAGGAAAAGTTAGTTGTGGTTTAAGATCAGTTGATTTGTTTTTCAGAATAGTATTAAAAGGGAACTAGTCTACTTAGAATTGTGTTGCTGCTGCTGCTAAGTCACCTCAGTCGTGTCCGACTCTGTGTGACCCCAGAGACGGCAGCCCACCAGGCTCCCCTGTGCCTGTGATTCTCCAGGCAAGAACACTGGCGAATTGTGTTACCTATTGTCTTTTCTCCTTCCCATTCCCTAGAATATTACCTTGGCGACTAAGCACCTGATTTTTTTTTTTGGTGTTTGTTTTGTTTTTCTTTCCCTCACAAACCTTTGTTGATTTTATTTACATACTTATGAGGTTAATTTGTGCTTTTATTTGCAAGTATTTAACTACAGTGGCCCACAAAATTTGTTGATTTTTAAAGTACATTTTACATCACAAACCAACACACACATATGTATACATATGTAAAAGTGAAACAAAAGTTTTGCCAAAAAGGTCTATCCTGAGTGTTAGTTTTGTTTTTGGGTGTTTTTTTTTTTTTTTTGTGAGTTTTATTTTTTTAAGCAAGAATCAACTGCACTTACAATCACCAAAGTTCCCAGTTCTTCTTAAGGTTTACTTTAATGATGTGAATAATGTTGCAAGTTCTGTGGACGAATCTGTGTTGATTTTAAGTCGTGTAACAGCCCTGCTTCCTCTTTGTGGTGCCAGTTAACTAAAACCATGAACCTTACTCTCAAAGATCAGTTAGGGTTTCTGAACTGTTAGACCCTTGAAAAAGTTTTTTTTTAATGTTGAGACAGCTCTAAAGGAAGGTTTAGTGCCTACTCCTTTAAGAGGTAATGATAATGCAAACTGTTGAAGGAAAGCTATGAAGACTTGTAAAATTCACTAAATCACTTGTAAGAGAGTAACCATGGAATTGTCCAGATTCCAAGTGCTACAGTTTCATGCATTAGTACCTAATGAATATTTCATTTTTATTTTTTCGTCTGTCTCATTGTCTTTGTTCAGAGTAACTATTCTGTATAGAGTGGAGGTTATTATAGTTCAGAAATTTTGGTTTTGAGTTTGTTAAACTGTGTGTGTAAGGAGCATTTTGTGTTCAAAACAATTTGAACCATCTTCATAATACTCTTGAGAGGTTGTCCTTATCTCTGGCAGATGATTAGATTGAGACTGGTGGAAAGTAAAGGTTAGGCAAGCTGTAATACCAGTTTGATACTTATATCACTAACATCATCCATCTGCAGGTTTGTTTCTTGCATTACTAGTGCTGTGGCCCCACATGGGATACTGGAGTAAGTTACATTCTTGAATTTTCAGTTGTTCAAACATTTGCTCTGGAATTGAGATTGCTTGAGTTTACTGTTTGGGCCAGTTCTGATATTGAATTTGCTGTGAATGTAGTTTAAGGCACTTTTTGGATCTCTTTTACAATGTAATTTTGGGAAACAAAATCATAAAATTGGGTCAGTCAGATTCTTTACTAATTATGTTCCTGATTTTTTTTTTCCTCCCTTTTCTACCTCTAAAAGTGGTTTAACTCCCCTCCTAGATAGTACTTGTTATTAATAGCAGCTTGGGGTTACTAGACTTCCCCTCTCCTCACTGTAAGATTGAGATAATCTTTTTTAAAAGTTAGGTTTATATATATTTGGTCTTTGGCAACCCACTCCAGTATTCTTGCCTGGAGAATCCCATGGATGGAGGAGCCTGGTGGGCTACAGTCCATGGAGTCACAAAGAGTCAGACACAACTGAGCGACTTCACTTCACTTCTGTGACAGTGAAAAGAGATGACATTTACCTCTTTTCACATAAGTAATCAGTATTCATGGTAGAAAAACCAGAAAATTTGCCTAAGCAAAAAGGGAATTAAAGTCACTTTATAATATCACCCCAAAACATGTTAATATTTTACTAAACATCCTTCAAATTTTTGTATTGTTTACACACTGATGTCATTTGTATTGTAATCTGCTTTTCTCAGTACACAGTTTATCACATTCTTACAATTTCATTCTTTGAATCTAGGATTTTATGGAAGACCATGGGTTATGGAACAGAGAAAAGAACTCTTTAGAAGGTAATTTTTTATTATATAAAGGGGAGTCTTAATTAATATTTCCTTTCGTTTGAGAAAACACTAGCACTGAATAGGCCGAGTATAGTTTGATGATTTCTCAGTTGCAGAAGTTATTTAACATTGGTCTTCTTCCTCTTCACCTAGGCCAGTGGTTCTCAGATTTTCCTGGGAAAGCTGAATAGGTTTTGGGCTTCACTTGCTTCACTCAGAGCTGTTGTATTTTTATTTAAGACTGTTAAAAAAAAAAAAAAAAAAGACTGTTGGATATGTTAACATTCCTTAATTTTTTTTTACAACTCCACTGGACTTGAAAAAGGTTAAAAGCTACTGCCCCAGAATATTAACTTTTTAAGAGATGGAACTGCTCCAAGAAAAGGGAAAAAATTGAGGTGTGTTGGTTATACATATTGCCTGTTTATATACATGTAATTTTCTTTCCTCTTAAGGCTCCAGAAATGGGAATTAAATACATATTTGTATGCTCCAAAAGATGACTACAAACATAGGATGTTTTGGCGAGAGATGTATTCAGTGGAGGAAGCTGGTAATCTTTTTCTTTTTAATCTGTAAATGTAGAGTATGTGAAGAAAACAGGTATATTTTAAATGTAATTATACAAGAATTAAGTATTCCACTTTCACTTTGTAGGTAGTTTTCTTTTATGTAGTAACTCTGTGTGTGACGGAGATTGAAAGAATAGCACTAACAATGTGTAGCCATAGTGTGATTCATGGGTTTGCCAGTCTGACTCCACCTGTTTTGTGGTCATAATTGTACTTTTTAACTTCTGTCAGTAAACAGTAGGCCATTGGACAAAGAGGTGCTGAAGCAGGGCTAGGCCTCGGGCGAGGTAAGTGAGGTGCCTGCCTTGGGTGCAAGTTTTAAAGTACTCCAAAAAATCAGTAATAAAGATAAAAAGTATTATCTATTTTTTAAACCAGAACTAATGCAAAAAAATCCATGAACAAAATACCAAAATCTAAAATAAAGACAGGGTTAGTATTACTGATTGTTTTGCTTCAGGTTCAATCAGTATGGCTTGCTCTTAACCATTTGATTACTAGTACTGTTCCTTTCTTTATTTAAAGTCAAGGACAACCTTACCCTGGTTCAGGCCTATACTGAAGTGAAAGCCATCCCAAACTGTCCTTTCTGCATGTATTCTTATGTCCAGTTAGCTACATAAAATTCATAAATATAAGTAACTAAGACAAATGGTGAAGTGCTTTTTTTGTGTACTTGAGTGAATGGGGGAACATTTTCATACCTGGAATTAAATGATCACTAACAAGTAATTTACTTGTTACAAGTGAGTTAGTTACAAATACACTAACAAGTAATTTAATTGATACTTGGTTACAGAGCCCAGCCAAGACAGTGAAGGCAGAAAGTTTTCTTAAATTATGAAAAAAGCAATTAAAATTCCATCTAGTTTGTTGTTTAGTATTCTATATAACTTAAAGTGTTTCTTCAACTTGATTATTTTCTGGTGATGCTGGTAATAAAATTTAATGTGATCAAAATATAGTTAATAACTATCTTAAGATACTACTGAAAGTTATCTAAAGATATATCCTGTGGTATGGAATAGTATTTCAATTTACTTAGGAAAATTGTCTGTCACATTTTAGAAACTTAAAGCTGTGATAGATTTTTTTTGTTGTAGTTACAGAGATGTCGAGATTGTTAGGGCCATCACTTAACCCTGGCTCTTAAGAACACATTTTTCTTTTCTTCTGAATTATAAAGTAGTTATATGTAGAGTTATTTATTTAGGAATTCCAGTTGTACAGAGACAGCAAAAACAAAAACATAACTCTCAAACACTTGGGAAATAAAACTGGTTTGCATTCAATAAGAAGATTGATGCCTTGAGTATTTTTGAGAAATGGCAGTGGAAGGAAGAAAATGCTTTTATTGAGTTCAGGGTGATATTAAATTGTATCAAGTTTGTGCCATTATGTAAGGCCTGTTGTCGCATTGGACATAACAATTTTGTAAAATTGAAGGGACTTTTTTTCTTGACTTATTGAAAATTGGAGAAAAATAACCTTCAGTTTAAAGGTGAAGGGTCTTTTAGTTTTCTGTGCTGCTTTCTAAAGTCATGGACTCTGTTCTTTAGAGCAACTTATGACTCTCATCTCTGCTGCACGGGAATATGAGATAGAGTTCATCTATGCTATCTCGCCTGGATTGGATATTACTTTTTCTAACCCCAAGGAAGTGTCTACATTGAAACGCAAACTGGACCAGGTAATTTCCTTGCTTTTTCATTATTTTTCCCTGAGTCAGCACATGAAACTGAAAAGTTTCTGAGTTGCTTTTATAATATAAAAAGAAAACCAGATTCATAGTACTTCTTTGTTCCTGTACAGATTTTTACTTTCTGTGCAAGTTTTTTACTTGTGATAGGAATATTTTCTAAAGGAAGTGAAAAGAGCTTTACAAGAGGTACCATTGCTTTACAAGCTTCACTTTGCATAAGATCTGCCTTAAAAGAAAACTTAGAAGTAATGCTTAAAAGAATGCTCATAAGCTCCATTCCCATAGATTCTTAATGAAGACTTGAGGTGAAGACTTACCTCACATTCCAGCTGATTCTGAGTCTTCCAGAGTCACATTTCTAGAATCTGTGTATGCTGTTGGTGCTTGCTTGACTGAACTTCTGAGTGAGGTTATAGAAATAGGATTCACTCGGTTATATGGTTAAAAGACATAATTCAGTCTGGAAATGACTGATGTTTCCCAAAATGAGAAGAAAAACTAGGTAAACATGTAAGCTGTTGTTGAACTTGATTGGAATCTACATTCTACTTAACATAAAAGCTGCACATCTGTTTTGGTAAAGTAAGTGTAATATGTTTATTAAAACAAAAGTTTATATTGGACTTCCCTAGCAGTCCAGTGGCTAAGACTTCATGCTTCCACTGCTAGGGGTGTGGGTTCTATCCCTGGTCAAGGAACTAAGATCCCACTTGCCTTGTGGTGCACCTTTTAAAAAGAAAAAAAAAAAAATCTGTATATTATTGGTGGTATTGGCATGGCTGGTAAAGAATTTAAAGTTATTAGGTTGTTGCAGAAGTAATTATGGTTTTGCAATGTTGACATTTGCCATTTGATGTTGGAATACATTCTTAAATGTGGATATATTATACATCATTTTAATGTGCATTTCTCTGTTTTTTGGCTAATGACTTATTACTTGCTGTATATTTTACATGTATTTGAAACTATGAAAATGATGTTAGACAAAAAAGCAAATTCAAGCAGTTTTCTTACTTGAGTTAAAAAATGGGTCATGAGACAGTGGAGACACAACATCAACAATACATTTGGCCCAGGAAGTGCTAATGAACGCACAGTGCAATGGTGGTTCAAGAAGTTTTGTAAGGGAGCCGAGAGCCTTGAATATGAGCACGGTGGCTGGCCATCAGAAGTTGCCAACCACCAACTGAGAGCCATTATTGAAGCTGCTCCTCTTACAACTAGACAAGAAGTTTAAGAGGAGCCTTTCATTGTCAGCCATTCTATGGTTATTCAGCATTTGAAGCAAATTGGAAAAGTGAAAAGGCTCAATAAAAGGGTGCCTCATGAGCTGACTGAAAACCAAAAAAATCATGAAGTGTTGTCTTATTCTATGCAACAACAAACTATTTGGATGGTGTCATGCAACACAAAGTGGGTTTCATACTACAACCAGTGATGCCCAGCTCAGTGGTTGGACCGAGCACAAGCTCTAAAACATTTTCTTAAAGCCACACTTGCACCAGAAAAGGTCCTGGTCACTTTGGTGGTCTGCTGCCAGTCAGATCCACTGGAGCTTTCTGAATTCCAGCAAAACCGTTACATCCTAGAAGTATGCTCACATACGTCACAGAAGCGTGTTCCCGATGAGATGGCACTGGAAGCTGCAACACCTGCAGATGGCACTGGTCAAGTCCCAATCTTCTCCATGACAACGCCTGACCACACTTGCACAACCAATGCTTCAAAAGTTGAATGAATTGGGCTACAGAGTTTTGTCTTATCCTCCATATTCACCTGACCTCTAGCCAATCGACTATCACTTTAAGCATTTAAACAGCAGGGAAAATGCTTCCAAAACCAGCAGGATGCAGGAAATGTTTTCCAAGAGTTTGTTAAATCCCGAAGCATAGATTTTTATGTTACAGAGATAAACTTAACTTTTGTTGGCAAAAATGTGTTGACTGTAATGGTTCCTATTTTAAGTAATAAAAGATGTGTTTGAACCTAATTATAATGATTTAAAATCAACAGTCTGAAATTGCAGTTAACATTTGTACCAACCTAAAAGTTTGGGATTTCCCTGGCTGTTCAAGGGTTAGGACTTGGTGCCTTCACTGCCAGGACTGAGTTTAGTCCTTGGTTGGGAAACTAAGATCCCACAATCTGTGTGCTGCGGCCAGGAAAAACAAACAAACAAAAACAAGTAGTTAAATTTCTGTGAATAAGCTCCTAAGAGGTTATTTCCCCGCTTGATCATATTCTGCTATTTTGGTCTTTCTGATTGATGACTTAGGTTTATGTGCAAAGAAATTAGTTAGCATCAGTGCATCTTGGCTAGAGCAAATGACTTGGATTTTACGTGTCTTGGAGTTTATCTTTCATTTTTTTTCCACTGGTATGTATCTTCTGTATTGAAAGATGTAGAAGGATAAGCCATGTTATAGAAGGTTTGTTTAAATAGACAATTTGCTTAGTGCATTCAAACCCAAATGAAAATATGGGTACAGAAACTGTAGCTTTTTAACATAGAAAATAGAAAGGGGGTGGTTCAGCGTTGAACATTCTACTAAGGAAAATATTTGACTTTTAAGTATAACTGTTAACTATATATTTGAATATTTTAAAGCCTGTATTTTTTACTCTTTAAGATGAACTGGTAAAGCATCTTGTTTTGTGTTTTTTTTTTTTCCCTTTCCTAGGTTTCTCAGTTTGGATGCAGGTCATTTGCCTTGCTTTTTGATGATATTGACCATAATATGTGTGCAGCTGACAAAGAGGTATTCAGTTCTTTTGCTCATGCCCAGGTCTCCATCACAAATGAAATTTATCAATACCTAGGAGAGCCAGAAACTTTCCTCTTCTGTCCCACAGGTATTGTATATAATAGCTTTCTATTTAACTAGTCTTGAAATACATAACTTTGAAAAGACCATGTATGAATTTTATTGTTGTTCCCTGTCCCTTTGGTATGTAAAGGTAGGAATTATTTTTCTAGAAGATGTTTCTCCAGATCTTAAGGTGGAGAAATTTTAGGGGTTAATAAATGATAACTGAATAGGCAAAAGATTTTATGTATTTTTTGGTATTAAAAGTATATGAACATTACCTTTTCTGGATTAGAGGAAGGGAATAGTATTATCAAAATGAAAACTAGAAAAAAGCAAATTTACATTGCATTTAACTAAGTCACTTCTTGTTTCCCTCCTACTTGTTCCTTTTTTCTGCCCTTGCCTATCTGTATCGCTTTTCATTCCTCCCACTCCCATCTGGGCTCTTACTTCCAGTAGTCAGAATAGAAAGCTTAATGATTTTTCCTCTTTTTCCTTTTTTCCCCCCTCTTCTCCCTGGTTCCTTCCACTGAAAATATTTTTCTCTTTTTTTTTCCTCTCAAAATTCAGCCTATAAGAAAACTTCTCCGGGCTTGACTTCTTGTTCAGGAAGACTTTAAATAAGTTCTAAGAAATTTTAGACTGTATTGATTTAACCGTGTGTTTGTCTGTCTTATTATTATTGTGAACTGTGAACCTTATCTCTTCTGATGCTACATGAATATTCAAATAATGTTTAATAAGATCATACTTGGTAGTTACTTAATTCATTGTAAATTATAATCAGTTATAATTGAGTTCTAAGCCAGGGGCATAATTTTGCTTTATTTTTATTATGATATCAATCCAGTCTGTTTGGCCTCTGATTGAAACTGAGGGATGTAGGCAATTCAGAGTTTGTAGAAAATGCTAAAAATTCCAATTATTTATCTTTAGTAAACTTAAATTTCTAGTGACCATAGGATCGTAAGGGTTGATCTGTCCTACTTTTGGAGGAGGAATATCAGGTTTTATGAATTGATTTTTTTTTTTAATACATAAATGAGCTAGTTTGTTGACTTCTTTTGGAACATGAGATAGAGGCCTTTTATCATTTGGATGAAAATAGTTTAAAATTGATAGACATTTTAATCCCCATTGAAATACTTATGACTATTTCATTCCTATTTTACTAATTAATTTTCCCCCCTACATTCAGAATATTGTGGCACTTTCTGTTATCCAAATGTGTCTCAGTCTCCTTATTTAAGGACTGTGGGTGAAAAGCTTCTACCTGGAATTGAGGTGCTTTGGACAGGTAAGTCTTAAAGATTTATACAGTAAAAGTTTCAATTAACTAGGGTCTAAGAGAAATTGGTTGTTTGTATACTTTTAAAAAGCTGAGCCTTAATGAGATTCTCTTCCTTTTACAAAGTACATGCTCTTCACTTAGTATTAAGAATACTTTTTGAGGATTTTGCAGTGAGTCTGAATATCAGCATAATTTATTAATTTTTATTTTTGTTGTGGTTGCACTGCATCTTTGTTGGTGCCCACAGGCTTTCTCTAGTTGCAGCTGCGGTGCACGGGCTTCTCCTTACAGTGGCTTCTCTTGTTGCCAGGCTCTGGGGAACATGGGCTTTGCTGCCCTGCAGCATGTGGAATCTTTTCAGACCAGGGATGTCTCCTGCATTGGGAGGTGGATTGTTATGTACTATATCACCAGGAAAGTCAAGAATGTTGTATTTTATGAAATGAAAGCCTTAATGCTAGATTAACAGCTAGTAATTAGTAAACTAATGAGCTGTATTAGTTTTCATTCTAAGAATTAAGGGAAGAAACTCTCCCAGGATTTAGGTTAATGAGAATTTGTCTAATTGAGGATATATTATATTGGGAAAAAATTGTTTACATGGAAAATTTGTTTCTTACTAATGTGTCATTTTGAGGAAACTTGCCCAAACCTTTAATATTTGTGCCTTCTAACCACTAGTTCTAGGAATCTACTCTGAGGAAATAACTGAGCGAGGGGAATAAAGCTGAGTAGAAGAACATCTGGCTGTGTTGTTTTAAAAAGAAAAATTGTTTAAAAATGTAACAAAATAAAAAGTTACATGCTGTATATTACTATTTTGAAAAACCATGTATGAGAGCCTTTTAATAAATGATGGCCTTTATTTTTAGGTCCTAAAGTTGTTTCTAAAGAAATTCCAGTGGAGTCCATTGAAGAGGTTTCGAAGATAATTAAGAGAGCTCCAGTAATCTGGGATAACATTCATGCTAACGATTACGATCAGAAGAGACTGTTTCTGGGCCCATACAAAGGAAGATCCACAGAACTCATCCCACGGTTAAAAGGCGTCCTGACTAACCCAAATTGTGAATTTGAAGCCAACTATGTTGCTATCCACACCCTTGCCACCTGGTACAAATCAAACATGAATGGAGTAAGGAAAGATGTAGTGATGAGTAAGTAAATAACTTAATTCTTGACCTTGGGAAGAGATTGGGGTTAACTAGAACCATTGGTGTGTATATGTTCTTTTGTTATCAAGAATTTTTTTAAAGGTATTGTTTAGTCCTGTGAATTGAGATGTAAATGATAGAAAAAGGGCTCCCTGGAGTGGCTTTGGGCAAGTTACTTGATAACTTTTTGGCCTCAGTTCTTTGTTTTTAAAATGTGACTGACTTGGCCTTTGAAACCTGAAGAACTTAGACAAAGTAGTCTTATTGTTCCTGTTACCCCTTGAGTAATTCTGATTGAATTTAAGTTTTCAGGTGATTATATTTGAATGGTGTANCTTGGGAAGAGATTGGGGTTAACTAGAACCATTGGTGTGTATATGTTCTTTTGTTATCAAGAATTTTTTTAAAGGTATTGTTTAGTCCTGTGAATTGAGATGTAAATGATAGAAAAAGGGCTCCCTGGAGTGGCTTTGGGCAAGTTACTTGATAACTTTTTGGCCTCAGTTCTTTGTTTTTAAAATGTGACTGACTTGGCCTTTGAAACCTGAAGAACTTAGACAAAGTAGTCTTATTGTTCCTGTTACCCCTTGAGTAATTCTGATTGAATTTAAGTTTTCAGGTGATTATATTTGAATGGTGTATTTTAGATAGCTAGATATTCTTATCTGAGTTGCTTACTGTGTAATTTCAGTTTAGCTTACATTTATGAAACATTTCTTATTTTAGACATTGGCTTACTGATTTTTATTTATGAAAAATTCTTAATTGAATTCCAGGTAAGGGAATGCTGACTAGTTGTTTATTCATTAACATTTAGACACCTATTTATCAGACACTAAGGATTCAAAGAATAAAATACTCTCTACTTTGAAAGAATTAGTCTGGTGTCGAAAAGCAGACAAGGAACTGTACTATAGAATGAGGAGTACTGAGAATAATTATCTACAGAGTCCTAGGGAGAAGGCAATGGCACCCCACTCCAGTACTCTTGCCTGGAAAATCCCATGGACGGAAGAGCCTGGTAGGCTGCAGTCCATGGGGTCACTCAGAGTAGAACACAACTGAGTGACTTCCCTT